>JBAMHX010000006.1:9395923-9432186 GCA_037177515.1 Pseudomugil tenellus | reverse complement strand
AGTATCATCAGTATGTGTGTGTGTGTGTGTGTGTGTGTGTGGGTACACACACAATCCTGTCAGTTATTTCTGTGTTTGTGATTATGTTGGATTAAAAATTGGCTCAGTGTAGAGACAGCTGATTGCAAATTGATTGTGATTCTTTTTTATCTCAATGCTAGCGATAATGAAAATACGACCCTTCTTACAAGCTCTTTAAGCCCATTCAGTTCAAAAGCTCCCAAGTATTAACTAGTTTCTAAGTGAAGTTGAAAACTGTTTGATTTTTATTCATCATCTCCCGAATATTGCTAGCCCACAAGATTCACTTTTTGTTAAAAAAAAAAAGAGGTTGATATGTGTGATGATGTGATTTACCAGCTGTTTCCAGTCTAAGCTGGCAAACAAACTCACATGAGGGACTGGCACCGCCTCAGATATGATATGATATCCCAGATACCCCAAGACGTTAAATCACTAAAACAACAATCCTCTATTCTTCTCTCATAGATGTCCACTGCGGTTGTTTTGTTTCTTTCTAGTTTGTTTGCTATTTGGATTAGCATCCATTAGCAATTTGATAACACCACCAATCTGGTGACACTGGTCATGGTTATCTGATGTTTTTTTAAATTTGGAATGAAAAATTCTGAAATAAATAATTATTCGAGTTTACATGAAAATTTTGATTATGAATTAAAGTTCACATGGCAACACGTTTATTCGCCTTTCCTTATTTCTGATGTGACGGTGGAAACGATGCACTTACGTATACCAGAAATACAAAAATCGCTTCCTGCTTCTTTCGTTATCAACTACGTGGAAAACAACAAAATAGAAACCAATTTAATTTCATATTGATTATATTTTCGAAGTACTAGCTTGACACGAATATACTACTTCACTTTTTTGAACAGCTGAGGATAAGAAGAATATATACGGTACTGAATATAGTGCAGATGAGCGGCGAACAGGAAGGTGAAGACTGCGCATGTCTGTCATTGCGGTGGGAAAAGGTACCGGGCATGCGCAGAATGACCAGAATTAACTTGGAGCGGAATAAAGGTTTACATGGTAGGAATTGATTATTAATTCAACTTTAAAAGTAGAATAAACCAGCTGCTTTATTTGTAATCAAGTTTCATTCTGAATTGTCATTTTTATTCAGAATTAGCTGTTTATATGTTTGTTTTTCATCTGTGTAAAACTAAATTAACTTTTATTCGGAATAAAAGAGGAATTAAACTCATGTAAACGTGGCCACTGTGCTGTAATTTCTTTGTTTCTTTTTTTAAATTTTTTTTAATCATTGCTATAGATTATCTTTGCTAGTGAATAGAAACTTGTTTGGTATTACTTATTCTGCAAGACACAAGTCCAGTATAGCTTTTGTGCTTATTCTCTGATAGTGGTAACGACTTAATTGAGATATTTTTGCAACACAATCTATGCAAGATAATCTATGAAAACCAAAGAAGCATAAAAAATTGTTGAAGAGATTTTATTTTAATATGTAATAGTTATTTTTGTAACCTTTAGAAATATTGAAGACACATATGGAACATGTGGAGACAAAGCTTCCTGCTATATTTTTGTAGATTAATTCTCAAGCTTTTTTTTCCCTCTTCTTTATTGAACACAAAAGAGTCAATGTGAAACGACTGTTTTTATTTCATTCCTTTGAATCCAAAATGTTTGAGCTTTCAAAAAAGTTAAATTGCTCATAAGACAAGTCCTCCATTGGACCACTGTATTCTATACCATCACCTGACCCAAACGTCTAATTCAGTAGTATTTCAGGAATTATTTCTCTCAGTGAATATTGATTACACCATACAGCAGGTTACTCCCACGCTTCCATTCACACTGTGCTTTACTAATTGGCACTTTAGATGCATGCTATTACTTGGTTGATTTGACCTCATTTTGAGCAGCGTTTGCTGAAAGTACATCGCCCAGCTGCTTGGAGACACAAGAACACACTAGAGACGGTTGACAGAAATGTTTTTATTTGTTAGGTTGTTTAGAAAAAAAATCGTACATGTTGTTTACCAGCAGTTATTTGACTCTTCTCCTATTAGGGCTGTGAAGGTGTAAAATCTAGTGCCTACTGCCTTGGTCTTCATTTCACACCTCTCTCACGCTCCTCGCTCATCTTTCACTACTATTTCCTGTCTGGAACCCCCCACCTATCCGCCCAACCTGAAACCCCTTGACGTGGGAATTCAATTTGCGCGGTATGTTTCATTTCTACACCCTTTTTAAATGTATTTCATGTCGGCTGCTTTTAATTAACTCTCAGGATATGCGACAAGGGGAGGGTGCAGACAGATAGATAAAAACTCTTCACATCCACCAATGAGTTACACTGGCAATCATTTACCACTTAGACAGTAGTGAAGAAGCCCCCAGTTCGTTGCCCTGGCAACCAGTGCCTTGGTGATTGATTCCTCGCCAGTGTGGCATCGCTGCAGGGAATAGAGCGCTTGAGCTTAGCATGCTTGCTACATCTTTCTAATTAAAATGGGATTACAGAGTCATCGTCGTTGTATGTTCAAACAAATGCAAGGCTGTTGGAAAAAAAATCAATTTTGCTAAATGTCAAAGCCGTTAAATGCAGCTCTGGATAAACAAATGTAAGCAAGCTCTATGCAGCGATATGGACCTCCTGTGCACGCTGCATTTGAAAGGTGCATTTTCATCTGATTTGCATGTCAGGGTTGTCGATTGACAGCACCGGTGCACCCCTCCATCCAGGAGTCGAGCTTGATTGACAGAGCTTGAATAATGTTATGCAGCACAAATCACCAGACACAACAATTAGCCTGTTTGTTGCAGCCTGCTAATCAGAAAATATTCCTCAAATTGGAGCTTAATGTAGATCTTAAATGAACAACGGTTTCTTAATGTAATTGGATTAGACTGTGTAGTTGTGTTGTTTGTGTAGTTTGCGCTGTGTGTGGAGGGGCTAAATTCTCTTCCATATACAGTGGTGGTGCCTTTTTATTCTTTAAAAAAGTATTTTAACTTTAAACTTTTGCCTTTCTATTTGTGGTATTGGGAAAGTGACACACTCATTAAAATTTAGAGTATGATTGGAGCAGTAAGAAATTAATGCAGTGTGTATTGGAAGGATTTTGCAAAAGGTGCTTCATGTGAAGCTATTTCTCACATGTAAATTGATTCTAGTAAAATTGATCTTCTCTGTCTTCAGCTGTGTATATAATTCAAGGACAAATAACTTTTTTATATATATTATTTCAACTGTTATTCTCATTGTGATTTTATGCTTTAGAACCATATTTTCAAATGAGTTATTTATAATTTGGAGTGAATTGTTGAAATCATGGAGCTTCTGAGCATGCAGAAAACAGAGAATACAGTAAGTGTAAGTTAGTGAATGAGAAAAAACAGAGTGGTATGGAGTTTACATGTAGAAGAGAATAAAAATTAGGTTTTTTGCAATTGCTTTTCAGATTTCAATCTCTACAATGCAGTCACTAAGGTGTAACTGGTGTTACTTAGTGCCTCAGGCCTGTTCCCAAGCTAAGCTCTTTGGCACCGGCTGTGTGGGATGTGTCATTACAGCAACGGTAATAATAGACCAGGGAATTTATAATGTGGTTTTTATGTGGCTTTGGAAAAAAAAAATGCCCGTAAGCCTGAGGCTGCTGGCAGAAAAGAAAAGGAGAAATCGACGTTTGGTTGTAAACAATGTGTTATCGGCAGATATGTCACACGGCTGAAACATCCAGTATATTCAACTTCTTGTGAAAGACCTCTGAAATGGAACATGCTTTCATTTCACCCTTATCGAAATGTGAAGCAGGTCTACCAGCAGAGTGGAGCGGACTGCAAGAACAGCATACAGCTACTATATCATCACATGGTTTTTACAGGGCTCTCTGGGGCTAACAAAGTACTCTCTGAAATGAAAGTGCAGTTACTGCCTTATGAAGCTGAGCACCAGATTAGGCATCAATCACTTTCACCCTTGTTTTGCCCTTTCAATCTTTACTAAGATTGGCTACCTGGCTTTTGTGTGGTCAGCAATCATGCTAGCATTTATTTATTTTTTTATTTCTACGCCTTGTATGAGAAAGGGGTGACATTTTTGACATCTCTTTTGAGGTTTATTGCATTAGTACTGGCACAACTCTGTTCCAAAAAGTATTAAGTTTTGTTTTTAATCCTACTTTTAATATATTTCCTTAAAATAACAAAACTCCAACTCCAACACATCCGATTCAGATTGATGAACTTCCTCACTGAGTTGTTTGCAAGCCTGCGAGTCATTCATTTAAATCAGGTGAGTTAAACTAGAGCTGCCTCTACAAAATGCAGGTGATGAGTACTTCTTTACAATTAGGTTAATAATGCCCATCCTCTCTCACATAGCAACATCCATGTGTGGTAATAAGCCAAGTAGAAAGTAGTACATTTATGAAGGAATAAATACATACTTATAAAAAAAAGAATACTTAATGTAGAAATGCATTATTGATCATAAGGAACATGAAAAATATGGAATGTGTTTTTTTTATTATAGTGTTTTGTTTCTTTTTGTTTCATTTTTGAACATCTATATACTCCAGTTTTCATTCATGAATGTGCACAACAATGATTAACGCACCATATGTGTATTTTTTTCCAATTAGTTTGAACAGTAGGTGTAAGTGTTGCTGGTTTAAACCAGCATATCCCCTGTGTTGAAGAAAATAGATAAATGTTTGCATATAAGACCCTCAGAGCTGGTAAAGGGGGTTGTAGCCTCTTGCACTGTCACACCTGGGGACTCCTGACCATCACATTTCTGACACTGCTCTGTGAGTCATAAAGTTACTCTGTCAGAGCTGTCTCTTGAGATCAAACCCAGCAATTTAATGTGGAACACGTTAAAAGGAAATGAATGTCTATATAGCTTGTAGCTTTTTCTGCATCTACACAAGTCTTAGCTGGGATCACAGGAGTGGGAGGCTGAATTCTCCTATTGGCTTAGCTGCCTTGCAGGAGAATGACAGTGTATGTTTTGTTTTTTTTTTTATCTACCCTTTTGGGGTGTGTGTTAAAAATCACACATGCGTGTGTGCGAATGGCGTTGGGTTCGCTCTCCTCTTGAGAGCAGAAGAAAACCATCTGGGATTGTGTTTGTATTAAGCAAAGTGCAATGATTTTTTCCTGTCTCTCATTCACACTGGCGCCTAGTATCATGCGGGGACTAATTTGGAGTCTAAATCCAGGCCTTGTTGATTGAAAATGGCACAATCACACTGTTGGCCACGTGACTCTCACAAAGCGCAGTGCAGGCAGTAGTGCTAATAGATAATTGCCAGCATAATCGGAGATGACATGTTGCAAAGAGCCAGTCACAAATTGTGATACACGTTATAATCCAAAAGGTTTTTCTATTTTCAGGTTGATACATTGATAAACTTGTATTTATCTGATAATATTTTAATCTATCAATCTAAAGAAATTCAATAATGTGTGTAAAGAGTCTTATATAAAATAGTATTTTTTCTTTAATTCCTAAAAATAAAACTGTACCTGTTGCTACATACAGTATTCATTTGCATCAATTCATGGATAAAGAGCAGGTGCTCAGGCCTCTAGATATGAACTTTTGTCCCTGAATAGCACCAATTAGCATGTAGAACTTTCCATCTTTGGTCCCTCAAACACACAAGTCCACTCATGAAGACACACACCCTCATCATAGCAGTTTGCAACAGACCCGCGTCGCCTCCCATCGCTTCCCACTCATCCTGCTGATTGGAGTTGTCAGGAGTCAGAGGGTCACAGTGGAGGATGTGAATATGCTCCACTCACAGACACCGAGCACCACACACACACACACACACACACACACACACAATAAAGCTATGAAAAGAAGAGGCAGACACAATGACAGACAATAAAGCCATTCTATCTTACGTTTGTATATACAGAACACAAAATCACCCAATCACATTGGCTCTATTTCCCACTCATGCCAAACAGACACCATACAATTCATATTCATTATTCAGGAGTCAAGCGCCTTGATTTCAGTGATTGGATATACCTTCAACCTACTGTCTCCTCCCCCTGCTTTTCCCAGTCCCATGGGGAAGCTTAATGCCCCCCTTTGGCTTTTAGTGTCTGTTATCTGTGTGTGTGTTTGTGGCTGTGTCTCTTTATGAAAGTTAACGCTGCATTTGTAATACAGCTTTTGGGATGTTGATACTGGGAATTTAGAAACGATAAGAAACAAGCATTTATGCTGTGTTATCCTTTCTCAATCTGCGGTTTGTATTTCAGTTTTCTAATGATTAGGCCCACAAAAGGTCTACGAATACGCCAATTTTCAGAAACATTTAGAGGAGAAGGATAACTTTTAAATCAGAATACAACGTGGAAAAAGGTGGAAACTTTTAAACATAGTCAAAGAAGTGACTAACAACATTATTTCAGTCAAAAGCCGTGAAGAAAAAATCTCATCAGTAAGTCCATGTCACAATGTTTATGTCACTGAAATACTAATTACCTACATCCTCTTCCTTTTTCTTTTCATATCTCCTGGGTTTGTTAAACTTGGCTTCAGGTAAATGATGTAGCCACCAGCAGGCGTGATCTCACGAACAGCATGCTCATCAAAAACTGTAGCACAGCCCAGCTGAAAGCAAGAGACAGTTGCTTGACGAGACATCAGCCGTGCTATCTTTATCTGGAACCATAAGCAGACAACCACATGTAGAAGCTCACAGGCACTTTGCATACAAATTGTTTTGGGCACCTGTCATCCTCTATTATAATTAGCAAGTGGATGTCTAAATAATTGCCATCAGGCTGTGGCGGCTGTATCAGTGTTGCCCCGTCCCTTGCCTTTAGAAGTAGTATTATTTAAAGGGCCGGCGCACTTTAGCAAAACAGTGCCCCTCAGCAAAGTCTTAAGCTGTGTATTCAGTCTGTGACAGCATCTGGTGCACTGAAAATAATTAACTTACACAAGAGGGTTTGGTGTTGGCTTCACCATTTGTTTTGTCCACACTTGTTCCTGACACAAAACACACATTTGGACGCACATACAGGCAGCTTTTGATCAAAACTGTGACGCTGCCAGGAGAGAAGGAGGTAACACTCTCATCCCACTGGGAATTGGGGATGGTTATAAAAGTAAATGAGGCAGATGGGTCTCTCCGTCGAAGAGGGGAAAAAATAAGAAAGAAAAAGCACCTTTAAGGCACAATGATACACCCAGTTAAGTCAAAACACTCGTCTTTTAAAATGGACAACTGGTGTAAACTATATGAAGAATAATCACTCATATAATCCTGTATTATTGTACAAAAACACATCAACATGTTTTAAAACTCTAGAGAAGATTGAAAGAATACACAGATGTCTGTCTTTATTAGATGTTTCATGGAATCAGGACATTTTAGAGTCACGTCTGTGATATCTGAATATTGGATCTTCAGGAACCATTACTCATCAAACGCTGATATAACCAGTTGCTATTACTGTACTTTTGTCCAGAGGCAGCATTAACATCTCTGGGCTCAAAGGCGTCATGGGATGGATTAGCCAAATGGAAACAGGTCTATTAGTTTTCTTAATCCATTAAAAAAAATAAGACCAAAAAGTACCACATTGGGCACGCTGCTAATTCATTGCTGTAGAAGACTATGCCGGAGGTAGTGGTGGACTGGCCTGCAAGGTCACAAACAATCCTCAATGTCACAATGAAATTGGATTTGTTGTGAGATGGTAGGAGCTTTAGTGCTCAAACTTTTAAATGCATATAAAATGCTAAAAATAAGCTATACCAACAAATAAAATGATGTAAAAAGACCGAGATTGAAATGCCTGGAGTCCATAATGTCTGCGGTCAAATAGAATGTAGAGTAGCAACAAAGACCTAATGAAAGAATGTTTTAATCAGCATTTTATTAAATCTGGGAGTGTAATGAATTACATGTCAGCATCTATTGCATCTATTACTGCTTCTGTCACTTGGTCAGAATATCAGTAAAGTACCGTCATCCTTTCATTGTGTGCATTTGTGAGAATGTGTCAGAACCGAGCTTGCTGCTATAAAGAGCTGCGCTTCGGGGCCGGTGAGAACTATCCTGGAGTGTATCGCCAGCCGTTGCGTGACGAATTGACTCACACTTGTCGTTTTTTCCTCTTCCTCTACCCCCCACCCCACCCCGATTAGGCTGCAGTGTGGAGAGATATGTCAGGACCACACATTCACACGCACTCATGTACAGCATATTTACAAGGAGTCATTGCCTGTGGGAAGACCATATCAACAGGCTTGTCTCACCCAACCCCCTCCTTTAGAGACATGCAGGCTGGTAGATCTCGCCATGCTGATGTTGGCCTGGCTCATATTGGGTTGTCAGCGATACTTCGTTAAGTTCAGTAACAGCTGTTGCCTCTCTAAGCAAGTCGCTTTCCAGAAAAAAAAAAAACAACAAAAAAACATCTCCCGGGCTTCTTAATGCCCCCTCGCCCAATTCACATACCTCCCTGAAACGCACACAGCCTTCTTTCCTCTTCCCCGTTTTACCCTTCCCCCTTACTCGCTCTTGCTCTGTCAGACTGGGAGGCTTTCTTTGTTGTTATCTCAGGGCACAGTTGTGTCAGCATGTCTGCGTTCATGCACTCCCGCTTGTTTGCCTTTGTCGCTCTTGCCCTCTATTTCGCTGATTTGTCTGACACGTCCTGAAAAGGCCCCATTCGGAGAGACATTAGCATAGCACAGCTCAGAGTGTAGTTCGGTCTACAGAAATTACTTCCTGCACAGAAACAGAAAGGACTCAGTGTGTACTGAGCGTAGTTCTCTCTGCATTTCTTAAAAGGACTAACTAAATTCCTTATCTGGCAAACCAAGCTGAAAGTAAAGGATCTCAGTCACATTCAGATTGTTTAGTTGGGTGCCACAGAACAGAACAGCAGTGACGTCCTGCTGGAATCTGCCCAGAGTCGTTATATTGTATGGCTCTTTGTAGCTCTGTAAGCAACTAGCTCAACCTGTTCTGCACTCTGTGCTAAATGGTGCCTGCTCAGCAAGCGCTCTCCATGGTGCTGACTTAGATGGAGCAAAGCGACGCTGTCCAACGTGCTATCACCACTGGTCCTATTTCGGTTGGTGCTTGCTGAGCTACAGCTGACTGTGTTCGCTTTTGTCTGCTCTACCCTCTGTGCTGCCTCATCTGTTTCCTTGCAAAGTGCGTGCCATTCGCAGTGCTAACGCTGCTTGTTTGGTCCACGATGCAACATGAGCTGCCCAAGCAGAGTCAGTGTCTGCCACAGATTATGAGATGCTAGCCGCCACTCTGGATCCATTTTCTCAATTCTCAGGAGCGAACACCCAGCTCATATACTGCCACTTAAATAGGTATAAGGAAGCAGATTTGTCATTGCTCTAGCTTAGGGGCTCCATCTCCATGCAAGCGCAGTGGTATATTCCTGAGATGCAGCGAGGATTTTCTGCATTCAGTATTTTGACTTGTTTCTGTGCTGCAGAGGGGTGAGTGTCACTCGGGGTCTAGCAACGCACAGCAGTTTCGGTTGACCGGGTTTTGTGCTGTCTCCTCCTATGTGGTCTAATCAAGCCTGGGGCAAACAGCACACCTGGGTTTTTCCTTTTCTTTCCTTCTTTCTCTATACTTAAATTTCTTTAATGCACTATTATGTCCCATATAAAGACTGGTGGAACCTTACTTTTAATGTTTAGCTGTAATCTATACTGCTGTCATGTGTAAAACAGTCCACCGGGTTCTGTAGAACTGATCTTAAACCCTTTTTCTACCTTATGATCCTTAACACTTGCTATTATGGTTTATTTTGAATTAGTTTTAGTTAGCTGATGGCAGCCACCTCTCATTAATTTGAAGCGTTCTACTTCATTGGTGTCCCTCCTTTGCTATTATACACTGTTGTAAAACCCTAATATGCAAAGTGACCCAACCAATAGCTATAACCTCAAATAAAATTTGCATATGACAACTTGAGCATGGCCCTGGGTCATCATTTGTACTTCTACCACTTAAAATATCATTTATAATGTGCGTATAGTTAATGCTGGCTAATCTAGAGTGTTTCTTTTGTGTTTGTGTGATTGTTCTCATTTAAATTCAGCTGCTGTATGTAGTTTAAATAAAATGGCCTTTAACATAAGGGTAGTCTAAAGCAGGGATTGTTTTGTCTTGATATAATTCAGTGAGGTTGCATATAAACATATTAAGGCATCCTTAAAAATAGTCAATTTGTAAGAGGGGAGGGGTGATTCCAGACAGGAAGTTGGGTAAATCAGCAAGCATGTGTAATGTTAAACTGCTAAATTTGAAGGTGCTAATTTAGTGCGCAGCTCATTCTGGGAACGTGGGCTGAATACTTCTAGATACATTACACTCCTACACATCTGTACCCAACATACAAGTGTGTCCCTCATTGGGGTGATTGGGATCTCTTCCATCCCAGTGCATCTCGGCAGTCAGCAAATAAATTAGCTTGTGAGCCAGCGAAGGTCCGTTGTGTAAGAGAGCATTGGTATCGGTGCTCCAGCAGGTTACAAACCTCAGCGAGGGCCGATGTTAATTAAAGGCTCTGTTCAGCACTTTCCAAATTAGATGTGAAATGTTAAACAGGAGGGGTTTGCCATTAATGTGGTGCTCAGCGACACCTCTGACCCTGGCTCAGGGCGACCCGTCCTTGTGTTATAATTGCGCCTACTTGGAGTGCTAGATCGGCAGAAGGAGCGAAGGGAGCAGGGTGAAAAAGTGAGCCAAGCGTCTTTTTATGCTCGCTAACCTTTGTTTGTGGGTTTTGATAGCCACGAGAAGAATGTATTGGATTGTAACCATTTGAGGGATAGACCAAATTAGCCCATTTCCACTTATCAAATGTCGAGAGTCAGATTTGAGCAGCTGCCAGCTTTCTGTCTTTCTTTCTCGGCTCCTGAAGCTAACCATGTTTGGCACCATACCAAGATGATTCCAGATAAAGATATTTTATGAGGTGGTGCAGACGAAGACTCTTGAGTGTGCAGCCCCAGTTATGTCGAGAGCTCTCTTTTGTCTGTTTGTACTTGTCCATCACACATGTTCCTCATTTCCTGTATCTCCTTGCATTCATATAACACGACTGAAATTAACATATATCAATAATTTACTTTTGTCAGCAGTTCTTCAGTTGAGGGGCAGCAAATAGATGTTTTTGACCTTAAAATTGGCATTTAGGAGCACGAAAATGATGAACTTGTCACTTTGATGAGCTACAATGACTGAATAACTTGTCATTGCAAGTCCTGAATATTACATACAGCTGCACAACCATCTATTAAGCACTTTACCTAAGCAGACAGCGATTATTATTTACAAATACATCAAATGGGAGTATGTTGATTAGTACATGGAATGCTTCCTGCTATTACAGTATGTTGCAAGATGACAGTTACCCCAGAAGGGGGACTAAGTCATGAGCACAGGAGACACAGAAGTAGGTCAGCTCTTAGGCGTTTGTTACATCATACATATTCATAAACAGCACCCAGTTGTTGCAGAGTGAACTCACTCCAGACAGACTGTTTATTCTGTTCATTGGGCCCCCTCTCCATGTAAATGTGATTACGCATCGTGATGGTAATATGAGCATTTAACCCTGGCTGCTGCACTGCTGTTACATGAATTGCATATTTTGATCTCTTATTATTCTCAACCTACATTGTAGTTTTTTTTAAACATCTACAAATGGATACAAAAGGAAATGATATGTGGTTGTTGGATATTGTTAGATGTTAGAAAATATTTGGTCCAGCTGCAGGGAGCCAGACACAGCTGCTAACTTAGCTTGGGTTATCTTAAAATAATGACAAAAGGAAATGGGTCAATTCTTCTCTTTCTAAGGGTAAAACGGCATACATTTTCTTTATATTCTTAAAGTTTTGCAAATTTAACTCTGTGAATTTAAAATATGAATGTGATGATCACAATTATGGTCTCTTACCTGAAATGTAAATAAACATGTTGCTTTGTTCAACATAGGAGAAAGATGTTATAATTGCTATGTTTTCTATTCTTTAGAAATAGAAAAAGTGGGAAATGAAATTATGCATTTACTGTTCTTAAAGCAATACTACATGAGTTTCTGACCGCTCTACTTCTGATTTGTTTTGATGGCACACTGATATTAATTATGCACATTCCTGGAGCTGTTGTTGCCCTGCGGCAGCGACTCTTTGCAACTTTGTGTTTGAGCCTAGGGCATCGTGTCACAGCTGCATTTTTCTTTTTGTCGCCTCATATCAACACATAAGCTATTTTGAACATGCACGATGGCTTATTTGGCAAAGAGACCCAAGAGGGCATCATCGAAGGAAGTGAGGAAAAAAAAAGAAAGCGACAGAGGAAGCAATAAGACAAAAGTCAACAATGGATTGACTTTTACTGGCTGGAGAGTGCTCGGAGAAGAGACAGGATGTAAAATGGATGTTGCCTTTAGGAGACCAAAGTTCAGAAGTGTTGTTTTTTTTTTTAAATGGTGACTATAAGATAAACAATGTTCTTTTTTATTCTCAAATCGAGCAGATTCTTATTGTTTAATAAAGTGCCTTGTTGTTATTCCTCCTCCAGCCTTCCACAAAAAACAAAAGAAAAAAAAATCTCTTTTTTTCTTCGCAACACGACTAGTATCACACTTAAAACATCACATTTATTGTCGTCATCAAACTACATTACGTTTGGTCACTGAAGCCCACCATTTGCTGTATTGGCTTTTATCGGATGATATAATGACGACTGGGCACTGAATGCATTCATTCTTAATATCAGTCCACGCTCGCTGTGATGCTGCACTTGTCCTTCAACCACTTTGGAGAAAAAGAGAGTTGCAGGAGAGCGTGGGAGAATGAATACAAACTGAGTCAGTCGCAAGGCTATGAATTGCACTGATAGTTCAAAACATGATGCTATTTCTGCCAGCTACTGTTATTCACTCAACCCTAATACAATCAGACACTCCAGCGCAGTGATTATGCAGGGGGTGAGATTGACCTCTTCTCAACTCCCAGCAGCCTGTGCACAGTTTTCAGAATCTTTCGATAGCTTTGGACAGATAAAGAAAGGATGATAAGGAAATGGATGTGTGTCCGTGTGTGTTTGAGAGATTGTTTATTATTGGCAACCTTGTTTTTTCATACACTTTGTAGCTGAGACTGAAGAAAATTAATATTTTATTTGATGGTTGTTAATGTCTGTAGTTATTCTCTGCAAAAGAATAAAAGCTAAAAAGCTGCTTTCTATTATGAAAAGTATTTTTTCTCCCCTTTGGGTAGTTTTGTTTGATGTTAGCTGGTGGCTATTAATGCTATCATAACTTTCCTTGATAGTAATTAATAGGCCTTTTATTAATTGTTTCAACCTGCCTTAAACATTTAATTTCATAAATTGTCAACCTATATTTTAGTCCTACCTTTTCTGTACTCTAAGTAAGCTCATCAACTAAGGAGCAATGCTCAGGAAATTGAGCTGGAGAGGGGAAGGTGAGGGTGTCAGGGAGGTCATGATGAAAATATTGAAACCAAGTAGAATGTTAAAGTCAAAACTGATGTGCTGCTGGATGGTGGAGAGTAGAAAGGGTTTGGAGCTAGACAGACCAGAAACCAGCTTTCTACACGCGCCTCGGTTGACATAATCTCGCTCAGGGTGTGCAGCGTTTGAGGGTGGCCTCGCTGCGTTGCCTTTGTTTTGTCAATGCGCACAATGCACCTACTCTGGCTTCTTTTCTTAGAGCTGCAGAGGAATCGTCTTGCCTATTGATCCACTTGCGTGTAAACAGAGGATTGTCTGTGTCTGGCTCAAGGTATATATACACGGGAGATTTGCAGCCAAAGCGGATGGCCTATACTATACAGTGTATTCTTCATTCTCCTATTTTAGTACACAGCCCGATGATTTAACAGCCCTCTAGGTACCTTCTAGTGAACTGCACACTTTATGAAGAGGGAAATGTCATGCACAGTTTTGACTTTAAGTCATATGAGCTACTTTCTCACTTAGAATATATATCCAAACGGTTTTCTTTTATTATTATAATGTTTCTGGGAACTAAACCTAAAACATAAGGAGAAAGAACAACCAAGTTTAATGCCATAAAACTCCATTAATCACTATTGCTAGACAGATAATACAATTACCGTTGTCATTAACATTTGTTAGCATAGCTAGGACCTTGCTGGTGCATAGACCACTGAAGAGACTCCACTGTGTTCCCTGGTCTGAGTACTTGTGTACGCCTGGCTGCTTTTCCTCCTCCTCTGCTCCCCCTCCCCTTACCTTCACCACTCTCTTCATATACAACAGGGCTGCAGCAATGGGTCAAATGTCACCCACATGGGATTCTGTGTCTCCTTTTGTCATTGCTGAGCCTGATGATTTGGGGTGTGTGTGAGTGTAAGAGGGCAAGACAGAGCTGGAGAGAACATGTTTGTGTGTAAGGCTAAGATCTTTTTTTTTCTTTTAGGGGGGTGGGAGAAGAAGAATCTGCCCTTCTCTGTGCTTTAAAAATAGCCATTACAGCATGAAAAAAATCACAGCTTGCCTGCTGGACACACTACATCTGTACTGGGTTCAGCAAGAAATAGGTGGTGGGGGAATTCTGTGTGTGTGTGTTGCGGAGGGGGGGCAGGGGGGGTGGCTGCATTAAAGGGAAACCAGCTGAGACCACATGCAAGGAACATGCTAATTGGTATTCAGGCCAATGCTGTCACAGCTTCCCACTTGTTCCTAACCGCATACACACTCCTTTCCGTTGCTACGGCGCCAAGCCCCAACGCGAGTTACTTCGACGTCATTGACGGACCTTTTCACCTGCAGCAGCCTCAGTAAATCCTCCCGTCCATCTGCAGTAGCTGCCTAAACTGGAGTGTTTTTACCACCTTCTTAATCTGTTTCCTGCTCTCTTCTCCTTGTGCTCTTTTGTTTCTGTTTATTGTTGGAACTGGTTCAGTCACACAATGCTCTGATTCCTCTCTAATACACAAGATATGGTTTATTTTTCTTTTTTTACTTGTCGCATTTAGCAAGGCATTCCCTACGTAGCGTTGTCTCGTTTGATAGTTTTAGATTGTTTTCATCTTGTATTGTTTATTGTTTTAACAAGTTTAAAGCACAACAGTCATAAAGCATGGCAGCTAGTTTGCATTTCTATGGTTTAAGGCTCCAATTTTATGAGTAAAGACAACAATTTAAGAGACTGAAACATCGTCAATTTAAATATATTTGCAGCTTTGAATTGGTGTGCTGTTGTCACGTAATATTAAGAGTGTATTCTGTCACTGTAGTATTCAGGAAGCTCACAATCTGAGCTAGACCCTGTAATATTTTTGCAAAAATGTCCTGTTGCTTATTTTCTCCTTACTGATCAAGTGTGTAAATACAAAAAAATATCACAGTAGGCATTGATTATTTTGGCAAAAGTGTGCTTAAACGTTGTCTCATTTTAAGAAAAAGCATAACTGATTGATATATTTGTGCCACTACGAGAATCACCAGATTTTTCAGTTTGTTTTTTGTGGGTAGAAATGTAGATATAAAGATGAATTAATGTCCAGTTATTTCTGGTGGGTTTTTTTTTTTATTGTATGGGGAAGTTAATAGTATTTCAGTTATTTGAAAGTGCAGGTTAGCTAATGTGGAGAGTTATATTTCAGAGAGAACACGTTTAAAGTCAGTTTTAAATTAGTTTAATTAATATCTATGCACCTGCAAGTTAAAATGCAATTACTTATAGACTTATTCCCTCTTCTCTTCTATTATATCGGTGACATTAAATTAAAACTTCTCTGATCCCAGATGAATGAGTGTTTCTCTGTGTCTGCAAGGATCTTCAAACTGTTGTAAAATGCTCTGCACATATGTTTATTGGTAATAAGATTGCATTTTTGTTTGTCTTATTTTGCATCTTTGCATCAGGTGATTTTTCATCTTTGTACAAATTTAATAACTTTGCCTTGATGTCACAGTTATTTCACTGGATTTGGATTTGCTATGACGTCTCTAGTGCTGTATATAATGTATGAAACATTGGTGTGGCCACTGCTGCTCCTACACTGACTTGTTTTTGCTGTTTCAGTTAGCAGTTTCCAGTGTGAGAAAGATTAATAAGCATGCCTTTCTGCACTTACCACACCTGAAAATAGCATTTCTCTGTTTATGTGAAGCCTCGTTCCTTCACAGTCCTACTTATCAGCCTATATTAGGAGCCCACTGTTTGGCAACACACAGCTGCTGAGATGCAACAACTCAACATTGTTAATTTGTCCGACCTTGTGTTTTGTCTAGCTGCAGAGCGGGAGGCTTCCAGTCTGAAGAAGGTTGAAGAAGCCTATGAAACAGTCAAAATGGAGATCAGGTAAGAAAAACATACAGTATGAAGTTATCGTCTACTGTGACATGTTTTTTTTTTATTTATTATTATTATTTTTTTCTGGGCTAGTTCTTCAGTACTTTGCACTTAATGCGGATGATGCATTGGCTTCTCACATTGCTACTGTAAGCAGGATGGCATATCTAACCAAGGCTTTAAATAGACCCCATCCTTCTGCGCTAAAGTAGTGTGGAAAGCTGCACAGTAATGAATTTTCATTGCGTGGTACCTAGGGCTAATTCTAATGAAGAAAAACATTCGCCATTGGTTGTTTACTCTGCTCTGCTAGCAAGGCCCAACTTATTTTGAGCATAAGCATGTCAGTCTGAGTTTGAGTTATCCCCTCCCCAAAAAAAGAAAAAAAAGAGTGTGGGATTTTTGAAGACAGCTTTAACTTGTGTTCTCAGATGTAAATGTCCACTTCCTGTCATCAACAAATTAGCTGCATGTTTGTTTGTTTTTTTATCGTAGGTTTAATATGTTGTATGGTGGCTTTGCTGCATTATTTGTAGCCTCTTTATATTTCTAGACATAATCATATGCAGTCACACTTTAATGTGCTTACAAAGTTGAGAAGATGGAAAAAAACCATGAACATGTTTGGGTGCGAATTCCTGTTACATGCAACTGCTCAGATGTTTTCTCTGAGCTGTGAGCCAGCCAGCGATAGCTGATAAGTAGGCTCGGTGGCCCTTTGGGCTCACAAACTGTTCATTACAGTAAGTAGAGAGGAATGCCAACTACAAAGGTCAAGATTTTAGTCCTCATAAACATATGCCTGCATGAGGGTAAAATAAGGAAAATGAGTTGGCATGGTTTCATACTGTTACTGTTTCTTTTTCTTTTTTTTTGTCCACCTTGCTTTAATTCCTCCTGGTCAAATTACTCACTGGTATTTATGTTGGAGAACCATGGATTTTCTTTCTTATCCTTTCTTTAGGCCACATTCTTTATCATTATGTAGATACTAGTGCATTTTTTAACCTTATACCTTTTGGTAATAGTATGAAATTACTTCTTACTTCATACGGTTTAGTCCATAAAGCACAGTTTATATGGAAAACAACTCAATGCATTAATGTCAAGACTTCTGCCCTTCTGAAAATCACATGCACGCATGGTTACACAACCTGCATCACTTTCCTGACCCCGATTCATCCCTCCTACACCACCCTACCTTATCGGCCTCAAGCGGAACAATCACCCTCCCTAAACATTTGTTAACCCCATTAGCAATTTTGGGTTATGAATATGGAAATGAGGGCTTGTGCACTGTTAGAGATAGGGCTCACTTGCTTTATCTGCCATTACTAAAGAAGAGCAGCCCTCGCACAGCACAGATAATTGGAGTCGCTGCATAAAAATGGGCTTTAAAGGGCCACCTCATCAGCACACAATCCAGGAAGTCAGTTGCCAAAAGCGGCGTGGAAAAAAAGCTACACTGTCAGCACAGCTATGCCTTAAAGTCTGTATTCTTTGCTTTCTATGTTGTGCTTTGTGTTTTACACTAACCATGAGATTAAATCACTGTAGATTTACTGTAATATATTAGCTTGGATTTGATTTGCTCCAAAGGTATTACATATTAAAATACTTAAATTTAAATGAATAAATCAGTTCCTCATTTCCTTACTTTGTGTTATTTTTCATCAGCGACCTACAAAATAAGCTTGCAATCGACTACGGAACAGATTGGGAGTTTCTGTTTTTGAATGGCCAGTGTTACAAGCTGAAAGTATATGAGTAAGTACTGACAGTTTTTCTGTTTTTTTTTCCTGTTATTTATGTTTTTGTCTTGTCTTTGTCTGCCACTGTTATACACTCTACAAAAGAATGCTTTTGGCATAATAACTTCTCAGAAAATGACAATTAAAAGCTTCCACACTTTTCTGCAAAAGTTACTAAATTTAATGGTAATTTCTAAAATCAAGAATGAAAACAATAAGAAGAGCTCATTCATTTTGGAATGTTTTAACTAATGTGAATGCAAGTGAACTTGTATTCAGTCATCCATTATATTTATGAAAAAAATTATTTTATGCTGTTTTAGTTTCAGGATTTTGATTTTTTTCTTTAAACCAAGTAAAACACACAACTCATCTTTTTTTTAAATGGATTTTCACTGATTTAAAAATTGCATCGTTTCAAGGTTTCTTTTCCTGCACAAATCTTTTTATCAAAACATACAACTACCCACAACTCTGCAAAATATTTTGGTTAAATGTTTAAGCTTGAAATACAAACACATACAAAATACAAATACAAAAATTTCACAGCCTTAAACAGTCAAGATTTTTCTTAATGGAGCAAAGAAGCATCCATCCATTTTCTTGAACGCTTCATCCAATTCAGGGTCTCAGGTAGCTGGAGCCTATCCCAGCAGTCATTTGGCGAGAGGCAGGGTACACCCTGGACCTTACAGCGCTGTGAAGAAGCAGAAATAGTTTTTTGTGAATGTGCTGCATCAGTTCTTTTAAAGATGATAATAACTCTACCTACAGTAAACCATGGTGGAGGCTTCATCATGCTATGGGGATGATTTCCACGCCACAGTTCTTGCAGAGAAATTTGACTCAATCACAATATTTGAGCCAAAAGGTTTAAGTCCTTCTACACTAAAATACAAATTCACTTGAAGTACCCAGCAATGATTCTTGACCTCAGTCTAAATGAAAACCTTTTAAGGAGCTTAGGAGTGCTGGTAATGTAAAAAAAAAATAACTTGAACGATTCATAGTGAAATACTGGTGGAATTTCTAGCTTTTAGATGGTTTCAAAATTATTTGGAGGCCGTTTTGCTAAAGTCTATGCAAATATGACTGAATGTATTAATGGCAATTAGGCCAAAAGTCATTAGAAGGACGTGTTGGGCAGTTTGAAAGTGCAATCAGACAATCCACATGTCAGACAGAGGCTGGAAGCCATCTTATTTTGTGCAGCTGTACCAAAGAAAATGCTGTCTGTAGCAAAAAGGAAGCATCTCAGTAAAGACCCACCATTTAAGGGGTTGGTAATCTGTGAGCTCCAAGTCACCCTGGAGAAGGCAAGCAGCTAAATCAACTAAATTTAATCAACAGAATGAGCTTCTTTTACTCTCTCCCGCTGCATCCCTGTGGCCCCTGCTGGGGTAGAATCTGTTCTCCTCAGGATTGCTTGCCAGCTGGAGCTTTAAAAGCCTGTGGGTGGTTGCAGTTTTGAAAGAAAATTATCTGAGATCTGCAACTATGCGATCTGCACTGAAAATACATTTTTTTCAACATCTTTGGAATTAGTGGTTTTCCCATGCCCTTGTACACAAATGTGGTTTGTTTGTATAGTTTGCCATTTAGAGGGTGGTTTAAAAAACAAAAAAAAACAAAAATCCAGCTCTTGTCCACAAGCCAAACAGAAAATAAGTGCTTTCAACATTGACAGGATTAGATAACAAAATTGCACTTTGCTTGCAACATGGATTTAAGAGCTGGCTTCTATAGTATTGGTTCTTTTTTACATCAGCGAATGAAAAGGATTTAAATTCGCATTGACACAAGTGGGAGAGCGCTTTGCAAGTTTGTCCCAACGTACCAATCCCAGTAATGATGGCTAATTATGAAAAGAAGCAACTATACATTTTCTCCACATCCAGACGGTGTTTTGTTTACATGTCAGAGAACTCAACATGCTTATGGCTGTGATATCTTAGAATCAGGCATTATACAGTAAGCCCTTCCTTACTCATATAATCTAATATCTATAATTCATTCATTTGGAGACATTGGCGTGTCCCATCATACTCACCAGATAAATCGCAGGTCTGTGGTGTTTTTCACACAGCTGCTTTGGCTTATACTTGCAGTTCACATCCTTGAGCTTTGCAAGCCAGGAGGCAGTTTTTGTTGAATGCTTGTGTAAATGTAACCTTGTGTTGTTTGATTTACATTGTGGACCCTGATATTGCAGGAAAGTAACTTTCACCTGCTTGTAAGCAAAGACGTGGCAGGTTTCTGCATTGCATTAAGAGGCTTTCGTATTGCACTGACATGGATGTTATGTCTTACGTGGTATATTTGAATTATTCGGCATCAACAGGACCCAGATACTTGTAAAACCACCCAATCAACTATAAACTTCCCTTTATGCTAAAATATTCTAGAATCAAATGGGACAGCAGCAGCTTATGTTTGGCCAAAACTCTGTCATGCATTAAAAAATTATCCCAAGCACACCGTTAAATCATGACAAAAACTTGATAAAGTATTAATTTTAAGGTGAATTTCAATAATTTTGGCCAAAACAAAATATTTGATGTCTGGGAAGAGGAGAGCAAACGAGAAGAACAGGAAAAAGCAAAGACACGCGGAGTTAACATCAGAAAAGTTAAACAAGATTAAAGACGAGAAAAAAGAAGAGAATACAAAGAAAGTAGCTAAATGAGCAGCCGTGCTTTTAAGGGACTTAAAACAAGATTGGACCAATATGCAGTTAAATATTAGTGTTGAAGTTGCCTTAAAATCCAAACAATATTTTATTCAACTTACTCCAACAGGAAATAATTAATAAATGTATCTGCATAATTAAATGTAAATACTTAAACAACAAATAGACTATTGACTTGTTGGTTTATTTGAAGTTTCCTTTTATATGTATCTGAGAAAAAAAATCTGGTAATCACGCTTTCTATTGCTTTTCACTGCGCATGTCTAGTACATGATAGTAAAATAGATCCCATGCTTAAGCATACAAGTTTAAAAAAAACAAAAACCCCAAAATATTTGCTATAAAATGTTTACTGTGTGGGACCATGGTATAAGCCAGACCGGTGCAGGTTTAATGCTCGTCATTGTGCGTAATGGCGTTCTAGACGCTGCGTTGTGCATTAAAAGCACAATCCATGGATCCTAATTGTTTAATCCTTACTTACTTACTTTTGCCTTGTTTATTAGTGTGACCTCCCTTGGAAAAAAAAACAAAACCTAAAACATATGGGCTGTTTGATTTAGAGTAGTTGCCTAACATTTCTACACCCATTTTTTCCATGTTTTAGCACACTCCATGCTGTTTTACATCCCTAAAATCATTGACAAGCACAATATCCACTATCATCAACTTGGCAGAAGGTGCTCCCACCTACCAGTAACCTCTCAGCACTGTACCAGTTCCCCTCCCTGTCCCCATTTATCCTTGCTGCTCCTCTTGAACAGTGATCTTGAAAAGACATGACATTGACAGACACATAAACCAAGCTTTCTATAGCTCTCCTTCCCATGGCACAAGGTTGCACACCACAGGAACCCTTCTCTTTTCAGCTTTTTGATCATCATTTAAAACCACCTCACATCTGTCCTCTCTGCTGTTTAGACCTCTCACATTTGATTACATTGCTGCCTCTTTTTTTGTTTATTCTTTCAAGCAACATTCATATTAAGTGTCTAAAACATAAAGTGCTTCAAACAGCTTGTCTTTAACATAACTTATCATTTTGTATGATGATAAGGTGATAAAACAGAAGATCAAGTGATGTACACACCTGGATTTGATTATTGTTACTCTTACATTTCATATATCTTGATAATATTGCATTGAATGTGAAAGTGTCATAACACTTTTATTATTAGTGTATTATTATTATATTATAATATAATATTAGTTTTATTATATATTATAATACATTATTAGTGTTATAAGATTAAGCACAAGGGAAGCAGAGATTTGTTGCTTCGTCTTTGTAAAGGAGGATATTCATCTTTATAGCTCCTTATCTACTCAGCATTGCTTCTACCTTTCCTCATGATGATGATTTGAATAAGTTCTAAAGACTAGGTCCTGAAGGCCTTTTTTCGGTCTAAGGAAAATATCATTACTTGTTTTCAAAGTGGGAGACAAAACAACCTTTTGTTGTTTAACACTTTCAAGTGGAATGAATTACGGCAAGATCAGAAGCTAAATGCTTTGTAGTAGCACTTTTGCGTTCTCATCAGTTTCTATAAAGACCATAAACAAAATTAATAAAAGCTTACAAAGAGGCCTCTTTCTTGATGCATTACCATTTAATTCCATTAAGTGTAAGATTTCAAAGCACCTTTCCCTTTTTTTCTCTTTTTTGTAAAAAAAAAATATGGTACCAGTTAAAAGTTTGGACACACTTTCCCATTCGGGTCAAGGACTCCTACTATGTATTGTCTAATTTTGTTTAATGGTCACATTTGAGGTATTGAAGTCCATCTTATCCATCCTTGTATTACCCGTGGTATTATTTATATTGTTTCGGTGCACACTTATGACAAGTCAAGAGTTTAAAAACGCAGGCTTCTGCCAGTGAATCAGAAATAAGCTCAGCGAATCAGTCAACATGGCCTGGCACAGCATGAAGGGAGACACCCCATAATGAGTTCTCGGAGGCAGAGTCCCTACCTACAGCAGAGTCTAATATTGCTCCTGCAGATTTGTTGACACTCCTCAAAGCAACTTAAATCGAAGGGCCGTGATTTATGCAAGACTGTCAGGCCAGATTGACTCAGCCCCCGCTCTCATGTCATTAGAAAGTACAGCACTTCAGTGAGTCATGCCTGCCACTGCGTTTCAGCTTTAAGAGAGAAAGATAATTCACTGCAAGTGACACTTCCAAATGTTTATAGAACATCACATGGGCCTTAACGGAGCACCGGGTTCTTCCTGGGTGGACCGGGACTCCGTCAAGACAGCCCAGAAAGAACAGTAACTACGATGCGGAGTCCTAAATGTGCCTGAAGCAACATCATGGAAATGAGGAGTCGTATACTGTAAATCAATGAAGAAGATATCATGACAGCTGCTGCACAAACAGAACCTAGTTCGAAATGGTGCTTTGACAAGACCATTTAGCTCTTTAGTCAGTAAGCTATCTACAGTCTGTCTGTTGACATCGCGTGTTAGAAATGGAATAAAAACTTGGAGTGTATTACTTCAAGTATTAATTTTTAGAGTGGTGAATGCACTACTTGATAATTAGAACTGATTTGAAAAGTATTCTTTGAACTAGAAAAGGCTAGGAAACTTTGATATCCTTACAAAAGAGAGACCCAGGAGAGAAACAGGCATGTGGTGTTAGTAAGTAAAGCCAGAAAAGAGATTGCAAATAATCTTGTGTAAACATTACAATCCTTTTGTTAGACAGTGCTAATCTCATATTTATGTTCATGCTGTTTCCAATTTACAGTTCCTGCTGTGGCAACCTGGACTTTCCAAAGAGTTAACTGAGTCTATCTTTTTTAATCAAAGCTAATGTGATATAATTCAGCAACCACAACAACTCTTAAGGCAGTGCACTTGTAAGCTTGCACAGATATTTTCTCTCAGGTAATGGATCAAAATAAGATTGTTCTGCTGTGTTTCTGTGGAGTTTCTACACACTTTGTCCTCCCTTGTGGGGTCTTGTTCAAGTCACAGGGGTTGTATTTACTGTAATGTGTTCTTTTGTTCATGGAGGGTTTTTTTCTGGTTGAGTAGCAATGGAGGGATAAAAGCATCACTTAAAGTACATTTTTTCCTTCTTTCCACAGAGATTGTGAACTATGTTAGAACCATAGACTGTATAAAAGATGGACGGAGCCTCTCAGTAGGTTTCTGAAGAGTAAAAGTAAAGCTCATAAGGCGGTTCATACTGTTGCCATCATAAAAGCATCAAACGTTCAGTTGCTCCTGGAAAATACAACAAATGAGCAAAAAGGGTGGAGCTGAGAGGAGGGCAGTGAGGGTGGGGTATGGTTGACGTTTATCAAAATCAGAGCTGCCTGTACCTGAGAGCTAATTGAGCTAAATCGGGTCTGATGAAAGCTAACCAGCTATTGAATATAGGTGGGCTAAAGCTAAGGCGCACATTTAACCGGTTAGCTGGGTCATAATTATGCTCAATAAAAGTTTAATTAATGTATAAACGGATGAGTTTTAAAAAATTTCAACCCCACTCGTGAAGGTGAACTTGATTAGAGACAAAAAACTTCCCTGCTTTGTAGACTGTTGGGCCTTTTAGGTCTGCATAAAAGAGTTCATTAGCTGTAATGGTTCTGATCTGCAAACCTTGGTACCCTGAGATCATTTGCTGCATTTAAAAGGGGGTCAAACCATTTGTTAGTTTGACCCATTTAACATTCGTTTTGAGGGGGACAATGGTGTGGAGTGAATTTGAGCAAATTATTGAAATGGATCTCCCCTGTTGATCCACTTAGACCGAAACATCTATAATTAAGTGTGATATTTAACTAAAAGAAAACACATCTGAACCTCTCACACATAAGGAGATGTGTTGTTGTGTTTGTAAAATGTTCAACACAAAGTAACTGAAAACAAGGCTGTAAATGCTTCATTTAAAAACGCTCCTGTTTTGAATGTCAGATGGTGAAAAGAAAGAATAAAAAGTAAAGTTATGTTGTAGAATGTGTGTGTGTGTATATCTGTAAGCATTCATATTGTATGAGGATTCCGCTGATGGTCTCAAATACAGTTTTTTAGAAAGACTAATTATGTGTCTGTTTAAATATAAACCCTACAAAAAAAGAAAAAAGCTGTTTTCGAAAAGCACCAGTTGTTATTTTGTGGTAAAATTAAGGCTGAAAAATTGTCTATTCTGATCAGTTGGGCTGCAGCTGTAACATAATCAGAAGGAAAGCTGCTTCATCTGCCGTCTTCAGCAGCAGAATTCACACCCGTGGGTCCTAGGAGATGTAGATCATTTGGGTTCACCTTCAGATATAATGGACAGAGATCATCTATGTGTGTTAGCTTTATTAGGTATGGACAGTCACTGAAAGTAGCTTATGTAGTATCATCGGCCCAAATTACTTCAGTGTACTTGCATTTGTTTTATTTTATATTCTATGTTCTGTAAAGCACAAACACGTTAGAAACACGTTAGAAGTTTTTGGTCTTTTAACATTTTGTAAGCCAAATACATAACACCAATAAGGATCTGTTGTAAAGCAGGTATTGAGGTTTTAAAGGGCTTATGTAAAAGGCTCTATGTTGCCTACGTCTTCGCCCTGTCCTGACCTTTCGATGAATATATCCTGCCTTTACTCAACTTCAGACATTCAACCTATTTAACTGATACGAATATAGTCCAGAAAAAGCCAACAGTGGCTGTTAAGCTGCTTTTAAAAGACAACTGTCCATTTTCATATGAGCCTCAGCAAAAGAGCAAGTCATATTCAAAGTATTCCTTACATTTGGAAATGAATACAACTTTATTGACCCAAATTTCTGAAATGTTAATTCTGTTTAATGAGAACCATGAGAAGTTTAAACAACGACATCTGCATAAAGCAAAGATTTAAAGGATCTCATTGTATATTTATATTTTTTTAATGAACCATATTAGTGGAAAAGGTTGCATCCCATTGTTTGTGTGGGGTCTCTCAAACATAGGCCTTTATGTGCACAATGGAGTTAAATTGAACCAGTGTTGTGAGAACAAATATTTCACAGTTGCTCTCGAAGCCTCTCATTTTTGGCTCAGTTCTTATTTTCACTTTTAACGTGGGAACTCTAATTATCACCTCAAGTTATGTTGAAGTAGATTTCCCAGAAACCCTCAGTGTTAAGATTAGTTTTTACACCTTTTAAGAAGTACAAGTGAAATGATTGCGCCTCACTCTGCACCTTCTTATGAAGCTCATATTTTCTGTAAGATTCATTGGCTATGTTTAAAGTTGCAAGTGTAATTTTACATTGTTGTGAAATGTTTTAATTCTCTGAAATAAGATGTTCAACCCACAAATATTTGCACAATAATGTAGTTTTATCACTTTTAAGTTTGCACAAAAAACAGCCCAATGTTATAAGATAAACATACATCTTATTCATTAAAAATGTTTCCACACATCTCAACTTTTGCTTCTACTCTTATTTCTAAAACATATTTTTGAACATAAGGACATTAAAAAATGTTCATTTTGGAACCTTTTCAAGCAAGGGTTGTTAAAAAGGTTTTTTTTATATCTAAATAATGCAAAACAACAACAAAAAAAAAACCTCCACAATATGTGTCTTGCTTTTTTGTGTTTTGCCAGGATTGTCCTTAGCAGGTAAAATGCAGCTGTATTAGATTGACTTCACGAGACTAACTAGCAATGCCAATGAGAAGTCTGAACTGAAGGTCATTACTGCTTCTGTTATACAGAACCACATGTGTATTAATCATTTGTATAAGTTTAATTAGTGATGCAACCAATATTCTGATCCTTGCATGCATTCACTTCCATGTCTTTAGCAATAACATTCAAATTCAAATGGTGCTACAGTGGTTCAGATATTGCTTTGGTAAAATCCTCTATGTGAATATGCTTATTAGCTTATTGGTATTTATTGTCATAGTCCATAGTTCCCCCCGCCTCTCACCATCCTTCCAAGCTATCGGCATTTTGCCAGCATGACAACCGGTGCACTGTGGAAAAGAGGTTGATGACAGCTGTATTTTGCAAAATTTCTGCTAGATGCCAGGTGGTTTCACCACTTAGGCAAAGCATCAGGACTTTTTCATGTTGCCAAACTAATCAGTGATGATGATGATATTGTTTTTCTTGCTCAAACCGCTGATTTGGCCAACTTTTGGCCAAATTTTTCCTACAATTTCTTTGATTGTTTTTCTTTGTTTTTGCAGCTTGAAGAACAGTGTCAGTTGAATTATGAGCTGTTTTTGACCGTGTTGGCGGTAACAGCTTCCAAATGAAAATACAACGCTTGGAACTCCAATATACTGGCTTAACATCAATAACAGCCAATATTCAGCATGTTGAATGAGAAACCAACTGGATACCACTAAACAAAGGAAGTGACCAATGTTTTATTTTAGTGTGTCTTGATCAATTTGTTGGGCACCAAAGCCTTTTTAGGCTACAAAAGCATTGAACACTGAATTGGAAACAGTTTACTGTTGTCTTTTGGGATTTTTTTTCATTTTATTATAATTTTTTTTATTTTTGATGAAGGAATTCTTCCTATTTTTAATGATGGCATAATCAAAAGTTTAAATGCTTTCAATTTACCTGGGATGTTATTTCAATCAAGATACATGGTTCATATTTGGACAGTCTTAGTGCTATCATCATCATACTATTCACACATTTATTTCAGTACAAATAATAAAACTAAATCTCTGGCAGCAATGTTAATGTAATGTATTCA
Organism: Pseudomugil tenellus; assembly: GCA_037177515.1. Classification (NCBI taxonomy): domain Eukaryota; kingdom Metazoa; phylum Chordata; class Actinopteri; order Atheriniformes; family Pseudomugilidae; genus Pseudomugil; species Pseudomugil tenellus. Next base: position 9,404,655 of record JBAMHX010000006.1, on the reverse strand, counting down.
GAAATGGAGGGAGATTGAAGCATTAACTGATCTGCCAGAGGCTTTTTGCCACATTGGCCTTGGTGATGAATCCAAAAACTGAAGTGTTTTCCATTTTTTGCATTAAAGTAGAGGCATCTATTCAGAGACGGGGGGCCTTCACGCTTTTTGCATTCATTTAATTCTTTTTTTTTTTTTTACATGAATGTGTCATTATTGTGGGAAAAGGGGTTTTATTTCCTCATTTTTATAGTAAAACGAATAATAGTGAATTAATAAATGTGCCTGAATACAATGACACAATAATCAGGATGCTCTTTTTAAACGATTCACTGAGCATTGAAGATGGTATTTTAATTGTTTAATTTAATATACAATATTTTTTTAACATGTAGATGACCGTTATTCCTGTGAAGGACGAGGATACTGGTTTCTTTAGATGGAGAAGAATATAAATTTAATAATGAAGATAAAAGAAGTTGAACATACATTAAACATTGAAACACGAAGAGACAAAACATTAAGACATATTCACATGGTACGAGGTCATAACCCGGGGAGAATATCTCCAAAGATCTGTGGTCCCACAGAAGTCTGGAACTATTCTGCCCTAGTCAGATAGGGGAGCTTTGTTTAAAGACTTTGGTCACGTGCGTCTCTCTAAAGCCTGTTTCTAAACTTTTCCCTGATGGAAGGACGCCAGCTTTGCCTTGGCTATGGCAACAACACCAAGGTCTTAGCAGATGGTTTACTAAGGTCAGAATGACATCAGTTTAGGTGTCTTATGGTCAGGCTTTTCAGCTAGACATTAATTAAGAGGAAGGTAATTAAGCTAATACATGAAATTCCTCTACAAACAGAATTATGCTTGCAGCCTGATGAGATAAATATTCAAAGTTAAAAGGTACCAAAAAAACCCCAAACTGATTATTTCTTCACTTAAAAACTTTACTACAGAGAAGAAACCCAAACACTGCAGAAGTTTTCCCACCAACACAACATTAATCAAATGGCCTCTTTCGTACCTTCAGCTCTTGCTGTACGGGCTCCTTTAATACTTGCTGGCCTTAGCAAAAAATACCCACTCTAGTAGGAAAAGACAAATTTCTCCAAAGGTAAACTATAAGCATGTATTTATTACATAATGAAAGTACAGTTGCATCAAATGTGATTGTATAGTGACCCAGTAAACATTCCTTAACCGTGAGTAAAGAGCCTCCAGTGTGAAAGACAGAAAATTCTCAAGTTACTGTTAAAGGAAAAAAAGTACAAATCAAAGGATGAAGAGTCTGAATGTGAGTGAAAAAATTTAACAAAGTTTATTAATCGGAAAAGTTAAAATTGAAAATTATTTCAAATTGCGATTTGGAAAACTCTTTAGGAAGTCTAATCTGACAGAACTCTGAGGACGAGATTAGAACTTCTTTTAAACCTTAGTGAGAAAATGTCACAAACGATTTTTATCTGTTGTCTTGACCATAAGATATACAATTGTATTCAAGGCTTGTACCAAAATCGCCCTGGCATCTTTCATCCAACATAGGCTCGTCTCTAGTTTGTTAACAGGAAAGAATAATTACTATCTCCATAGTTTATGGCCAGTCTCTTGTGAGCTGGAAGGACACTGCAGACTTTACTTCAACCAGTGAGGTTTAACAGATAATTGAGGACAAAGTGTCCTGCTAAGAAACACTTATGTCAAACTGACCCCAACTTAAGAAATATCAAAAGAGTGAGGCCTTAACTTTAGCATTAAAGTAATACATGAAGTTAACCATCAAGGATAACATAAAACATTATACATGTATCAGTGGCGGGGTTGACCTGTTTGTGCATAAGGGGCGAGACTTTATTGGCGGCCTATATTTGAGGACAAAGAGCTATAAATGCATTCTAACATGTGGTGACAACAACAACAATAATAGCCTAATAAAAATAATATATTGTGCTATGCTAAGTGCTGTGAATTTTTTCCCTCTAAGAAGCATCTGTGCAATGGTGCACTGCTACTAACGCAAACACTGTCAATGCTATTATTGGCTTTGTGAGCTTGACACCTGTCACTCACTAAGTAACATTACAAAACGGCACAGAAAATAATTTAAATGGTTTAATCTTTAGCTTAGATTATGTATAATGTTCAATATCAATTAATAAGGTCATGTTAACAAAACCCGACCGAAAACATAAAAACAAAAGTAGAAAGGCGTATTGGTATGTCAAGAGGCATAGGCCAAAGTTTCTTTCTTGACTGACCTGTCATCGCCGACAGGATGTGAAATGCGCACTTACCATGATCATTACTCCTCAACATAAAACATATCATAATAGTTCAAAAATCTCAAAAAACAAGGGAAACAGACCCCTGTGCCTTTACAGTAGTCATTACTGTAGACCCCAGCACTACGACCGTACAGGCACAGACGAGATTCATGGGTGTGTCAACCAACTGTAACATATTTGTAACGTGAGCTCCAGTACTGTAATACTTGGAGTAATTGAGCAAACAAGAAATTCAAACTGCGGGTGTAAGAGGAATAATTTGGCCAGAATGAGGATGCTTATTAATTTATTGATTATTTCTGTGCGGCCCGGTACCAAATGAGCAACAGACTGGTACTGGTCCCCAGCCCGGCGGTTGGGGACCCCTAATATTTTCCAAAAAAAAATAAAGTTTACACTGCAGTCTCTTTCAGGTCCATGATTACCACCATGGACAGTAGCCTAAGACCAGACTTGATATTCCAGCCTCCTTCATGCTCGCCCGCAGATAGTTCTTAATCAACTTAAGGCGAATTAAACTGTGTTGTGCCGCGGTGCTTGTGTTCAATAAATTTGATTAAAAAAATGGAAAAGGTGGTAAATGCCCTGTCCATCCCTGTATAACCTCATCCTTCATCATAGAAGGATTTCTTTTACCTGCATCTCACATCGGTGAACTCAGCTCCATCCACTGCCGGCACCTGGAGGCTGAACCTGTGAGCCAAAATTTGCCCTTTGACAAATTCTTCATATTATAAATGACTATGCATTTAATTGATCTTCATCATGCACGTGTCAATCAGCTGGATAGCTGCGTTTATGTATATCAAACTTTTTGGAGACAGTTGGATGTACATGCATTCCATATACACAACATGAGTTTAAATTAAATTATTTTCTGTAGAATATCAGCTTCTGCTGCCGTCTTCAGTATGGTCAAGTTGTGTTCTTTTATAACTGACACCCGCCGAGTCTGAAGTTTGTGTTTGATTTGTGATTATGGCATCAAATGTCTCAATTGCAAAGAGAAATGTATTTTTTTTATTTTATTAAAACCTTTAATATTTTATGATGTATTTATTTATTACACAAAAGATTTTTGGAAATTTGGATTACACAACAGGCACAATTTATAAGGGGGCCTATGGCATGTGGGGCGGGCCCCCCATGCCCCCACTATAGACATGTATCATTTAGACTAAATATAAGCAAGCTTAATAATTAAATTTCCAGTGCTGTAATTCTTAAAGGACAATACCAAATATCTTTCATTTTGGTTAAATTAGAACAGATAAAACAATTATATTTAGTTTTTAGTTACTCCTGATTGTTTTAAGCCTTTAAGTAGAAAAGCACTCAAAGAGCTCAGATCTCCGCCAAACCACACAGTATTATGACTTGTACCCCATAAAATCTTAATCACGTCTTCATATTCCCATTCTGGATGCATTCTGAAAAGTTTATGAAAATCAGTCCATAACTTTTTGAGTTATCTTGGTCACAGACAGACAAACTCTCCCGAAAACATTACCTCCTTGGCGGAGATAATAACAGTATTGATATTGTCAGCTTGACTTGAGTGGTATGATTCTACTCATTTCGCTGTTGGCAAAACGGCAAATATTTCAGTAGAACATACACGCAGAGTAAAGGACACCCAGCCTTTATTCTGCTACATCAGCTTTACCTGCAACGTGTCAGCTGAATGTTCAGCGTTACCTGCTGTTGATGCTGTTTGCAGTGTCACTTCCACTAAAATCCACCCACACCATCACATAGCAGTCTGCTGGCAGAAAGAAGTGCTTCATCATTGTTTCCCTTTTACAAGATCTCAATAAAATTATGGCATTATTTCTCTTTGTCCTGCATTAGAACCGTAGGAATCTTAGATGATTTTAAGCTTAAAAATCCTCTTTAAGATGATTTTAAGCTGCAAACTAGTGTATGTGCACTATTGTTTTTGGAAGCTGCAGGAATTTTTCTTGAGCTGGTGCCTTGTCACTTGTTACTTTTTACAATTTATGATACAAAATGTTTCTACATCTTACACTTTGGACCTTAAAGAAAAAACAAAAAAAATGAATCCCAAATCATCAACCCTTGACCACAATGTCCTATAGTTGCGTTTCCATTACCCCCCGGATTTGTGCAAAACCTAAATATTGCAATATAAATCCAGTAATAGAAATATCTACATTTAAAAAGAACAATAAAATATAAAAAGTTTTTAAGCCCTTATGAGTAGAAAATAAGATAAGTAGAAAACCACCTAAATAATTTTACGAGATTATGCTCTTAACACTGTTTAATGGCAACACCTGCATTAAAAAAAAAAGGCAAATATTGCTTTTATTTTGTGAAAAACAGTAATTCAAACACAGCTACTGTAGATGTAATGTCTTAATGCATATCGTCACTTTGGTCCCATCTGTCCAAAGTACATTGCCCCATAAGTGTTTTGAAGTTTTTTTTTGTACCTCATGTGGTTCCTACAGTAAAACACAGTAAAGGTTATGTGTGAGTAACACATTTATTAAGCTATTATTTTATCTGCTTTTTGGACAAAGTAAAACTACAGAGTTCTTATTGTTCTATTTTATTTGTTAATGAAGGCCACAGGCACAGGCTTGTGTGCTTCATGAGAAGGTTAGTAGGTTTCCTGCTAGTTTTAGTCATACATCATGCAGTGAAATAGTCGGGAAGTAAACTGACCATGCACAAAACACCTCCAAATGCAAATCCCTAAGATAAGATTTGTATTTGCATTTTATGCTTTGACTGGATTCAATTTTAAATGAATGCAAATTCGACATTAAGCTAGTTTCTCTTTAGAAATCGGCAGATCTGTGGGGAACTTTGCCCTTCTGTCCGATCCAGTGAGGCGTGAAATACTGCCTGAGGGGCTTAGAGGTTGCATCTAAGATATTTATCTCTTACTGTGTACCTTCAGGCACTAGGACTCCTGCCAAAGATTGACACAGTGGTACCAACTTATTATGGCGAGTGTCAGAGCGGCATTGTCAGACAGTGACGGATCGAACACAGAGGACGGGATGGAGATGCAATGTGGCGTTCAGAAGCTGAATAGAAGGATCACTGATGCCATTTTTGATATAATGCCTCTATTTATTATCAAAGGTCTAATAAGTGACCCACTGTGTTTTATCCTCGTCTTTCTATCTTTATAATCTTTTGTACTCTCCACCCAGTGTCCCTGTTGTTGCACATAATCATCTGTCATATTTGCAGCCTGTGCAGTTGGTGATTCATATGCACAGCGTCACCAGCAGCACACTCTTGATTCCCTCCCACTCTCTTTTGCGCACTTTTCTTCCTTTTTATCCTTCAGTCTTGCCCTTCCCTCTGTCTTTGCCTTTGTTCTCCTTGCTGTTTCTCAGTCCTATATTTCCACCGCTGTCAGTCTTTTCTCCTCAAAGCTTTTGTCACCACCCGTCCATCTCAGCCAATATCTCCCCATTCGTGTCGCACTGTGCTCATTGCTAAGGATAGCTGGGGACAGTTTGTGTAAATGCGCCTGTTTGACCTTTCGGCTCCGTCCCATTTATGTAACACAGATGGCAGAATGTGAAGCGTCTGTCTCGCCAACAGACAGCTAATCAACGTGCACCTCAGTCTGTACGTTGGGCTTGGCATTTCTAATCTCTCCTAACTTTTTTTTTTTTCTTTAATTACCCATGGACACAGTTTCTCCTTTGCTTTGTCTGCTTTTGTTTTTTTCGCACACTGCCACATGGAGGCGAATATCCAAGGTCAGATTGCAGTGCCCCCCCACACACAAATAGCCTCTCTTCTTTTTTTTTTTCCTATGCAGTGATGGCGTGTCAGCAAAAGCAGGCAGGGATGGATGGCTTTGCCTTGAGGGTAGGAGGAAGCGTGAAAAAAAGAAGAAGAGCAGTGTAGACATACAGGAGTACTCTTTTGGGACTCATTTCATAGTTTTTTCATTGCGTCACCCCCCCTTCCTCCTTCTTCCTGTACTCACTGTGCTTCCATCTATCAGGTGCCATCTGTTTCTAGGATCAGATGAGGATGTTTGTTGCTGAAATGCCAGCTTTACCAACGTAATGAAGCCTGTAACTTGTAAAAGGAACAATAAAGCCTGTACTGAGAGGGAATTCAGATTTATTTATGTTAGTCTTTTTTTCAGGACTGTACACCTTTAAAATGGAGAAAAGGATCAAAGTTTATAAAAGTAGTTTGAAGGCCTCCATTGGTTGCACAGATGTTTGTATCAAACTCTCAACTGAACCGCTGTGAGATTTATCATTGTTTTGGTTGTTTTAAATGGAAAACACCATGTTTTTCTCAAGAAATTCATCTGATACTTCCAGCTAAGTCTTCTGACATCTTACAGGAAGTGATTAACTACTAAAGCACAATCTCAGAAACTCTGAAATGTCTCTTTCAGGAATCTTAGGGAAGCTAGATTCTTTCGGACAGGTTGTACATGGTAAACAGCATGTGTTAAATCAATTGAAAACTTCACTTTATTGTTGCAACCATTTTCCACATATTCATCTTAGCAGTTTATGCTTAAACTGTCAAATACATTTTGTCCTGGTGATGCTGGTAATCCATCAACGTGTTACTGTTCGTACTCAATAAGAAGGACTAAAAGCAGGTAAGTCTGTAAAGACAGAAAGGGAATCTGTAGAAAGTAGACCAAGAAGTCCTCAAGATAAGTAGCATTTAATGCAATCTCCAAACAAGAGCACATGTCATTTACTTCTCTGCTATTATAGTATTGCTGATGTTCATCATTTTCTTTTCTTTCATCTTCTCTGCCTCATCGCTCTCTCAGCACACGTCTACCAACACTACAACGTTTTTCTTCCACCTCCCTCTAAGCTTTCTCATTCATTCAGACTCTTTCTTTACCCCTCATTTCAGCAGCCAGGTCATCCTCTGCTCTTTTATGGCACCCAGTGTAATGGCTCAAATGTCAATGAAGAAAGCCAGGCCGGCGTCCTGTCAGTTTCACCATCAAGGTCTTTGATCAGTTTGTTTCCAGGGCTACTCATCATGCCTCCGCTCTCCGGCGCTACCCTCAGAAAATACATTAGTGATGGCCTCTGCTAATTGCTAACTCCTCTAGACTTTGGCCAAGTGTTAGAGCTGTGGGTGGTGAAGTAACTGCATCTTCTAACTACTCCCATGCCTCAGTAGGTAGCCACTGAGCCGAGACGTATTCCTGTTTACACTGACTTTGATTTGGCTTTTACTACCCTAATTGTGTACAACCAAACTTCAAGATAGTAGAGCTTTAGAGGTAAAATTGGACTTGTAGCGGCTAAGGGCTTTTCCCTACAAAACTGCAGCTACTGAACGCAATTATGAGTATAGTTTGCAGAATATAAATGTGGCAAAATATGTGATTACTTTTTAGCAACAAAACAACATAAACAAATTAAATCATCTAAGTGTATATTTTGTTTTCTCTCTGCAGTGTTAGTGTTTGCTCAGTCCAGGCTTAAATAACTGATTGACTTATTACTTTGGCTGTCAGCGCTCCCACCAATCCTTCAGTCCACCGTTCGGTGCTGAAGTTTTCATTTCATTTCATACTCTAGCCCTTCTTGCTGAGAAACCCTTCCTGCTACATCTTGAACTGAACCTGATAAGAGTATTTAGAATAGACAAGAAACAGTTACGTTATAGGCCGGAAAACCAAAACAATGGGTCACAAGAGGCTTTACAGCTCTGTATAGCTGAGGGAACTGCAGTTTGGTGATAATCCTCTGTGGGTTTTCACTACTACATTTACATTTAACCCACTGTTTATGTAAAACTCTTGCTTGATGAGAAGTTTAAATGGGGACAAAAGCATTTTTAAAATTTCACAAAGTTTATGTGTCGTAAAATCTTACAAAAAAGCCGTGTTTTGAGGAAATAGTTGTAAAAAAACAGGGATGCTAACAATTACAATACTTGGCCATGAATTTCCTGAAATAAGTGAACCAAACCAGCGGTTACCTGACAAGATGAAAGCACAATAAATGAAACCATATTTACCGCCTGACTTGTGTTTTCTCTGCAGGTATATGTATACACTGTGCCCGTTCAATCAAGTCACACAAAAGAGTACTTCAGGAACAGAGGTCTCATTAGGGTAAGTATGTCAATCTATCAATTTTATTCATGCTGAGCAAATTTCAGTCAATGGCCAGTCAGGATACCAGTGAATGCAATGCACATATTTACATATAAACATTCAGAAAGGCATTACAGCTTTTTGTGCATATTTAGTGTAGTGATTTTTGCAAACCACAGCTGCAAAAATAAATGTTTTTAGGGGTTTTTCATGATGCCAAGAGGGTGAATTTTTTTTTTCCTTTTTGCTTCAAAATTATATCAATTTAGTTATTTGATTTAGATTCAAAACAATTCCCACCACTGTAATTGTTTGGAATCACTTTAATCATTTTTACAGGGAACATATTAAGCTGACTTCAGACATATCTTTGCAATAT
>JBAMHX010000006.1:9329265-9382899 GCA_037177515.1 Pseudomugil tenellus | reverse complement strand
CCCCCCCCCCCCCCCCCCCCCCCCCCCCCCCCCCCCCCCCCCCCCCCCCCCCCCCCCCCCCCCCCCCCCCAAACATAATTAAATCACAACTCCATCTCCTATAGTGCATGTCAATAGAAATCACACCTGAGTAATTTAGAGGGAAAATTAAATGAGATTGGTTCCTTAATGTGTGCAGTTAGAGGTATGTCTGTGTTCTCCCAGGCCCGCTATCTCCACCACAATGTATGGATAATGGGTTTAGCTGGCTTGATATGCTGCTATTACAGGTTTATCTTTGATGGAGGGTGCATTTTATAGCATTAAAGAGGCCCAGACAACAGAATGAATCCTCACCCAGACGTCAATAAATAAGATTCCCGGCGTTTTAAGCCTGAAAAGGAGCATGACTTCAATATTTTCTGTCATTAATCATTAAAAGGAAGTCTGCAATCGCGGCCCCCTCCCTTTCTTCCTTGAGGTTGGAGATGAATTTCTTCAGATATGTGATTCATTTCTCCTCTGGCGGCGTTGATCTGTTTGCGAACAGAAATACTGTTCAGTCTTTCTATTTTTCTGAAAGGAGAATTGTGTCCATACCAACAATTTGAATAGTAATCGGGTTCACCAAACAGGCAAACAGGTTTCAGTTAGAAGATACAAATTATCTGAAGAAACCAACCCTGCTGCTACAACCGCAGGCGAGCATGATTTGTATCATGACTGCGGCTTAAAGCCAAAGTGTGACAAATTGGATGATAAAATGAAGTTGTCACTGAACCCATGGGGGTCTATTTTGCAGAGTTGGGCTTGGCCATATTGTCACCACAAGGTCACGCTAGCATAATATCTGCACACCGCGTTGCAATGAAATTAAGCAGGAAGGTACTATGTGGTTCTTTTTTTGTGTGTAAATAACTAACTGTGCAACCATGGCGATAACAGTAGAGTGACTTTAGAAAATGGCCTAGTGCGAGTAGGTATTATTACTGGGAATGACCTGTCAATAAGATTCCATCTTGTGACTCCTGTGAGTCTGAATGTCTGGAGTATTTTGGCCACATCTCGCCGATAACTCAAGCCTAATTGAGAGAGCTTGCGCCTTCTCTTGGGGCACAGCAGGGACCGAAAGAGCGAGAATGGACATTAAGAAAGAAAGCAAACGAAGGTGAGGCGAGGGGAATGATGTGCGTGCGTGTCGGGGAGGGAGGGGGGGCTGAGGAGACACGGAGGTGATGCACAAGGGAACGCTGGTCAACTAGCAGCAAGCAGCCGGAGCACTGTCACTTTTTTTCCGCTTGCCGTTTCCGCTTGCCCTGACAGCAATCCATTTGAGGGCCCCCTGGTGCTAACAGAGTGCTAAAACCCAATCAAACAGGCTCAAAGGAAAAAGGCGAGACGCTCGGGCCCAGCCAGCTTCCACTTGTGTGAGCAATTCACCTCTGACTGACCTGTTCAGGCATCTTAAATAAGCCATGCACATCATGAACAGCACAAAAGTCACACCGGGGGACCTGGAGATAGCTGTGTGTCTGTAAAAGGCGAGGATTGCTTTTCGAAATCAAAGAAGACTCCACGTTGGCCCTTATTGAGGTCATATGAGAGGAAAATGCTGTTGGAAGAAATATAGAAGGAAATCTTAGCTTGTTGGGTAAATCTGAAAAGCACCAACTAAAACCAAAAAAATATGTAATTTCACACCTAAGATTAAAAAAAGTAATACTGGATAAATATTCATTAACACAACATTACAAATTTGGTAATAAGCCAATATGAATTACTTTTACTCAGTATCAGACCATCACTATAATATCCTAAGCAGATCAATTGAGGGCATGAGAAAAGAACATAATAGGTTATGAAACGTAGAAATTTAACTTTCATAATGCTAAAAGCTCTCAACAAACAGCAGACCTTGCAGCCTTAATCCCCTGAAGAAAGGTCAGTGTGGGCACATTGATCAAGTGTTGAATACTTGTGGACGGGATTGGCAGCGTTGTGTAAGGCACTTAAGCAAATCAACAGAGAAATACTTATTTATGACATTTTGTAGCTCTTTATAAAGAATGAATAAGGAGTCTAGAAAACCACAGGAAAAAAAAAAGTCTGCTGAAAGTGAGACAAAGATTGATTTCATTATTTATGCTCAGGCTTCAGTGTTGCAGATGGAAAGTAGCTGCTGGCTGATGTAGGGCAAGAGATCAGAGCAAGACACATTTCTGTAAAATCTTCAGTCAACCATACACCCAATGCAGAAAAGATTCCCACCTCCTAACAGGATTACCATGTTTTACAAAAATCAATACTTAGCAGCAGCGTGGCTGCAGTTGACGCCACCTACAAGAAGCTGCCGAAGCTCCGCAAAAGATCAGAGGAAGTTAGAAAGCATAATGAAATGGCATCTGTCGATGCTGTGTTGGACAGCGTCCACCAGCACCCTGGTTAGCTTTGGTTTTCCTAACTCTCCTTGAAATGTGTGGCGAGAATGTAATTAGCAGGCACAGGCACACTCATCTGAGACTGGGATCAGTTTTTTCTCTTCTTCTTCTTCCCCTGTGTGTTGTTGTACACAGTATTAACTCTGACAAAATGGTAATTAATATTTCCCCTCCATTGTTGAGCAGGAAAGGACGCGAGAGCGCCAGAGAAGGCCACTGCCAGACTGGCCGTCTTGCCAGCTTTTTATTTTCGCTGGAAGAAAAGTGATTTTTAGTTAGCCAACAGAGTGGCGTCCAAAACACAACGAGAAAAAAAAAACCTTTTGAGCTTATTTTGTCTTCACTGTTCTTAAAAGAACCAGCGGGACTAACAGGAACTCTGCTTCCACAAAGAGTTCAAAGATGTTCTAAGTTTATTTTATGTTCCTTCTCCAGAAACTGGGGGATGTGGGCAGGACCACCAAAGAACCAGTACAATCAGATGGTGTATGAGAATGGAGAACCGTGCTGGCAAGGAGGTTCACGCAGTACTACGGTAGGTACAAACATTCTCATAGTTACAGGAGCAAGCTGGGATTGTGCCAGAAATAAAGTGTGAAGAGTGGAGCAAAAATCTCTTAGTGATGTTTGCTAGAGTTTCACCCAAATAATTGGATGGATTTACTATAATCTACAAGTTCTGCACCAACATGATGGAAGGAAGTCATTTCAGATCAGTGTGTTAAGCAAAATGAAACACTCATCACCCAAATTAAAACATTATTTCCGAAGCTGAGGTCCATGATTTTTACTCAATACACGTCGTTTCATATAAATGATTCAAAAGTAGCTTTTTCATTCTTGATCTTTGCAGTTTAAGACAAAACCACCGAGGACAAACACAAGGGAATGTATCATTAGTCTCCCGTTTTGAACGTACGTAGAGCGGCAGAAAATTTCCCTTTTTTTTTTTTTTTTTTTTAAGAAAAAGACCTCTTGAAGGATCAAACTGGGAACAGAAGCAAACCCATTTGCCCCAGCTAGTGGGCAAAACAAATATGTGCTTCCTTCCCTGTCTGCATACAATATTCTCTTTTTCTTTATTGTATTAAAAACATGATTCTTCCCACACTTCCTGCAGCACCTTTTTACACCTTTTGAAACCCGTCTCCCTGCAAAAGAGCCCAGTCTGCAGATTGATCAGCTGCTTGGTAGAAAATGACAAAGTGTGAGGCTGCTGCTTGTTTTCTGTTTGATGTGTGCCAGAAAAGCTACCAATAACCATTATATAAATGTGTTCTCTTATGATCTAAAGAAATAGTCAGCAGAAGAGAGAAGCTAGCTGAAATGTAGCCTGAAGTTACAGCGATGTAGAAAAAAATCACAATATGTACTCATTCAGAGAAAATCTAAATGCTGGTCAACTGTCGAATTAGCGTTAATTAGGAAAACATAGAATTCAGCCGTGTGTCTGTAAGGAGTGTTCTGCTACTGCAGGGAGGGAAAAATCTTCTAATGAGTTTGGTAAAATAGTAATTCTATTTAAAAAATGAATGCATGTGAAATAACGGCACAAATGGGAGAAAAACAAGTGAAGCTCCTCTTTTTATTTAATCACAACTATTGGGAGCGTTTTCATTTCTCCACACAACTCCTCCTCTACAGGTGCATTTTAACTATCAGTCCATCAGTTCTCGGATCCCCTTCGGTTCGTAAAAAATGAAAGAAAAAGCTTTGTCCCTAACCAAGCAGCAGAAATGTTGCGTTCCCCTGTTTCACCAGTCCGCCTCCATTTTTTAATGGTACTGGTTGCTCCGTTTTGGAGTGCTGTGCTGATTTCGCTCCCTCTCCTATTCGACATGTTCCCAGTTTCCCCCATCTACTTTTTCAGTCACTTTTATGAGATCCATTTACATTTTTGTGAGAATTTGCTCAATTAAAAATGTAGCATATTTAAACATCTCATTTTCTTTGCCTGGCCTCCTCTTCAAATCAGAGTCCAATAAATGTCATTTGTAAATGTATGTACTCTTCCAATCCAGGGACCCCTTTGAAATGACTAAATTAAATCCCTTTGATACAACCCCACCCCCACCAGCCGTGTGCAGGAAGCATAAATGAAGTCTCGTCAGAAGTCGACACTCATTATATTTGAAATGCTGAAACTGAGCTTTGGCTAGTTCTCTGCCGAACCTCTGTGAAACACACTTCTCTCTTTATACGTGAGTAGGGACCAGTGATTTATTGTTTCACTGCTGGTAATCCAGATTCAGGCAGTGTGCAGTTAATCTTACGAGTCTGTGGGGAAGGAGTGAACTCAGCTGTTTAATTTTTTTAATTAAATACATTTACAGATTTTTTTTTATTTTTTTTTCAAATAAAATCAATTCTGGGACTCTGGCTGCTACATGTAAGCAGCGAATACAGCCACTGCAGCTGCAGGATCTAATCCAGCTGCTGTCATCGCTCAGAGGTTAAGCTTCACTCCTCATAGCTGCAGCCATGTTTTCACGATAGCAGGGAATCAAACGGGCTTTGATTGAACACTCACTTTCAGTTTTGTCTAAATGAAGCAGCCAAATTGCAGCCATATTTACTGGCAGCGTGATGATTGTGTTTTGTTTGTTTTTTTCTTTTGCCGAGTGGTATTTCATCATTTATCTTTGGTGAGTATAGGGTTGTTATAGTTAGTTTGACCGTTTAACTGGTCTATGAAGACAAACCCATCTTCTTAAGATGAATTAAGGTTTATAGACAAGTGTGAGATATGAAAGGAAGATGCTAAACCATGACTACCACAGTGAAAGGACTGAGACAGAGTATATTATTTCATGGTAAGCATGGAACATCCTTTATGAAGTCTCCATGGTCATGATTCCTTCACACTGGACAGATGAAAAGTTCATGTTTACGCAGCTTTGACGATATGACACAACATTTAGTAAAAATGTTTTGTTTTATTGTTTTTTCTTCTACCAAAATCCGATGTATCAATTTTGTCCCACTTGATTTTCGATGCCAATATTTTTTTAAAGGAATTAAGCCACAAAAGACTATCTGGAAAACTACACTATCACTTGTATTTTGTCATTTTGAGTTAGAGGAGATTTAAGTGAAAAGCTTAATAGTTTGATATATAATATGTGCATCTTGTGTAGAAGTTTTGTCATTGAATAAGTAAAAAATGCTAATATTGCATTTTAATGTAGATTTTGGCCGATAATCTTAGAATGGTGATTTTTATTGGACATTTTAGTTTAAACATAGAAAGTTTGGGTGTTTTTAAACAACCTGATACAATGAAACTGGAGTTTTGATTCACTGAAACATCTGGTAAGTGAAAAGTAGAGTTTTTTAAAAAAAAAAAAAAAAAAAAACAGCAAATGTTATCACAAAGTTCAACCATTCAAATAAAACGGGGGCTAAACAAACTCCAAACTACCTTTTGGCAAAGTTTCGACCTACCAAGATGGATCCTCTTTAAACTGATTTCAGGCAAACCTGAATAATCCAGCTGCTTTCCAAAGACAACTCACATGCCAGTATACACTGCTTTTCTATTCTTGGATCCCCAAATTAGGATTTCTCATCATGCAACGTGAAATATTTAATTTTTCCAGCCAAACAGAGAGCTATCACGTCCCCTGTATATAACACAAGCTACATTTAAGCTTACATTTACATCATATAGAGGACAATAACTTTATGGACAGAAAAAAGGTAGCAACTAGCTTCAACTTTCCCCTTATGTCTCCCTCTCAGGTATGATTAAAGGCTCTTTCAAAAAACACATAGAAACATAATTATACTTCACAGAAATATCGTAAAGTATATGTACCAAAAATAAAACTCGGAATAGTCGCACACAATCAAAACACGTAGTCTCAGCAAGCAGAACACTTAATATCACAGTGCAACAACACATGAGATGACATAACAAAAGCGTCTATTTTAATCCAAGAATGGGACACAAACCAAATCACCAGCCAGAAACTTCAGCACAATAATACCTGTCAAGTTCCTATCTCTATGCCTCTTCAGGTGCTTTTGTTCACCACAGGGATTGTCTGTTCAGGGTGCAGTATGATGTGAGGGGTTGCCATGGAAACCACCTAGAAGTAGAATAAGCTGTTTTTCCCTCTCTAGTCTCTTGTAGCGTGTGCCAGTGTCGCCTATTAAAGTCATGACAGCGGTAATCACATCCTCCTCTTGTCCTTTTCGCATGTGGGATGACAACAGCGACGTCCCATTATACTACGGTATCCCATAAGCACCGCGACGGTTTGTTCCACATGCAGTCTGGTTGCAGGCGGGGAAATCTCTGGGCGCTGTGAGGACTTGGCTGAATGGATTTATGCCGAAGGAAGTCTTAATTTCTTGTATATAATTTACTCATTTGTTTCCACCTTACAGAAGTTTGGGGGCTTGTGAAATAACTTAAATGACAATGTTCAACAACCCCCCCTCCCTGTGTGAGATGAAAACTGCCACCTGACTTGGGTTAACAATGGCTCTTTTCTCTCTCCTCACCACCTCAACTTTTCCTTCTTTGTGCTTTTCTAGGTCACTCTGACATGCGGAACGGAGACAGCCTTGCGATCAGTGAAGGAGCCCAGCAAATGCCAGTACATCATGGACTTCCAGACTCCTGTGGCCTGTCAGCCAGTACTAAAGCAGAGGGGTGTACACAGCGAACTGTGACCCCACTTCCCTTATTGGCTTAGCCTAGAATAACTTGGACCCCTGCCCCTCCTGGCTTGGCTGCGATGACAGGCTGGGATCCTGAGGGTCCCCTCTGACATCTGTGTTGTCAGAACATATATACTTCCAAGCAAGTTTTGCTAAGGTCAGAATGTGTTTTTCAGTAACACTGTTTTGCTTTATTTTCCATTTAATGTTACTTTATTTCTTTTCTGAGATGACGTTTGCATTGGACATTTATTAATGATGGAGCGTTAATATTCTTAAAACTGATGCGCTATCTGTTCTTTCAAAGGTCCTGCAATATTACTGTGTAGATAAAAGAATAAATGAAATATGTTGTTTTAAATAATTGCTTATTCATACGCACCAACAAAAGAAGCGAGTTCTTTCATTAGACTACAGTGGCCATCTTATTGCGGCTCTAATGAAATCTTAAAGGTTAGGTCTGGTAATATTGTGGGGCTTTTTTGTTATTAGAAATAAATCAACAGGGATGTAATCTTATGAAATGTTTGGCACAAACCATGAACATCTTCATGAGCATTTTACTTTATTTGAGCTCCATCCTTTGTGTGCTGCTCTTTTTATGGTCTTCAAGGCAAGTTTATTTGTATAGCACCTTTCATGTACACAACAGTTCAAAGTGCTTTACATAAACACATTAAAAGCATTACAGATGTTGAAACAGAAATAAAAAACAATAAAAACAGAGCAAGAATCATAATAACATAATTAATTAAATTGAAATTATTAAGAAGAACATAATTAAAAAGTTACCATGCAGACTTTATTTATAGCTGGAAGAGAAATCTTAAATTTCAGGGGAATGCGTGATATGCGTGCGTGAACCTGGGGATACTTAATTCCTGATGGACAGTGGCCACGGTGCTCACATGTCTCCCAAAACAGCAAAGTTGTTCACGTTCCTTCTGACTTTAATAAGTTCTGACTAGAATTCGTTCATCGTTCATACTTCTTATATACAAGACTGAAGAAAAGGTTTCATACGAGACAAAGACATACTGCAGGATGAATCCTTTATATGTTTACTTATTTCCCAGGAAATTAAACTCTAAAGTGAATTTTGTTTTTGGAAAGATACTTTAAAATTGTTCATCTTTGTGGACCTAAAATCAATGTTTAGGTGCTGTATTATGTAAGAAGTTATTTCAAACTAATTAAAATCTACCATCTGCACATAGCAATTTGGATATGAATGACCTTGAAACTAGTTCAAGGTTATGGATATGACTCACCATTTGAACTTTGAGCCCATTAAAACAACAAGTAAATAAATCTCAAAGAAAATGAACAGTGCTTTTGCTCTGAGATGCTGCAGACACCTTAACTATGCTGTGTTTACACTGCAGGCAGAATTGGGTCAAATATAACTTTTTTTTTTATCTATATGTAACCGAGCGGCAACCTCCAGTGGTTAAAAGTAAAATCTATGAAGAAATGCCAAAAATTGCTATTCACTGCTCATCCACTAGGGGCTTCAAAACAGAGAAAATCTCCACATGTTTATTGCCTGGTATGAAAATTAGATTTATTATGGAGTTTACAACAGCGTGTAGTACAAACACAGTTTTTATCCAGCTAGCAGCGCGCCTTAGCTTTATCTCACCTGCCTACATTAGCCAGCAAGCTCCCATTAGATCCCACATACCTTGGTTAGCTCTTAGCTTCCAGCATGGGGCTGAATCCTAATCATTCACCCACATGCTGATAGCCACCCTCTCAATTCCACCCTTTTTGCCCATTTTTGAATTTTCTGGGTCATGTGACGCAGCAAAGATGGCGACTGTGAGAACCGTCCAATAAGCTTCAATTCAGCTTTTTGAAAATCCCTTATGGTGTCGTCCTTTTTTCTATGTATGCAGTCTTTGTGGTCCCCATGTCTGATATTATTTTATCTACATTTTACTTTATTAAACTAGACAGATGTCTAAATTCTAAGCCAGAGGAGACGGGACACAGTAACACAGAATATATAACCTATAAATAAACCTTCAATATGGCACTATTAGCGCAGTATCAACGTGTGTTGTCACGTTAAGTCTTCTGTACATCTTGGTCACTTCAGAGCTGTAGACAGACTAGAGTCTCATTGAAAATCATCGTTTACAATTTTAGTAGACTGGAAATTCTGCTGGTTCTGGCATGCAGGATGTTTCTATGATCCAAGCAGAGCAGATAGCTAGCTAGTTATCAGATATACAGTTAGAGGAATAAGTCACTTGAACATATTTAAGTGACCCTTGTCTGGCACTGAAGAATATTTTGTCTCATAATGAATTTGCTTTTCTTTTATAATAATATAAAAAAACAATAATTTAAGACACCTTTTCTTTGTGTTAGAGTAACTTAAAAATACATTTCAAATATGATTTGTCTTTTAAATATTAAACTATGAATCTGTGACTTCCTTACTTTCATATCTTCTATTAAATAATAAAGAGCAAAGGTTCATCATCACTAACAGTGTAGAAAGTCTTAAGCTGGAACACATTGTTGCCTTTAATCTTCTTAATACAAAAGATAAAAATGTTTTTTCATATCTTATGAAGTAATTTCTAGTACACTTAGAGTATGGCATAATATTTCTCTAAATAGTCTATTAAATAAAGTGCAATTGCTCTATTCGGCTTGTAGGCGACTTTGTGTCACTTTATTCTTTGCTGTAAACTTAATCCTACCAAATACATAACTCTTAAACAAAAACCCCTCATTTTAGGAGGTTTAAAAGTTTGCAAATATAAGCCTGAAGTTCATGTCTGCATATGAGTAATTTTTTTCCACTTAGACACACTAATTATTTAAAGTCTTTCACAATATTTACAGACCAACTTTTCTTTTTTTTAGTACTGAATGTAGGCAGCGATTGATCCTCTGAGATCCGAGCAGCCTCAGCAGCGTGCTTCTTATTGTGCATGCTGTCTGTGATGTTATGTAACAGATTGTGGGGTTTCTGCAGCAGAGCCCTCTGCTCATTAAGGGGAAGCTAAATCAGCTGTCAGATATCCAATAGGCTGCCTGATATATTCCTGTCCTGCTGGGGCAGCTGGGTGGCTGTTTGCCTGCTAGCAATGCAATAGCCTCAGGCCCTGTAGCTCAGGGACTGCTGCTTTTTATTTATCCCGCTTCAGCTCCCGTCCACATACTTTGTTTGATGGTGAATTTAACTCTTTGCCTTCACCCTCAATTTTTCAGAATGATGGTCAGTGTTATTTAAAAGGTGCAGACCGAGTCGGACGGCCAACATATTTTTGCAAAAGCTCTTCAAAACTCTCAGATTCTACAAATCTTTGCTGTCTGAATGAATTGGATTGCTTTTACTTAACTGTGTATTAAAGTAAACACCGCTATTGAGCAGCTAAACGTCTTTTTTTTTTCCAAAGAGATAATCCATTTAGATCCTCAGTTTTTAGAATTTTAAGCATTTCAGCAAAGCAACAGATGCTGGAGCTGATGTCAGCATAAAAAAAGAAATAAAACACAGCCTCCTCACCAGCCAACAGCTGGAAATACTGCCAATCACTCAGTGTCGAGAGCAATGCTGTCTGCTTCTGCAAAAGTCTACATCACATCTCTGACATCTGGAGAAAAACTTGATGCTGCAGCCCTGCCATATGGTAACCATGTGACTTTATCTCATAAAGAACTTTTACTTGATGAAATCTGCCCCCACAAAGGAAAAGACTCGAGTCTGCAGGGCATTAAAACTCCTCACTTTACTGAATGATCATCAAGTGTTAAATTACTTGCGTGCTTCACCCCACACAGCGTGGGCGGAAACCACGTTGCAAGATTTAGTTTTAAATGGACAGCTATTAAAAAGAACACACACAAATAACACTGTTTCTGTGCTGCATCTTTTTTGAACCGACTGGCCGCCGATGCGTTGAAGATCAGAAAAAGAAAAAAAAAAAAAGGGGGGGGTTGTGGGAAGGATTCAGTAGGGAAACCGAACACACACAAGCAGATTCTCGCACACCTCCATTCAGCACATTTGCACATGAAGGGGCAGGCATGGAAAGTCTCTCCAGTTGAGCGTAGGCGTATTTGTGTGTTGACTCCAAATTGCTAAAAGGACCCAGAGGCTTTATATTGCATTAAATCTCCGACTCAGCTTTGGAGAAACTAGTTCAAGGTATCTGTTCTCCACGGTGGGAGACAGTCGGCCGTTCGCCTGACTGACTGGTCAAATGACGCCCACCTCAAACCAGTACTAGTTTCACTCTTTTGGAGGTTGTTATTCCTTCAGTCCTCTTCTAAAGGGAGTCCACTTTTATCCTCAGGGCGGAGAAGGAAAAAAGATTTGGTTTTGTGACAATTTCATCCATTTCCCTCAAGTCTGCAGTTGCTCAAATTCATTCAGTCGGGATCATAATCGGCCTGTAGCCGATTCATTTGGTCCCAGCGTTATATAAAAGTGCTTGTTTTGTTACTATGTGCCATGTTTACAGTTATATTGAATTAACTGCGGCTATAGTAACTTAAAGCTGTGGTGTCAGCTCTACAAAGACCTTAGTTTTATATCATTGGATGAAATGATCAGTTTCAATTTACTTAAAAGATGTCAGATCTGTTCAAATGAACTGCGCTGACTGGTCTACGAGAGCATGTACAAACCATCCACTGTGCCCTCTCTACGTACACAAACGCTGCATATAGTCAGTATTTTGGTCACCTTGTTGCGAATTAAAAAGTTAACATTGATTGTTTATTCAACTTTCGTTCAACAGACATGTTTCTGTAACACAAACACTCCATTAGGATAAAGACGAGACGCCTGTACTATAAATGTGATTAACTCAGCTCGCGCTTATGTTCGTTCTCTGGATTGACTCAGCCAAACATTGAGGATCTGGATAAGCTGTACTACGAAGCTGGTTATCAACTTTCTTACTCCATCCAGACCTTTCCACATAAGATAAATGTCCATTCACATAAAAGAGGTGGTGCTCAGAGGTTCTGAACAATCGCAAACATGGACAAACCCAGAGCATCGTATTTTACCATGAAGGAGCAGAATATCATTCTCTACAAATATGAAGAATTTAAAAATATATGCAATATAAGCAAAAGTAACACTGTCGCTGCAGCAAAAGCAGGAAAGATTGTTGGCAATAAATAGCAACTCTGTTAATAGATAATAACAGATAATCCAATATTAATTAATGGAACAATATAAACTGACAGAACTGGGATCACTGTATTACAGTACAAACATTACTGGGAATGTTTTATCTATGTCATATTTCCCAGTTGTTTAAATGGTCCGCTCCCATGTGAGCGTGTTATATTGATCAATGCCACCATCAATACATCGATAGTTGTTTGTATTTAAGTTATGTGTGGAAACGATTACCCCCATTATAAACCTCTGTTTTAGATGCAACCACAGTGCAATTAAATGAACATGGGAGCAAGTAAGGATCAAATATAAACCATAATTCAAAGCGGTCAGTCACAAGGCTTTATTACTGTATCTGTTGAGTGGATGAAACCTCAATGCGGTGCGCACTGTCAGTGCCCATTACTTTGGGTCACGTTTGCCACAAACACTAACAGCTGCATATGTATCTCCTCCCATCTGATGTAAATCTGGACATTTGGTACAGCACGTCATCTGTAAAGTCTAACAAGTTGGATCTGTTCCCTGAAGATTCCCGCCATTACCCGTGCTGCAATCTCATCAGGATCCTCTTAAAAATGGGCCGGACATTTATTTTTTGAGATCTGATTGGTCAGGACGCATGTTTTACTCACTGATTTCTTATCCCAGAACATAACCTGCTCCGGAGCAGGTCAGCCGTTCAGCATGTTGCAGCGGTGATTCAGCTGGATCAAAAGTAAGCCAGCTTCGTAGTACAGAAAATCCAGACGTAATTCCTGAAGTTATCCGGATAAGAGAAAATACAGCTTCGTATTGCAGGTCAGTGTATTTCTATGTTTATTCCGGCTCAAGTTAGTTATAAAACGATCCATCCATTTTCTTCATCGCTTAATCCAATTCAGAGTAGCTAGAGTCAAGAGGCAGGGGACACCCTGGACAGTATGCCAGTCCATCACAGCAACACAGAGACGAACAAGTAGACAAACAACCAAGCACCCTTTCATATGAACAATCAGCCTAACATGGATGTTTTTGGACGGTAGGAGGAACCCGAAGAGAACCCACGCTAACACGGGGAGAGCATGTAAACTCCACATAGAAAGTCCACCATCCGAGCCGCAATGTGAACCAGTGACCTTTGCTGCTGTGAGGCTGCAGCACCAACCACTATCCCACTGTGCAGCTCCAGTTATAAATGTATCAAATGAAAATTGAGATGAGCGGTGATCGTCAGCTCTCTATATGTATCTCAGCACAAAATGACTGTATATGAAGTAAGTTTCTGAAGAGTAAACGTGAAGTTTGTTGAGCTGGTCCTACCATCGCTCCTGTAAAATACAAAAACTGTCAGACACAGAGCTGACAGAGGGGTTGTAAGCATGAGCTGGGTCATCGACGGCTCCAAGCTACACTCCAAGCTGCCTGCAGCTAAGAGCTCAGATCTAATGGGAGCTAACCGGCTAATGGAGGTAGGTGGGCACAAGCTAAGCCGTGCTATTAGCTGTTAGCAGCTATTAGCAGTTTGTGCTACACTCTGCCTGCTTGATACAGGATACTTGACAATCAAAAGTCCACGCCCATAATTATGTTGAATTTCAACATTAAATAACATCTAAATGAAAGTTATGGAAACATTCACTTTCACCAGGCTGTAAACATGTTTGTTTCTGCTGGAAGTTTGTCTTTTTTAAACACGCCCCGTAGTGTATGAGGGGGGAACTGCAATTTTTAAGTCTTCTGCATGGGCTTACTTGTTCCCCCAACAGAGATTGCCGCTTGGTATATGTGCATACAATCCCATAGCAGTATGGTACACACTAGATAACATTTGACCCATGAATTCACCGAGAATAAATCTACACTATGACAATGCAACATCCTCCCCTGCAGCGAAAAGCTGTTTGAAAACAGGCTCAAAGAGAAAAACAAAGAGTCTTAGGTCTTCAGGCAGTCCTTAAACCCTCCAAATTCCAGTCAGATGGGATGTGATGACATCTTTGGAAAGTAAACTCAATCCAGAGAGATCCCAACTGGCAACCTACGGGTGTTAAAGGGATCTGTTGCTGCATCCTGGTTACAGACTCCAAAGATGTTCTTTGCCTATGCTCAGGTCACTGACTGAGGCTGGCAGCCATTATGTTACAGCAGATCTGTGTATATAGATCTTATTCTAGACTGTACATGGAAGTGGTAGTGCGAGGACAGGAAAATCTTTACACCAATAAACCCACTCAAGGAAGATATTATTAGCTCATATTAAATAAAATTGATGTCTAGTCACAGCAGATCTTACAAGGCTGGTGTAATGGCTATTTTTCCTGTCAAGGACGAGGACACTGGTTTTTTTAGATTGAGAAGAATATAAATTTAATAATGAAGAATAAAAGAAGTTGAACATACATTAAACATTAAAACATGGAGTGAGACAATAGATTAAGACGTACAGACAAGGTACAAGGTTATAAGTTGGGGAGAAACCCACAGAAGTCTGAAGCTATTCTCTCCAGTCACTTAGAAGCACCTTCGTTTAAAGACTTTGGTTGTGTGCATCAGTCTGAAGCCTGTTCTTATGATATGACAACAAAACGGAGGTCGCGTCTAAACATTTTCCTGATGGAAGGACGCCGGCCTTGCAGATGGTTTACTAAGGTCAGAATGGAGCCTTATGGTCCGACCTTTCAACTAGACATTAGGAGCAAGTTAATTAAGCTAATATATGAAATTTCCACAAAAGCTGGAATTATAAAACCGACTGCTTTTTGTAAAATAGAACGTAAATAGTGTTGCTTCCTTCTTTCAAAGTTTTAGAGAATGTCACGCTGACTACTCCGCTGCCATTTTTTAAAATTTTCTTACAAAATATTGTGGAAAAAGACAAAATACGGTCTCAGCAGTGGTAAATACTAATCCCAGTGTGAGAAATGAGCTCCAAATCTTAGCGTGTGTAGCGTAGCATCATCAGAGTCACACCTGGCTTTACTCAGCGTGTGCCGACAGCCCAGAAGTGAGAGAATCAGAGATGCAGATGAACAAAGACTAATATTGACAGGAGGATAAGGGAGGAAGAGATAGCTACACAGACAAATAAACAGCAACAAAAGGAGACAGCAGCAGGATGACGTGCTTGAGGGAAAACTGACTGAGTAGAAAACAGTAATGGGAGGAGCAGGGGGGGCAAAAAAAAGAGGAATGTGAAACCGGGAAGTGGAAGGAGGGGTTAGGAGCAGCGTTGCCAGTATACTGGAGGGTGAATGTTTCTGTGTTTGTGCTGTCACATCGGAGAGCGAGGCTCAACACTTCCCCTGTGGAGTGGATGAGTGTAAGCGTGTCGCGGTTGGAGGCTGGAAGGCCGAGCTGTGATAGCATGTGGTTACCGGGAGCCTCCCGCAGTTGGCTTCTAACAGCGGGGGCAGCCTGGTTGAGAGGGCGATTAAGGCCACGGAAGCAAGGGAATACGCCAAGATCATTCCTGTAGATCTCTATGACATAAACAAAACCTAGTTAGACGCATCTACTGGCACGGAAAAGAGTCGTTATATCGGTAGTTCCCCGCAAAAGTCACAGTTCCAAAGATGAGATAATAAAGCTCGGAGAGGCCGGATCGTCTGAGCTCAAAGTAAAGATGCACTGCTCAGAAAAACTGAAGGGAGATGATGTAATTTATCAAACACGGACAGATGGTGTCGACAAAAAGGAACAAATACTGGTTATGAATTCAAATTATCCACCAGGGGATATAATGGGGATCAACTGTTTTTTTGGAGCTGCGGCTAATTTGCATAAAACCTAATAATGTCTTACCTTTGTTGCAGCATTTGTGAAGGGGATTTAGTTTGTTCAAAGAGTCATCAGAGGAGACGCTGAGCTGTCGCTCTGCACAGAGGTTGTTGCTCCCGTTTGCTTTAGTAAGGAGTAGCAATCAAAAGAAAAATGTCATGAGACATTTTGTCCTCTACCATATATGCTTATGTACTAAATACACACTTTACAGCTTTTTGCATCATTTATGGTAAAAAATGTGTCTTCTCCCCCTTGAGGGGCCCTCAGTAGATACAATAATACAATTATTTGGAAATATTACATGTAATAAACTAAATATATAACATTTTTATATTGTTAAAGGCCAAATAAAGTGTTCAGATAGAAAAAAAAGTTTTCTCTCCAATTTTTCTTGGTTTAGCCTTTAAACGGTTACCAAATGTTATTTTTGAGGTGCTTCATTGGTCTCTTTTGTACATCTGCAGCTCAAAGAAATAGTTGCAGATGATGGTTTGGATGAGCTCTGGTCCTGGGCCATCAGTGCCACGAAAATTAAACCGAGGACAGACTGGAATTTGATCGACTGTGGCATTCCAGACGCTTCCCTTGCCCTTCTGCGTCTGCTTTTCCCTCTGCAAATTGTTGTTTTTTTCCCCTCTTGTAGCCCCCATTAGGATGATAGATGAGAAGAGATGCAGAGGGGATGGTTAATCTTCCACGGAGAGAAAGACCGGAGAGAGGAGGAGAGGCAGAGAGTGGCGTGCCCTGTACATAAATAAACAGGGCGTCTCAGTGTGTGGACAGATGAAAAATTATGGCGATCACCACTCAGAGATGGAGAACGGGAGGCTTTGGGGTAGGGGCGATGGTAGGGGATGGAAAGTGATTAAAAACAGAACGTGAATGAAAAGCAGAATGGTGAGCAGAAAAGTGGGGGAGACTAAAAGCAGCGGGATCCTGGTGGGTGAGGGGAGGAGATTCTGGAGGGCTATATTGAGCTCAGCTTCTCTGCTGGAGCTGCTTAATGAGCACAGTATTTTTTCTTTTAAGTAATTATTGGTTATCAACCTGATAATAGTCATTGCTTCATTTTGTGGAGCAGATTCGGCGTATTTATTCAATTAAGCCAAACGTTAACAAAGCGCTCTCTTTGCATCGCCGCTTTGTGTTTCAGACGTATAGCATGTCTGGGGTGGGCCATTATTTCTGTGTTGCTCAACACAGGTTACAGAGGAGGGGGAGGAAAATATAAGTACTGCATTCCTCCCAGCTTTGGGGTTAACAATGAGACAATTTCAGGTTGAAACAAAAACACTGTATTTTACTTAGGAAGGAAGAAAACAGACTGGGGATTATAGCCCTGCTAGCTTCCGCTGCAGAGAATGCCCATGTGGTTATCGCATTAAATTTCAAAACAAAATGGAAAAAAACGGTCAGATTTGAGTGTTAGCATGCTGCGAGGAGGGTTGAACAAGAAAAAGGGGACAGAGAGGAAGAGTAAATGGGGAGCCAAGTGTTTGCAGCAGCATCTGCTGTGCAGGGAAGTCATCCATTTTAAAGGCTGCGGCAGGGTACCTGCTAGCTTCTCATTAGCAGGTAAGACACAATGGTAGGATCTGGGGATGCGGACGGATGGCTGGCCAGACAGACAGATGGCTCTCTGCTCCATTACTCAGGGACACAGCCCTGGATACTTTCCACTCCATATAGGAGAAGAAGAAAAAGAAGCACTTTAGTCTTTTTAGTGAATAAAAGAGTCAGAAGCGAGCAGAGATGTACTGGGAAATGCTTCAAATATATAAAAAAAAAAAGGAAATGTGAGCACACTTAGACTGCAGCCTCAGGATTTATGGCTTGAACGAGTTTCTGTTAATGAAAGTGGTGTCTTTAAATAAAAAAAAAAAAGTCTTTTTTTCTTTCTCTCCCTCTTTTGGAAGTATTGGATTTGAATTTCAGATGAGTGCTGCAAGCGGAAAATAGACACAATTGCTGCTCAGCTGAAAAAGCAAAGAAGTCAGCGCTTGCTGTTCCAGACTGTGTTGATTCAGTCATCAATTACAGCAGCGGCAGTCGTGATAAATAAATGTCAACAACTGACGATCTGCAAAGCTCCGGCACTGGCGCTCCTCCAGCGCTCGCTGCAACTTATTGAGTTACAGGCCTACAGGATCTGCCTGTATATACACATCATTGATCTCTATAAGTTCTCCTCCAAAGTATACACATTTGATCAAAGCTGGTTGGGGGGGGAGGTGGATGGCATTTTCCGAAAGCGAGAAGACCAGCGATCCACCTGAGGAATAATGGCGGATGGGGTGGGGGGGGGCTGGTTCTGCCATGACAGATCTGGATCAAAAGTACCTATAGCAGAATCAAAGTCAGCAGCATCAATATTTCATCATAGGAGAAGCTGCTGCCCCCCCCCACCCCACCCACATATCCTCCTGCAACCTTCTCTTTCCAATTCTCCTCTTTTCTGCCCTTTATCCTCCTCGGCTACTTCCCGCGTTACAGTCACCTCAACAACAACGATGCGGTGACTCCAGATTGAGTTTTGTTCCGAGTGATTTTCAGCACCAGCAGGATGTTTGTGGTGACCTGAAAACTGCAAGAACGTACGGCTCCACCAGCAGCTCAGTGGAAACACATGATCTTCATATGCTGGTGCCATCATTAGCTTGGAAATGGGTTGTGTAGGCCACAAGTGTCCCAAATATGGGCCATTGCAACTCACCCTGCGGGTAATGTGCCGTCTTTAAACCCCAAACAGAGAGAACTCCACCATCGTAATGGCACCGTCTATGTCAGGGGAGTCCAACGCCAGTCCTCGAGGACCACAGTCCTGCAGATTTTCCATGCATCTCTGTTCCAACACATGTGAGTCAAATCAGCCAGTTATTGTGCAGAATTTGATCCGAGCCAGGTGCATTAAAACAGGGATACATTGAACACCTGCAGGCCCTTTGGGCAGACTATGGGCACTCCTGGTCTACGTAGTATCTCTTCAGGTTTGACAAAACCACAAGCAACTCAAACGCACCTTTACTTAAAAAAAACACAAAAAAAAACGAAACACCCACTGACCTAAATCTAAAAAGTAACCTAAACTTGGACAAAGCTGCCTCCATTTTGAAGGCCATCACACTCTCAGTCTAATTAAGTCCACTCGTCAGGTCCAGGTGGTCAAAACCTGCTGTCTGCGCAAAGATTACATCGTTTACTTCTTTTCCATCTGTACACAAAAAAATACCATTATGAATTTATGCAAATACACTCCCAAAAATTTTAAAGAGCTTAAACAAGATAGTATGTCAAATTCATGAATACAACCCCAATGTGTCACAATGCGGATTCTTCTCCCCAAACCAGGGAGGCAGGGATGCACACGCTGTGCAGAAACTAGGCTACACTGTGCTTAACATGGCACCACATTGACTAATAAAGGAAGAGTTTGAGTTAATGCACTAGGGTGAGAGTCGCCCCCTCCACCTCTTCAAAACACACTCGTACACACACACATGCACGGTATTAAAGGAGGGAAGGGCAATTAGACTTTGCATTATTTTTAGAAGGAAATTACGTCTGTGCATCTCAGTAATTATAAAGCAATTCAGCGCTGACTGATAGGCCTCCGGTTGACTTTATTTTCCCCTTTATCCATATTCTCGCAGCCTTATCTTTACCCTCCACAACCGCACTGACTCCTACATGCGTTTCAATATGGTAATTACTGAGTAAATTGTAAACGCCAACCGAAAGGAAAAGCTGGCGAAAGCATTTTATTAGATTCAGTCACCGGTCTTCAATCTCAACACAACTCCTGCTTCTCTTACAGTCCGATCAGGCTTTATTCCGGATATTTATAGCCCGTCTATACATACTGCTGTCATCGGACAGACTTGCAGATCTGATACGCTTGCTCAATGAATGACTTTATTTTTCAGTCTGAGCCGTTACGGTATGTATTATTTCCATGGTCTGAAACCATTGTTGCAACATATAATGCTCTTAAAAAGCTGAGCTTGCAGATTGGTAATTACTTTTGGATTCTTTGTAAACACATAGCAAAATAATAGAAGTACTGTTGGATCCCAAAGTAGATTTTTTTCCCTGCTGGAATAAATACTCTTCTATTCTTGATAAAATAAATAAATAAATAAATAAAAAAGGTCTCTCCCTACAGACCCACCGATCTCCAGGCAAGTATTTCTTTTGTTTGATGGAGCTCAGCAGACTCAAGCTGACTAAGACTTAAGCGGAGGCAATAACTGTCATGCCCCTGAGTGACAACATCATCGCCCCAGGTTGACCAGAAATCATTTGAGGGGAAAAGAAACTCAAGTTGCTGCTTCTGGTTTTTGTTCGAGAGGTGAAAGAGGATAATTGATCCATTGTTATAAGTTTGTTTGAGCCAAGGTACCACAAGGGAGAAATGTTCCCGTTTGGTCTCCAGTTATTCCAACAGCGGACAAATGGATGGAAGCAAACAGCCAGAGCTGAAAGTGAAAGCTGATACGGAGGAAAGGAGGTTGACAGTCGTTACGGCGGTGTTATGCTTTCTGATAGGGCTGTAAGAGAATAGATATCGTTATATCGCAATATTTTTTTAAAGAGACAATATACCAATATAAACAAGAATCTTTTTATGGTCATATTTTTACCCATGAGGCAGATTTTCATTTCTTTATTCATCTTGTACACAAGGAGCGTTTTTAAAATAAAATGTTTATTTCGTTCTTATTCAGTAAGTTGAACATTTACCAGGCTGAGTTTTCTTACTACTAAAATCTATTAAAGAAAAATGGCAATTTATCGCCTTGTTTATTGCATCACAATATATCGCAATACATTGCATCGCTACCCCTGTATTGTAACACACATCGTATCGCCAGATTCTTGCCGATACACCCCTACTTTGATCTTTCTTATGCAAAGCAAAAGCATGCTGGATTGTACAATTTAAGGAAAGAAGAAGTTTCTGTCATCTCTCTGATTGGACACTGGTGTATTTAATGGGGGGTGACATCTGGTAAAATGGGCCCCCACAGCTCAACAACATGATCCTCCATGTTGGAAGTTTTCATATGAAGTGAACGGTCTGGTTCAGCTGTGGAAATCAGGATTAGCACGGTTAAAGAGATCAATGTGCATAATATGTCTCCTTAAAACTTTTAAAATGCTGTTTTTAAATGTCAACATGAAATCAACTTCCTACACTAATTATATCATTTTTAATAAAGTTTATTCCCTCTGCCTAGCATGTATTTCATTCATTCTTGGACAAAAATCATAACTAAGCTGGAGCATTGTTAAAAAATAACTTACATGTTGGCAAATGTCTGTCCACAGTCTATATGTACAGTGTACACACACACACACACACACACACACACTTTCCCTCTGAATCCAGTCTCACTGATTCATAAAGCCATAATCTCATACTTTTGGTCATCAGGAGGGAATGAACAGGTCAGGGAACGTGTCATGTGTCAGCCTGTCCTTCAGACGACGTTCTGCCACTTTACAAATCTAATCTCATAATCTGAGGGTTTTCATTGGGGAAAATAAATCATTAAAAATCTTGTGTGATTGCTACTTCAGCTGCACCAGTGCGTGACTGTGCCTCAGTTCCCTCTCTCTGTATATCTGTACATCCTTCTTGTGATTGGTCCTTTTTCCTGTCCCTTTTTTCTTCTGTCCTCCTCTTTCTATCTCTTCTTCCCTCCTGGGTTAGCTTTGCAGCTTAGCCTATGGGCCCAGGGATGTTGTATTAATTAACTCGCCTCACTGCACTCTCATCAAGCTGCCGGTAATAGGCCCCGCTCCAAGTTTCCCTCCCGGAGCGCACCAAGATGGCAGCAACCGTAAACAACTTTAGATTTACGGTACTGCAGTCACTCCGTACTCTGAACGGAGCCATGCTGGAGCGTGCAATTCAAACAGAACCCCCACTCTACACGCCGCTGTGTGGTTTAATATGTAAATTCATTTTCAGGAGACTCAAACCGCCATCACAGACATCCATTGAAGCCCCCACCCCTCCCTTTCGACTTCTCTGACATCTGTGATTTGCAATCGCTGCTCGGAACAAAGTGCAATCTTTTTTCATGTGCGCAGCAGTAGGAATGTGCCTATTGCTCAGCAGTAGAGCAGTCAAACAACTTTGTGTACCTTTTATGTGGCATGATTAAAATGGGTGCAAATCTTTGTCGATATTAACATGGCTTGACAGGCAACCACGCAAATGACTCTGCTCCTCGGAGAGGCCGCAGACTGTAATGAAGTAAATACTACAGTGTGTTACTGTAGCTGTGATGTCAGCAGAATTCTAGGCGTGGCAATGAAGCCTCGTCAGCACATCATGAGTATTTATCTCTAAATACTCAGATTCAGCTTTTTTTTTTTTTTTGCTTTAAATGAATTTAATCAGAACGTAAGTATTTACACAACACTATTGTATTAAATTTATGTCCAAATGAACCCAAAATGACCCAAAATGCTAAACTTCCTACTATATGGGACTATTTTTTGTAGCTACTGTTCTTTTCTGAGAGAACTTTGTTTAAAATTATGGAAGTTTTCACCTGTTCTGTGTTTATTCAAGCAATAAAAGTATTTCTTTGTGTACGTGGTAGAAGAACAAAAGTTATGATCACTGACTTAAATAACCACAAAATCCAACATACGTCCCCCCCCCTCTGAAGTCATGAGAAACAAGCCAAAAGTCCCACATAATGAACAAGATTAGAATGACTGACCGGAAACGAGCATTACCACAAACATGTGGACGCACTCATGTGTGGGGCGTCTTCACCGTGGAGTAAGTGGGCGGAGGAGCCCGGGCGTTTCCGTTATGTTGGTAACGCTTCACTGTTGACGATCCCGGATGCACCATCCTCACACTGAGCTGCTGAAGAGCATCTAAGTGAAACGAAAGAGGCCAAGAAACGCAGTGAGAGTCACGCTAGCGTCGCGCACACGGCAGCTGCTTATTCTGAAGGCCAAGCACAGAAATACACTAACCCTGCTTCATCCATAAACAATGATCTCAGGTTATTCTGCCTGTTCTCCATGTCTGCGGGGAAAATAGTCCTGGCAGACACACCCAGATAGGAGCCAAGTCAAACATTAGAACCGGGAAATTTCATCTCCACTGGATGCAGATGCGAAAGAGGACGAGGTTTGTTCTAATCCTTCAAATTATTACAGCCAGGATGCTGGTGAAGCTGGTCTAAAGCACAATCTGCATTAGTGCATCCACACTGCATGAAGATCCAGATGTGTAAGACTTCTGTATCCATGCTGACTTTTCATCAACACACTCAGTTGGATGTTTCAATCTGCCATGAGATCCTTAAACTACAATTTATCAATGCTTGCTTCATTAAACAAGAATGTTGTGTTAGAAGAAAAGTAAAACCTGCAAAAGTAGATGTTCTGCATCCCCATCACGGCTCATACTGGTTACAGTTGCAGTGGAAGTGGTGGGAGGGGGTCCTCATTCCAACATGTCCAGACCGATGCTGTGAAAGCTTGTAGTGAATCGAGCGACAGCTGCTCGGCAACGGCAGAGAGACTGTCCTTACCTGATTTACAGCAGTGATGAGTTTCAGAGACTAATTACCGGAGATAATCCCAACAGTACCGCTGTCCCCGTATTTTTATTTACTTCCTCTCTGATGTAATCTCATTTTGTCCTGTCCATTCTGTGAAGATGTTGTAATGTGTCAGGAATGATCCGATTAATCCACTTAATGTTTTTTTATATGAATTATTTCACTAAACCTATTATAACATGTTCCCATTCATTTGATATAACGCATTATGTCACATTAGGACCGCATGAATATTCCGTAAATCATTCATTTTTTTTTAGAGTTGGCACAAAGTTACTGATCTTGTTGGGTTTTGATTACAATCTCATACATTTGTATAAATGTATTAATGTAAAACCGTTTTAAGGTTCAGCATTTCCACCTCAGGGGACTGAAGACTTCTTGGAAAAATGTATTTTTCACTACTAAATTAAAGACTAAATCACAAAATGAAGTCAATTATAAGTAAATGCTTTCAAATGCAAAAAAAAACTTAAATCCCTCACCGATTAGTTTCACTACTAACGGCGCAGATCCCTAACTGGGAAACACGATAGCAGGTCTCTGAAAGTTCTCCAGTAGTTCTGCTCACAGGACTGCTTTTTTCTTAGCAACTTGACCTGTCATGTTATATTTCTCCCATTTCCTTTTATGACCAATGATCTGAAAACATCAGAGCATTGATAACATTTCAGAAAGTTGAGGTTCTTATGCGGTGTAAAGAATCCACTTCTGAGAACTAAATAAAAACATTTGTTTTTAATGGAAAGTTTCATCCAAATCCTGTTTGAGAATCTGAACATGCCAAACTGGTGAGACTGGAGCTTAGAATTAAATGTTCAGACACTAAAAGAACATGAGTCTGAACCAGGATCCTGCACTGCTTCATATTCCCATGATGCATTAGCATTGCATTGATTCTTGCTGGTGCAAACATGGCAGTACACTGACAAAATATCAACTTATTTATAATTATTTGCATCTTTTACATCCATTTAGAAACATGGACTTACTATAGTTTGTAATTACCTCCATGTGCTTAACGGATGTGATACAAGAAAGTCTACCAACCGTAATGTTGGCTAGGAGTAAACGAGTAAAAATCTGCCTAATGTAACAATTACGGGTTGTGGGTGGAGTGAAAAGTTAGCTCAGTAGATAAAAAAAGGGGGGGAACGAAAAACTCCAACATACCCTGATACTGGATTTCCACAGTGCTGGTTTAATCATCAACCTTATGAAGCCCGGTTGGACGTCTGCTGTTTACACACAGTGTAAAACTACGTTCACAACCCGCATGCCACAATGAGACCGGGAAAACTAAAAATGAGCAAAGCTGTTTAGAAAAACGTCCATTCATCCAGTTGTATGCATCCCGTCTGGCGGGTGCAATGTGACATCATCATAAGTGGACAGTCCTTCTCTTAAAGGGCCATTCCACAATTACAACTGTTACACTAACCTTTCTACAAACCTTCCACATCTGCGCCTGTTAACAGATTATACGGAAAACAAACATGTGCACATGTACAACAAAGACCTGAAAGACAGTTGGGGACATTTTACAAGAGAGACTTGGAGAATATTGCACTTGAACAAATTTCCTGACATGTGTTGCATTAAACTCAAAGGTTTATAGTATAATTATAACTAGATAAAAATATTTCCCTCTTGTACTGGGAAAGCAACAAACCCATTGTCCTTGATTAAAAGAAAACGAAAACGCATCTGAAGCTTCAAGATGCCTCAAAAAGACTGAAACAACCTTGTTGGCTCTTCGATAGAACAATAAAAAGCAGAACAGCCACAGAAGATTCTAGCAGTCTGAGTGTCAACGATCACACGCCTGGATTTCCTCTCTTCTCCAGACTGTTGGCAAGAGCTGATGGGAAAAAAAAAAACAAGATACGGGATGAATGGTTTGTTGATTGCCGTCTTCGTCCCGGCGACTTGCCACAGCCGCTATTCTTGGAGCTTGTTTTGTGTGGGGGGGTTGAAAAAGGCGAGATTTCGCCACAGCACTGAAAAATGAGAAATGACACGGTTTCTCCAAAACGTGGCGCCTCATCAGGCTGTTATGGATTAGTTAAGGCTGTTATTCTAATCTGCAGCCCTTTTCTTTGCTGCCTCATTATGGAACGGAGGTGCCAAGGCCTCTCGGGGAGAATAACATGCTAAGAGCGGTTCAGGAAGATAGATGATGCTGAGCTGATGGAAGGCAACGCTGATCCGACAGGGCTGAACCAAACCAAGCAGACCATTTGTAATGTAAGGACTTGAATCCAATCATGTTTGGCTGTAGACTGGGAGAAATGGGGAGGTTGCTGGACTAAAGCAGCGCTTTGACACCTGAAAAATTAAAGTATTCAACACGTCACTCAAATATATCAAGTTAAATATTTATCTGAGGTTAAAAAATAGCTTTTTTTCCCTTTGTAAACCTTCCAAAAATAAGTTCACTGGTTTAGACTTTACACTTTGGGGACCACCACAGCTGCAACATGCAACAGCAGCTTACTGCAAAGATTATTCCACATCCGTAATAGAAGAACTTCAGACAGAGAAGGTACTTGTAATTATCTGAGATACACGACCATTAAAAGGATTTACACACCAGTTCCCACTCCAGCTACATCAGCTTAACACATTCAGGAGCGTTTCATCTGAGGAAGAACAATAGTAAATCAGAAACGAGGTGAGAGGAGTAAATCAGAATCAGTTCAACCTGGAGGGTCAAAGATTTGCAGTTCTAAAAAAAAGGGGAAGAAACCTTTTCTCGACTGGAGTTGCTAAAAGATTCTCGGCAGCTTAGGGAAATTATTCTGAGCAAACAATGTGGGAAGTTACTGACCAGCAAGCAATGACGGGAACGTCGCTTTTATTTCTTTTCTGCAGTTTAAAGAAAGGTTTGCTGTAATTTAAAGATGAATCCAATGTTTTATTCTGGGCTCAAGTGTTTCATTTTTACAGATGTGGAAGGAAAACGCCGTGGAGCACGGTGGTGGTACCATCATCATCTGGTCCAGTGCAGCTTAGTGGTTGATATAATCCTGTATAATTCTGAATAAAAGCATCAGGACATCGTTCTGAACTGAATCTTTATGCAGTAACAGATTACTTCCTCGAATGAATGACTCAGCATAAAGTTCATGGCATCATCAAAGATCTGTTTTCATTTTGCAGATTAGTTGCGGGACCTGAATTCAGCACTGCAGCAGCATTTCAAAGCTGAAAATGTGCAAACATTTAAGTTTAAGTTATTAAAAATCCCCACAAGTTTGATGTAAACATAAAAACATACATCTTGTTAACAAAAAGAACGACAAACAGATGCGTTGCTGGTGAAAAATAGTAGCTTTATGACTAAAATAGCGGCTCTGAAAACTAAAAACAGCAGTTTACTGTTATGTTCAGCGCTGTCTTGCCCCGACCCTTCCCCCTAACCCGACTGTTTTAATTCTGTCACGCCATTTCCTTTCCCCTCAGGGTAATCTCTGTAGATGGTACCTTTTACCACAGAAACATGGATGTTGAATCTAAATGTAAATCCTAAAAATAAACATGAGTGCAGAAGGCTTCAATCCACGTCAGTGCCCTGGTTGTTTACCTTATAGGGATATAAAGATGTATTTATCTCAGTATAATGAGTTTTTAACATGCAAAAAAACTCAGTGGACCATAAAAACAACTTAAAACAAAAAAACAAGCAGATGCAAATGTGTTAACGTGACCTGCTGACATCAGCAGCTCTGGGGAAAAAGTCAGCATAGAGGACACCGTCCTAGCTCATGTCTCACTACAGGTCAGTTATGCCAGTTTATACGTTTACTTCAAGGGCAAAGCAGCTTTTTCTGCTTTATTTGTAACATAATAGATGCAAACAAAGGTAAAAACACATTAAAAAGTATTGAACGCTTTTCCAGCACATTTTTTATCAGACTAATCATGTCTGAGTTTCTTAGATTTCAGCACGAAGTTAAAATGGAATAGAAGATAGAAAAATTCTGATTGAACACTGATGAAGTGTGTGTACCTGCTACATTTACTTTGCTCAGGTGTAGAAATGGGGACAACAAGTAGACATATCCTATTCTTTAAATAAAAAACACAAATCTCACATTTTGTTTGCCATTAAACAGAAATTCGCTGAATCTCTTCAGCAGCAACACGCTAGTTTAGTATTTCATTTAAAAAAAATCCACTCATCTCAAACTTTTTGGCGTCATTAAAAATAGTTTGGATAAAGCTGTAAAAGTGAGGGATGATGGAAACAGCTGGACGAACATGTAAGCCATGTTAATTCCAACATGATTGGCTACAGAGACATACAGATGTTCAATCTTAGCAAACTTCTTATTTGCTAAAGAATTTTTTCATTCATGCGATTTACCAGATTTCTGTTTTTTGTAGAGATTTATAAATCGCACTGTTTCAGTGATAACATGAGAAAATAGATCATTTGTTTTATCATTTAAGAAAAGATAAAGATGCAAAAAATCACTAATATATCATTAAATTAGAGCTTATAAAGTGTCAGGTAGTGACAAGTACTTCTTTCTTTACTTAAGGTCTTCATAGAAGATTAAGCTGATGTATGAAGAACGAACTTTTAGGCACCTTTTTCATTAGCAGAAGTCTTTACACTAAACTGGACATGTTACCGATGTACATTTTGATCACGCTGGGAACGGTGGGCTCAATAACTGATCAGCTTATCATGGATTTAACTTAAGTCCTGCTTTAGGCGTTCTACGTGACAGAAATAAGAAAAAGGCCAGAATAGTTTTCTGGCAAACTCCTGACTCTACCTTAGAACAGGTGTGATGTTTTTATTTTTATATTCTGTATTCTTACTGGGAAATCAGCTTTACATTTATCCCACTGTACTTAAAGCACTGGGCCATTATGTTGCTGCACTCGGGCCACAGTGGTTCACCTCTGCTGATTGAACCATTTAAAGCCGTTCCCACGAAAAGCAGGATTTTATCTTAATGAGGTCATTATTTAGCTTATCACAAAAATGTTTTACATGTGTAAGCATGTCAAATAGAAATTTTTACAGCAGTCTTCTGCTTCCTGGTATTTATTAGGCGGGAGAAGACAAGCATCACAATGTGTTACATACATTTTTATAGTATAAAGATGTTAAATTGGCCTTTAAAGGGTTAAATATTAACTTGCTATTTTATGTTTACTCTCCATACTCCAATGTTTTTCAGAAACTGGTGGATTAGACCTTTGATCAGGCCTACATTGGGAAGAAGAGGGTTCTGGGCATTCAATGAGTTCACCAAATACTAAATATTCAGTCTTTTAACAACTATATTGTTACATTCACATGAATTATGCATTTACAAAAAACAAGTCAAACATTTGATCTATACAAGCTAAGAAGTTTTTTCTTTGCACATCATTTTGTCATTGCAAATAAATCTGAACCAAGGTGAGTCTTTTTAATGCACCTGTCAGTGAACCCCCCCCTCCTAATATTTTTAAAGACTGTAAAAAAAACAGCCTTAAAGATGACCGTCTACTTTACATGAAATGCCAATGAAAGCAGTTTCGGCTGAAAAACAGGCAAATATGCCGTCACTCAGCTCCTCACATCATCTGCCTCCAGTAAATAAGACTGCACCAGTGCGATGCAGGGTTAATAATCACACACGGTGCTTAAAATCTGCAGGAACATATATACAACATTCTATTTAAAACAGAAATACTGCAGAGGCAGCTTACAGATTAACATCTTTTGCAGTCAATTAGAGCTAGAGGTACACGGCGTTTACATAAACAGGACTACTTATTTGGATCCCACAATGGCCACAGTCCTGCTGGTTTCTCAATGCATCCATCCTCCAACACACCCGATTCAAAGAGGTGATCTGTTGAGTTAGGCGTGTTGGAGCAGGGACACTATGAAAACCTGAAGGACTGAACTGACAGCTGGGTATCGAGGTTGTGCATGGTGGGGAAGCTCACCTAAAAAAGGAGGCTAACAGGAGAAATCAATGCCCATCTTCCTTCCAGCCTCTCTACAATAAGCACAACAGCATTCCTGCAGGTTAGTTTTAGGAAAAACTTTGGAAATATGTTAACCTGTCTTTTTTTGACAGGAACAACCAAAAACTAGTGTAGAAGAAATGATTGACAGCTGACGGCTGGATTATCTTTATATTTCAATCATGATTTGAAGATCTTCTCTTTTCCTGTAGCAAAGGAATGATGATCCCATAAGCATCATTGCCCTTCAAAACTTATTTATTGATGTACTGAACACTGAAATAATACAAAGTATTCAAACAAAGTAAAGAACATGTACATCCTTTTAAATAGTCAACAAAAGATATTCTATTCCAAAAATGCTGCGAACCAAGTCATACTATACAACTTTAAATAAATAATCATTCTCTTTAAGAATTGAGATAAGGAGTCGGACGGGAACATTTTTCCATGCCGGACCGTCCGCACGACCTGCCAGGACCAAATAACTGTCAACAATTTAGAAAAAGAAAAGCCATTTCCGACAATGACTGGTCCGGCATGAAAAATGTTCGCGCCCCCCCCTCCACAGCAGCAAGTATCACAAATCATCTAGACTTAAAAGTTTAACTTTTACAAATAACACAAAGAAGGAATAGATAAAGAAAAAGCAGTTGCAAAGAATCATATAATGCATATCAAACTGCTCATTTAAGGGGAAGCTTGACTAGTAATTGGTTCAAATACCAAGCAGGATGCAGGTGCAGTCGGTGAGTTTAAGGCTCGACCAGCCTTGATTTGGTCAAGATCGATGTTGACTTTAGCAAGTTACCAATTTTTGTTAATGCAACTGCTTCACTGTCCTTCCCCAAAGAGAATAAAGCAATATACACCTTTTTACGATTTTAAAGACAGGTTATATGCATTACGGATATATATGAGTATGAAAAAAAAGTAAATTAGTTCAAAACTGTGGTTTATATCCATTCTTTACCACATAAATATATATCTATAATGTTTATATATAAAAAACAAACAAAAGAAATGTCTATACTTTAATACTTTTGTTTTTTTTTTCTTTTTTTTCTTTAAACGAAGCAAGACTATCTACAGACCAAACAACCAACAAATTTGATGCACTGTAATGCTAGTCCATAGGACAACAAATCAAATATTTCAACTGAAGATAAATTGAAAAGGCAAATATCAAAAAAGAAAATCTTACATACTTTAATAAAAGAAAATAAAGAAAACACACGTTCCAATTAAGTCCAAACTAGAACCAAAACAAGTCTGCCAAATACTCAAAGTAAAAAAGGACTTATTTACACAGCTCAAAGCTCAGGAGTCACCCAATTCTTCAGACCTTTATATTTGTATTTATTTTTAATGCGGCTGCCTTCATCAGCTTGTCCTCAATCTTTCATAGCAAGTACGTAAAAACTCCCTATGGTTGATGTTAAGACAAAAATCAGTCTAATGATATATTGTAGGTACACCACAAAACACCATGAGCTCCATCTGAAATTTTAGAGGAAGAACTGATTTTTAATCCCCCCCCCACCCTCCCCCAGTTTACCTTTTAAGATCTTACTGTAATTTTGCATGTGCAGTTTGCAAATCGACCGTTTAATTTTTGTCCGTTTCCAAATCTGAAAGAGTGTTGCTAGTCGACCAGGCGACCAGGATGACCGAGGACCCACAGATTTACAAATGAAACCAGCGTTCCCACTGATTCTATAATCTAAAGATAATACAAAGATCTCAAAAGGTATCTTTTACATCATAAATCTCTCCAGAAATGTCAACCACTGCAAACTTTCTGGTAAAGTTCAAAAGCTCACAAGGTGTCATATGAAGATATTTCTCAAAGTATCCAAGTCAAAATATTTTGTTCCAGGTCCAGTAAAAAGATTCTCCAAATTTTTCTTTTTATAAAAATAGATGCTTTTTAAACCCACATCAAAGAGGTTCTTAGCTCTTTGGCAAGGTACTGCTTAAAGAATTTTTTTTGTCTTTTTAAGCCATTAAGTTTACAATAAGCAACATTATGCAGCCAACCAATAACTAACTGATATTACAAGAAACTGGCAAAAAAAACTTAACTAAAACACTGCTCAAAATAAGTACTTGCTAATCACTCAAGGTGTAACGCACCTATGGCAAATCAGGACAAGAAAAGAATAAATAAAAATAAAAAGTCACCACACACAACCGTACAAGACTTACTGCTTCAAAGCAATGTGCAACAAAATGACAAAACCTGTAGTAATGTTTAAGGTGATCTGTCTGAAAGGACAGCGAGATATTCAACGTCACAGGTGTTGAAACCTGCTGGTTTTTTTTAAAGTTTTTTTTTGTTTAAGCAATACTGAGAAGATTCAAAGCGTAGCAATGAAGGAAAAAAAACCAAAAAAAATCACATTGTTGGACGCTAAATATTGATTACAAAGCTGATTTTACTAATGTAGAAAGTTACGGTCAATACGCTTCCATTTTCTCACTTCCTGGTGAGTTTTCTAAGAAACAATCTCAGTAGGTTTTAGGCTTTGTGTGTTTTGTTGGTTTTGAATGATACTTGCAGAACTCTGTCCCCGAGGCGGTATCCATTCAGGCTGGCAATTGCCACAGCTGCCTCATCATAATTAGTCATGGTGACAAAACCAAATCCTTTGCACTTGTTTGTGTTGAAGTCGCGAATAACCTTGACATTTGTGACGGCTCCAAACGGCCCAAACATCTGCCAAAGGATGCTTTCATCTGCATCTGGAGCCAGGTTGTAGACAAAGATACACCAGCCAGTGCCTGCGTGCCCCGGGATGTTAATGCCAGCCAAACTGGTCACCCCATCAATGGCCATAGGGGAAAACCTGCTGTAATACACAAAAAAGGAACATGGATCACGGCAAAAGTCAAAATGAGCAGAAAGCAAACCCTTTAACAAGATGAATGTGGGCCAACAGGCTTAATAAAATCTGACAAGTCTACAGGGATCAGCCCTTATCGTTGCTTCATCCTGAGCTAGTAGCTACAGTGCTGGCATCACATCAGAAACGACATCATAAACCTATAAAACAAGCCTAAATAAAAAGAAATAAACCAAAAACTGATAGTGAGCACATAACTGAACCCAGGAGCCAACGAGAAAATAAAGACACAGTAAGGAAATGCATGTTTTGAGCTTGCATACCAACACTATCAGCATAAAATCCTTTTCTCCCAAAGAAAACAGAGAAAATGGAGAGTAAACATACTGTGTGAAGAGTTTGGGCCAATATTAGAATAGAAAGTAAAAGCAGGGGAATGTGAATTTTGTTTCTTAAAAATACAAAACCAGAGTACTTGGAAAGCCTATGAATTATTGCAGCGGGTGTCACATCTGATTAGCTGCTCCAGTTGGCCTCTCAGGAACATTTACTATGACAGGTGTGCTCCCGCATCAAGGACAGACATTTAGCAACGACTACATCCACCGTCGAGCAAAAGGCAGAAGAGGAAACCAGTCTACTGTTGCTGGTAAGCTGGACTTTAAACTTGAGGAACTTAAAACTGGTTTCCTGGCAAAATCTTGAAAGATGTCTGATGCAACCAAGTATAATGCAGGACAGAGCTGTCCATAATAGATGAAGGTAAAAGAAAAAAAGAATGAAAATATAGGGATGCAACTCTGTGCAATAGCAAGTAATACTGTAAAAAGTCTTGTTATGTAGACAATGCTTTAATCTCTGTAGGTTGAATCCCACAGCTGCTGACGGTGTCATTGCTATGCATGTTTTAGTAAGGACGAGTTAAATGTAGCATGTAAAGATCCAAAAGTAACATTTATTGTGCTTTTACCAAAGTAAAGTGCGCTCCTACCTGTACATAAATGTTTTAGTTATTGATTCATAGTATTGCATGCACAGAAAATCATTTCTATTTGATCAGGGCCCTCTGGCTAAGTCAGTGCAATATTATGTTAACTACCTACGCAACTAGCAGCACAACACAATCCCATCAGCTGCTGTATGAAATTCCCTCGGGATCAATAAAAGCACATTATGAAATCTATTTACCTTTTGACTCCATAGGCCATGTTAAGCAGATTGTCCAACCTTTAATGAGAAAAAAAAAGTTTCAGTGTACAGCAACCTGTTTAAGAGGCTGATTCATTTCAACAGGATGAATGATGTTAGTTGCGACACCACGATTAACGTCACTTCCACTCACGAATCCCAAAACAATGTACTTCATTAACCTGCTGACTGAGCTTGCTTTCACACAATCAGCCTACACACAGGACACCACGTTCAAGCTTTAAATCTAGTTAACGCTCTGAACAGCAGCAATTTGAAATATACAATCTGACCTTTTCACTTCTGCAAATCACTAATCACTTAAAAGCACATATGGATCATTTTGAATATTTTACTGGAGACCATCGACTGCATTATTCAGCACATTACTCCTAATTTTCATTTGTTAATATGCTCTAACATTGGTGTTGTATGCCTACGTTAACAGGAGCAACGATAAGAATGTGAATATAAAAGCTGAATTATTCTGTCCTGAGTATCGATGAGCTCCAACAGCATATTTTCACTGTCCCGCTGTGAGACAATTTAAATGCTAATTTCATAAAGCCTCAGAGGGTAAACAGAATCAACTTCACTGGCAGTATTAAACTTTTCTGGGCTCTCATCATATTTTTCTTTCTTGGTGTGCCCCTTTTACCTGAAGCGTTGTGCCTGCTGTGCGAGGGGTCCTGGGTACCTTCGATTGGGAGACTGATAGAGCTGGGACAGCAGCGCCTGGCTGGTCTTCTGGCTCGGGTTGTTTGCAAACTTGACTGTAATGGGTTCAGTGGCACCAGGTGGCTTCTGACAGTTCAGGCCCTTGATGGCCTCCTCAGCTTCAACTCGCCGGTCAAAACGAATGAAGCCCACCCCCCTCGAAACACCTGTGGAGAAATGCATTTGTTATATATTCTGCTTTTTACACTAAACAGTTAAAAAGGCTAAAAAATTTTTTTTAGATTAACGGGTTGTGTGTATGCTCTTTTTAAATAATACAAATCTACGAAGTACATTGCAGCGCTCTGAAGGAACTAAACCTATATTTTATACCAAATTAAAGCATTTTATGCAAACAGCTTTGGGGGTTTTGAATTTCAGTCTCTGAAGGTCTCTGTGCTGCAGAATTTGAACAGATTAGGTCAAATGCTTCTGCAGAATCAGTTGAGGACAGCCATTTAATTTTAATTAGGTGTAACATGTAATACATGCATGACTGCAGTCGTTGATCGTTAGAGCTGGATATTCCTGATATAGGAGCTTTTTGTGCATTTCATAATCCAGAAAAGATTTTAAACATTTAAACTTTTCATGTCGACCAAACATGATCAAAGTGTTATCCACATCTCAAAATAAACCAGATACTGAGCAAACACACAAAAGCAAAAACTTCAGAGTAAAAATCTGCAAGGAAGTGAACCCAGCAGGTGAGAAAGTTCAGCAAAACATATAAATGTGTTCTGTAACACCGGCCCAGAGATGTTTCCAAGAACGAACAAGAGATTCAAAACAGCTGCATGTAAAGGAAACTTATCCAAATTAGGGCCCGACCGATTAATCGGCCGATATTGGCGTTTTTTAAAAATATCTATAATCGGTGGGAATCCGCCGATTATACGCCGATTTATGCTTCATACCTCATAGCGCCTTAGTGGTGCAGAGTGGTGTAATTAAAAAGTTTGTCCACTAGATGTTGCTCCATTCAACCTAACGGTCTTTTTCATCACATAAAGTCCTTTCAGTCTGTAAATAAATTCTTACAGCACTGCTCTAAGTGGAGTTTGCAGAGGTAAGTTTATTCATGTTGTGGAATTAATGACTCGGTGTTTATGTAGCTCTGTTCAACTCTGTCATTGTTATGATGAGTGATGCCTTGTTTTGTTGTG
Source organism: Pseudomugil tenellus (assembly GCA_037177515.1). Classification (NCBI taxonomy): domain Eukaryota; kingdom Metazoa; phylum Chordata; class Actinopteri; order Atheriniformes; family Pseudomugilidae; genus Pseudomugil; species Pseudomugil tenellus. The sequence goes on along the minus strand of JBAMHX010000006.1, from coordinate 9,347,406 downwards.
TCAGTCAGAACTGAGGGCAATGCTAAAGTTAGCTTAAAGCAGCGATCGGCAGCTCCGATCTTACAAGTGAAGGGAATTTCCCCGAATTGTGATACAGCTGAATACTCAGTACAAGTCTGGTAATTAATTCGATGTGTGTCACCTGTGTCGTGGCTGGGAAATCCCCAACTCTTGAAGGAGTGGCTCCTTAGGACCAGACTTTCTGACTGTTAGCAACTAGCAAAGCAAACACAAGTAGCTCGTGCTGAGCTGAGCCGAGGCACGTAAATGCCCCGTGTTATTTAAAATTCCCTGTATGGGAACATTTAAGCTTCCCTTTCAAATTAAATGATTAATGAAATGTTAGTGCATAAAACTGACGGTGTGTCAGCGCTGTTGCACAAGAAGCTACATGACCGTAAAAAACACATGCAGCATGGCAGCTGGTGAAGCTTCATCACCCCTGTGTTTCACTGACAGGAGTGAAAACAAAGCTCCACATTCACATTACCGCAGCATTTAAACAGGCTCTTGATACAAGATCAGACCAATATAAAAGGAACAGACTAAACTTACTTTGATCCTTACGGTTTTTTATTTTTTTATTTGTTGCGTCCTATAAGTCCCATTCACTGCAGCACCAGAAATGTAACATTATTAATATCACAGACTGTTTGAAAATACGAACGTGACACAGGCTATAACAGCGATTATCTGTGTTACAATTAGTGCCATTTGTGACTATTTTATATACATTACAACTCTGTTCAACGATAACATCTTTGTGATATTTGGGCAAACATCTCGATTTTATTATGATTTATATATTATATATCATGATGTGTTTAATGGCAAAGAAAATAGAGTAAACAAAATGTAATTTAAATGATATTTAAAAGGACACCCGAAGGCTGCATAAATAATGTTTCACCAACTTCACTCATGTTGGTTAAATAAGGCAGACACCCATGTGGACTAAATGTAAAGAAAATTTTTTTACCGGTACAACTGATTCATGTATGCACATTGGTAAAATTATTACACAACACAAATTTAAAACTAAAATGCTCCATACTTAACATAGTTACTTTAGTTTTAGTTTTACTGATGGATATTATGTTTATTTTACAAAATGGACTGTCTGTAATTACTTTTTTTGTTTGTGTAAGCATTAAGGAACCAAACAACAAGTTAGTTTAATCTGAAAACTATATAATAACTAATAGTCTGATTTAACGGTTATCTGAATCATCTTCTGTCAAATATCAGTATCGGCCTCAAAAAAATCCATATCGGTCGGGCCCCAATTCCGATTACTTTCAATCAGAACCTAAATGAGCTGTTAGTAGCACCAAATGATGGCTGGTGAAAGTATTAATCTGCAGCTCATAAAGCAAAAAAATGAAGCATGCCTTTAAAAAAAAAATGCAGATCATTTAAAACCAGTTCATACATTTGATGATGATACATAATGAAACATCCAATAAATATTTAAATATTCTATTGTTCCTTTGGGGATACAAACATTTCTCTTGGCAATTCTTAGTAAAACATATTAATTCATGCTGCGTATCAGTAATCCATTACTCCTGTCGCTCCTTTTATCTTCATGTCACTATTCCAGCCCATTTTTCTCACCCAATGTGCTTTGTCGCATGTATTTCTGTACATGTGCGGGCTTTCAATGATGCAGAGTAACTCCGTTAGTCTGAGCAATAACAGGTTGTAACCCTGTCTTGGCTTTTGGTGATTGATGGATTGCAGGTTCTTGCATTGATACTGACAAATGTGAAAGTGAATTCTCCAGAACATGTGATTTTAATGTCTGAAAAATAAACATTTCCACAATGCAAGTCAGAAAAATTGTGCGTTTTGGCAACACATAACCGTTGGGAAATGTTTCGGTGAGGGATTCCGTTTAGTATTTCACAAGAGCTTGGCTTCACTAGACAGCTGAGAAATAGAAAATGTAACTGCTCTAAATGCATTTCATTTCATACCATAAAACAGGAATCACATCTACACCTTGAGAAAAGAGAAAAGGGGGTGGGGGGGAGAAGGTAAGTGCCAGCAGAGAGGAGATTGAAAGGGAAAGAAATTATGAAGCACTGAGTCTTGCTACTTTACACCCATTTTCATATTCTATTGATGCATATTTATGAATACCTCCTCTAGTGGAAAATTACATTTTTGGGAGCCTCACGCCACAAACTCCGATACATTTCTCAGTCTTGGTCATGTCATTTTGTTCTGTGTCTCCAGTGAAAAGAGGGAAGGAAAGCATGATTTTGTATTTTTTTAAGGAAGGCTTATGCTGCTAGTTTGTGTTTTTGGAGCTTTTTACAGTGTTAGCGTTGAATACTCAGACAAGTGAGCGGTGGCTTTTTTATAATAATATCACAAACATGTTTGAATTTTCTAACGAGACGCCATTCAGTTTGATGATAAAATTTCGGTGGACACCAGGCGTTTTCAGTGCAAACCATTTTACAAAAGAAATGTTTTTAAGCAGTGCGGGGAAAGCTGCTTGTTTATTTGTTTAAATTCCTGAAGGAAACAATGGCCGGGAACGATGGGAATGGATTGATGCTTTCAGGTGCCAGCCACAGTTTTGGATCTAGTCTGCTAGAATAATGCCCGTCTGATGAGGGATTTGCCTAAAGGAGGGTCTGCTCGTTTGTGCACCTGAGCCACAAGCTATAAGTGAAGCTGAATTAACTGAAAATCTGTTTTGTTTTGCTAGTGTGAGTATTAAACTAAAAGGAGTTATCCCACACTTTACCTGAATGCTTCCAGCAGCTAACACACATGACCAGAAAGTTAGACATTAAAGCTGTGGATGGGAAGTACTATAAAGTACTTTATTGCATTTGAGAAATACTGTGTAGTGAGTAACATTCATCTTCACATGCGATGGCGGGGATGCTAAGACCTTTACCAGGCTGGGCGTTTAGCTACATGAAACAATACATGTAGATGGGGGAATGCTACTAAACAGACTGCTAAAAACATCCAGGTAATTAGCAACATGAAATTATAAATGTAGATGGTAGAAACATTATGGACTATAACTGGAAAGCAAAAGTACCAAACAGACACATCCTGCTGCATCTATATATCTGATTCGGGTTACATTTATGGATGCATGTTTTGCATTGACATTATTCAGAGTAATTTTGGTTCGTTTGCAAGTTCTGACGCCGTTGTGCGCTGATGTGCGCACTACCGATAACTGTTGGTAGTTAACCAATCAGAGGCGTCCAAATTCTACTTATTTCTGGCAGAGGCCAATCTGAGCGCCTACAGCAGTGACATAAATAAAGGGGTTTGCAGAAAATGCTCGATTCCTGCCCTAAAAGTATTTAATTCTTCAGCTTGAAATGTGTATAAGAAAGCCACTTTAAACAAGGTAGAAAAGCTGTCCTGTTTTACTCACCAGTCACCTGGTCCACCAGAATACGCGAGGTAATGATGCGTCCATACTGAGAGAAGAGCTGCTCCAGTTCCTTCTGCGTCATAGTTTTTGGCAAGCCGCTGACGTACAAATTTGCATCTCTGATGGAGGCGGAGCTTGGACGCGCATACGAAACCTGCAAATGCAAAGTTCACTTGAGTACATAATACTAAAGCATGCTCCTGCACATGCGGTGCTGAATTCATTAGACTGAACTCAGGGTAGGCTATTCATCAACTTTGTTACATTTGTTTAAAAACAAGAGCAGAAGCTGACCCATTTACAAAAGAGGATCCAAATACCAGCTCGTATGTTACTGAAAATATAAATTTAGCACAAACCAAACACATCTTCTGGTTACAAAAGCAGTCTGAAGGGAAAAAAATGTGTAAAGACAATGCTCAGTTTCCACCAGCTTGTAATTTCTAATGAATTTATGGAAAATATTTCAAACTTTAAAACTTTGAGGTCATCTCTGTGTTGCTAAAAATGTGTTTAGATTAAATTATTACCTCTTAGGATGATGACTTTACTGTTTTGGAAGACATTTCTTGTAATATTTCTAAAGGCAAATATTGATAAGTGCTAAAGGTACCTTTAGGTGTTACAAATCTAACATGTTTTACATAGATTTTCCTTCAGGTGTGCTAGACTAACTTATGAAGCAACATTTAATATGACCCAAAAATACAAGATTTTATACATGTCACAGCTGAATTAGAAGAAAATGATAAATTATTAACTGACCTGTTCAAACAATGACAATTACATCCGTTACTTTTTCTTTAAAAATGAACTACAGTTTAATTTACTTCAAGAAAGAAATAATCCTAATTTGTCCAAGAATGCAATGGCAGATTTTCTTGGGTTGCTGTGTCACATTACATTAAAAGTCAATTGAAATGCCTTCAGCACTGATTGCTGAAGCCTGACTTTAATAAGCTTATGCAGCATTACATTTGTTTTCTTCCAAAAACTTGGAACATCTTAATTTAACATGAGTTTCTCACTTGTGTAAAGGCTTTTCTAGCACATCCTAAAGTTTGCAGTGCTTTAAGTGCTCAACTTGCTGGTAGCTAATCCATTTGAGAAAATGCTCAACCAAATGGACACAGTCATGTTATTGGAATATAACAGACTATTTTTTTATATTCAAGCAGATATTTGGCAACAAAGTTGCTGAACATAAACCCAAACAGCTGATATGTTAAATCCTCACACCATACAATAGCAATAATAAATAAGTAAACCTGTCACGTTTGGGTCTTTGCACTTTTTAAACATTGTTTAATTTTAAAGCACCACTCAAAAGAACTAATCAGCTGTCTACATTCATGCCAGCACATTCACCATATTCTTTATTTTAAAAGGCGTCCTCAAATGTTTTATTTTTAATAATCGTTTTTATGACTGATATGCAGCAACAAAGATGTCCTTTGTTGATTTAGCAGCTGCCGTGTACCACAGACAGACTTTTTTGTGTGGGTGTGAAACACTGTTTATCCAACATTTGCAGCACATTAACCATTTAATAATGTATATTAAACAGACAAGCAGGTGCAACCTCCTGAGGAGTAGAGACAATGGTAATGCAGTTTTGTGCATTAATAGATGAATGCTTAAGTGGTGCAAAGATGACATATTCCACAAAAGGTGGACAATTGTTGCTATTTGAAGAAAACATTAAAGTGAGTAATTATGTTTTCTAAAGATATAACCATAACTTTACCAGAGGATCAAACCCTAACAGGATAATTTGACAATTTTAACAGGTACATTTTATGTTCTGATTCATGTAGTAGCTGCAGCAGCAAAAAGCATCCAGAGATGAAACTGACGAGTATCTTCAGTGTCTGGCTACATAAATGGGCATCATAAATACACATTTTTGTATAAACACAGAGGCCTAAGAGAAAAAAACCCCACTGTGGATCAATAACATAATTACACCCCCGAGTAGTCAAATTCATTTTCCGAGTGTACCAACTCATTTTTATTGACCCAGACATTTTTACAGTAAGATGCAGGAAACCATTTAGCAATTTTGTGGCTGAACTGAAATTGAAAACCTTGAAAAATCAAAACAATAGCACTTGACGTTTCTCATCGGATGGTTGCTGGTTCTTCTGACCCATCAATTACACTACCGCCATAATGGTGTCAGACCTTTAAATGAACACTTTCTACATTAAATATTAAAAAAGCAAAACACCACTTTTTAATTGAACTCCATCCGGTGGGCACATCTGGAAGCAGGCACCCAAACCCAAAGACAGACTAAATTATTATGAGACCAAATGCTTCATGACCACATTCAAACAACTTCTGCATCCCAATCACACAATTCATCTTAATAACTACAAAGTTATTTCTCCAGCTGTCTAGGGTTGCAGGTCTAAATGAGCAGTTTAAGAACTTTAGCTGTGTGAAACTAGGAAATGATGCCATTTTCTACTTTCAGGGGTATAAGCTGATGTATAAAACAAGTAGAGATGAGTGAAACTTGTAGCTTGTTTAATTCTATTCACTTCTACAGAAGTGAATAGAAATACAATCAAGACAATCAAATTTAGCTCCATTGAAAAAAAAACTTCATTAGTACTCTGATTTGAAAGGTTAGCATCTCTTAAAACCACACTAGAGGGAAAAGCAATAAAAAGAAAAAAGTCCACCCATTTTCGGATCTGGCTCCACTATCCACAAATCCTGCCGCACTATATGAAGCAAATGAGTTTTCTCCACCAGCACACCGAGTGCATTGCCTGATGAATGCTAATGGCAGCCACTTGCGTGTAAAGGAATACAGCAGAGCTACAGCAAATGCAACCATAGAAACAGTTCTGCTCTACTTGAGACTCAGGCAAAGCTGTCTGTGCCCAGATTAACAATAGCCTCCCTTTCCACCTCATATTGCCCGAATCCAGCTGAGAGATGTAGGCATGAACAGCATATGTTGGCATTTCTGCAACCAGTTATGAATGGTAACATGAGGATTTCTTACCTTGATGGTTTTGGTCTGAAGTCTCAAGCCATTTAAGGTATTGATGGCCTTTTCTGCATCTTTCGGGTCCACATAATTCACAAATCCATAGCCTAGACTTTGCCCTGCAATTACAAAACCAAATTTATTTTCACACTAAAATAATAGAAACTTTAAAAAAGTAAAATAATTAAACTAAATATTTATGCAAATGACTTGATACACAATATTAGCCATACTAATGATTCGTAAGCAGCCGTAAGGTCACAAATTATCAGTCTACTTAGTTGAACATAGGGGGGTCTTAATATCCATTTGGCTTAAGACATAGTAAAATAAAAAAAAAAGTATTTAACTATGCTTTAAATGACAACATATTGCAATGCTGCGACTCCAACTCAACTACAATATGGAGCGTAGCTGAGACTCCATACCTCCTTGTTCGTCTGCAGTTTATCTTTGAAATGTACTGAACACAATGGGTACACCAGGACTATTCAATTTCCTCCACCCACAATGCTGACTTTTCCACAATACCACAGCCAATCACACTCAACAGCTTGAGCAGTTGCAGGATCTCAACATAATCCAAAAAAAGGAAACAGATTTCCTTTCAAAGACTATTGAAGTTGATATAGACACCTAATCTGTGGCATAATTCTCATTTAGAAGAACCTTTCCATTTAAAATCTTCTCATTAGGCAAGTCTGCAGTTTAAGTTTCCTTTCATGAACTCTTCCCTCCCCTCCAAGCTGCTCTAGCTGCTGTCTCTACTCCCCAGAGGGAGAAAAGAGGGGACAACCACTACGAATGAAAACGTGGTTCATTTCTTGTGACAAACAGCAACATATCATCTATTAGTTAATGTGGGACAACAAAAGTTTTCACCACAAGTGCAAAACGAGGAGCTGCATCAGATCCTACCAGTCATGAGTCAATCTTTTATTTCTATCAGATTTTTTTCCACATTTTTTCATGTCTGACTGTTTCCATTCCTCCCAGCCAGACGCCAAACGTCATGTTTTATGTTGCATTTACACACAAAGACCTTTGTGTTTGGCTATGATTACTGTATCTGATTTATTTTGAGAGCTATGTTGATAAGCAGACCAGATTCTGCATATTAACAGAGGTTGTGGGTCAGATTTCACGCTCAGCAATTATGCACACATCACAAACCGGATGTTGCACTTCAGCTACTTCGAGTTGCGCCTTTTGGGCCGACACTGCAGGTTTAGATTTCTCTATTCTCACTTACATGTGTGTATTAATTTATAGAACTTGTTCACATCCACGTTGTGATCTTTAACTCAATAACCACTTAAGATTTCTTTTGACGTCACTCTTAATCTGAATGTTATCTGCCAAAGATGCCAAAAGATGTGTTTTGCCCCTTTTAACAGTCCTGTACATGTAAATCCAAATTAGTTGGGTGTGTGTACCCCAAAACGCACTGAAAGGGCATCATAAAGCTTTCCCAACATACATGCCTCGCTAAATCTGCGAACATCATCTGTGGTCACAGAACTCATTACACAGGTCCAAAAGTTGAGCCAAAATTGCTCTAATGCGGCAATGGCACAGAGTTTAAAAACAAAAAAAAGGAAAAACTAGTTTCCCTCCCAGAACCTGCAACTTGAAGAAATTAGCAAAAATGTGCTGCTTAAGCCAAACATGCAAGTAGAGTTCTTCAAAAAAATCTCTCATCCAGGTTGTCTAAAGCATTTCGATTATCACCACCACCACATAGTTCAGAATTTTACAATTCTGGACTAAAGTCTTTCCTAGTTTTATACGTTCAACAAAACACATTTTGTATTTTCAAGTTACAAATAATAATTTCAAAAGAGCTTGAATTTACACAAAAACTACAATAAAAAAAAAGTAAACTTCCAAGAGAATCAATTGGAATATTTGTATTATAAATTATAATACTGGTTTCTACAGTGCTGAAATGTTTAAACCCATAAGCCAGGTTTATCAATGATTTTACTAAATTCAGTAATTCAGCTAATCTTTAAAATTGCTCTCTTTGTGGTCTGATTTTACTCACCATTTAATAGTTTTAATTAATTAAACCCTCAAAGTTAAATGCAATACACACAAAAAACTTAATTGCTAATTTTTTCCTGAGAAAAACTGCATCCTAAATGTCGACATGAGGGAAGTCAATTTGTAAAAGTAAAATTGCAATTCCGCGCGTAAGAGTATATATGTCAGACCATTCTAAAGATAATTAATAAAATGTTTGGCCCTATTCTACCAAAAACAAATCTAAATCTGTTCGAAAACAAAGTCACACATACTGAAAAAGAAAAAAGTCAAGTCAAACACTGCTTAAAGCATTACTTTTAATCTTGACATATAAGCTAACACCCTACATACACCCATTCCAGCTTTCTGTTTTACCATCATGAGTCATTGCTCTCTTGGGTTTTTCTCTACTGATCAATTAAAGTTCATGAACTTAATTTCACCTCTCACGGCAGGAACAGATATAGCCACAAGAAATGTGCCAAGCCTTTGAAAAAAACTTGTAATGTGACACTTACATTTAAGCCTGAAGGGCAAAGGCACTGACTATAGCTCACATGTACATGAGAATACTAAGCCTTTACTGCATTGATGTTTTCTTATGGAACACATCATCTGCCACATCTCTTATAACCAAGAAGCCTTAAAACAAAACTCGCTCACTTTGTGGTGTATAGAGAAAATACACTTTCAAAAGAGCTTCACCGAGCTTTCACTTAAATGTTTTTGCTGCGCATAGTCGGAGATAAACGACAAAGACTAAGCTGTTTCTGCAGTAGCGGCCAAATTGTCAACATTTAGAGCAAAGAGGAAGCACGCATTTCTCTGGCGATTACTTTACATCTGATGTTGCACCAGTACACAGATGTCGGCTGCCTTAAATCCATTGCCACAGGGCCGAGCGAGAGACAAAAAGCATCAAAGTCTGGAGGGAATAGAGTTTCATGTAGAACGAAATCTGAGCACCATTCTTGAGAAACAACTAGAAGGCTTTGAATATTAAGTTGAAATTATGATGTCAACTTTAAAAGTGGGAACAAAAGCAAGCGTAATAAAGCCCTTAGTTGAGCATAAATACTAGGAGAATAAACATTAGAAATACATTCAGATTTTATATTTAAGAAAGGGTTTTTACATTTTTACACGAACCTGAAATAAAAATGACCTCTAAGTTCTGGCATGTTTTTTTTGCCAGATTTAAAGCCAGACTTACTTTCCAGTTAGATGCATATTACAGATTCTGCAATGACTTAAATAAAATTTTCAAATACCGAAAACAGACTGAAGTCGAAAGAAAAATTAATTTAGATACGTTTCTATCCATGAAGATGTTTTGCAGCTTTCATCCATGATTAATTATAACAGGAGCTTGCAAACAAAAACGACTTTTGCTTGTTTCCTTCTTGCTTCTTTTTCTCTAAACAAAACAGTAGCAATGTTTTTAAATAGGTCTGTAAAAGGTCATGTCATTTTACAAGCGCTATTAATGTTGCTACATTAAATATGTTTTAAATAAAATTCAGTTTACAGGTTATGGAAGAGCAAATGTAAATTCAAAATACTTGTCTAAATTATCAGAGTTATATAGCAAATCATTCTTATTAAACCACAAATTTGCTTGTGAATAATTTAAAACATGATATTTACAGTTATCTTTAATTGCCTCTGGTGTTCATTTCAATTTCAATTAAAGACAGGCTGATAACTAAAAATAAAGAGCAAACTATTAGTTTTATTTTCACTTTCAAGCGAAAATTCAGCTCAAACTGTTTCACACAATAGCAGAATATATTTCATAATTGCATGGTTACACAAAGGCCTTTCCTCCCATGCAGGACTACACAATTTTATTTATTTATTACTTAAAAAAAAAAAAATCAAGCCTGCAGGTAATACATATATAGAAGACCTCAGGCCTGCTGTTCCCATACATTCTTGGCACTTTTGTTTTAAGTATATAGCATTGACTCATTTGCCAAATACAGCTGAAGAAAATCTCAGACAAGGAGTTGCTGGCAACACTCCAAAAGGCTTATAAATAACAGCTATACAACGGTACTGTGAAATATTTGATTATATAAAAGATTGTTTTTAAAAAAAGGCCAGAAGTGGATTTACATCTTGCGTGTTAATTTAATGACGACAACTACGCCGAGTTAACAGAGTGAAGAATATGTAGTCAGTGGGTAAGAGCCCCATCCTCCACACTCAGGATGAAAAGATCTGCTCACTCAGACTGTTGATGTTTCAGGAACAAATGAAGACAGATGCATTTCAAAACAGCTTATGTGCTTGACAACTAGACATATGACAGAAAGCAAGGAAGATCTTGGCAACCTTGACTAAACCAGCATGCAGTTAGACTACAGCGGTCTCTGCAATCATCTACCTGCTTGTGTGACATGTCAAGAAAGACCGACAGTCTTCTTCCTCCAATCAACTCAATTATTACCTCCAAGTTTCCATTGAAGGTTTTTTTTTTTTTTTGGTAAAATCTTGATTACAGCAGCAAACAATCCATTCATATATTTCTGCTTCACAAGCCATGACAACTGCAACTTTGAGGTACAACTACTTTAATGGAAATACTTTAATAATAATAATAATAATAATAATAATAATACTTTAGTTGTTTAATTATTAAACAACTACTTTAATGATACAGCAAAATAGAAAAAACTGCCAATCAAAAATAAACAAAAAATAAAAAAACTTCAGCAGGTTTTTTTTTTTTTTTTTTAAGTTAAACATGCCATTAAGTAGTTAAAACAAACTAAGTGGATAATGCTTCTACATAACCAAATGTTGTGCATTAAAAAATGTTTTAAGGCCACCTTTCAAACAGACTTGTGTTACCTGTTATTTTGTCTCTTACAAGTTTACAGGACTCAATTTCTCCGATGCTCCCAAACAAACTCTTCAGCTCTTCTTGGGTCATGTTCTGAGGCAGATAGTTGACTATCAAGTTAGTTTTACTGTCCTCTATGCTCCCTGACTCTACAGGTGAGGAGCAGTTGTTTGAGATTGTTGCAGGACCGTTGCTTGTGTTGTTGCAAGTTGGCCCGTTGGACATCTGTGTTTCCATGGCAGCAATTACTTGCTAAAGAGACAGAAAAAAAAAAGTGACCGGTCAATACCACATGCAAACATACCCAAGTAGCAACCAGTTAAAGGAAAAGAAAGGCAACTTCACACATTGAAGCATTGTTTTGTTAACCTGAGTTAAGTCAATCTAAATATATTTTCCCTCCTCAAAAAAGATGTGCAACATTTGTAAAAAAGAAAAAGCCACATTTTGATGTAGTGACTAAGAAAGTTTGGCATGTTTAGTTTTTAACACAGATCATCAATACTAAATTTTGAGGTCTTAACTCAAGGTCAGGTTAAATGGGGTTCTGTAAAATACAAAGTAAAAATTTTAAGAATAAGGGAGGACTGGTTGTGGTCAACAGATACTCAGAACCAAGATTATAAACAGGAATGTGTCAACTCAAACCAGTTCACACAGTTCAAAAGTGAATGTTTTTTTATGTTCCTGATGCTTAAGTATTGTGCCAAAATCCAGATCATTTTGCCTTTAATTCCTCCCCAATTCTCCAAACTGACAGCACGCCGACAGCTGTCTGCTGGAAGTAAAGGACCAAATACTCAGGTATTTCACACAACTTCAAAAAAACTGCAATGACCTTTTAACAGCATAAATCCACCATACTGTTAAACTGAATAGATGGATCACTTCAATCATGTCAATTTATGGCTTCAATAAAAATGACAAAATGTCAGTTTTAATGCTAAAAAAATTCTCGCTTAAAGTAAGATCTGAGTGACTCAATTTAGATTTTGCTTTACTTACCAATATGGCACCTAAAGCAAAACATTTCATTCAACCAAATAGTGGATATGCCAAGCATACAGCAGCTCAAAATCTGCAACCATCACTACAATAGCAGACAACAAGCCATCAGCTAAGGCAAGCACCTAGTGGTCAAAGTATGAAGAGTCATCCTTAATGGACAGATTCACCATGTGCACAAGGCCCATCAGTGATAACCACGCCACTGTGAGTAGGCTGCCATTTTAAAAGTCAGATAAAAACAGATCACAGTAAATAGGGGCAGACAGGTTTAGACCATACCAAAGTAGTCAGACTTCTAAGTTTTTTGTTTTTTTTTTTTTTTTTTTTTTTTACACAAACCCAATTTTACAAAGGGTTAATTTAATATGTAAATTAAATCACACAGCCAACATTATTGGTATGGTCTGAGCACTGTGACAAAAAGCAGCCCTTCTGGACAAATGATTTCATAAACAAAAGAATTGCCACAGACCCCAGTCCAAGGCTCAGGTGCCCACGAACCACTTCTAAGCAGAGAAGCCACATCGCACAGTCTGACTGCCATGTTAGTTTGGAGTTGCCGTCTGAAATGTGGACACAAAAAGTACTTCATGTTAGATCAACAAGAATAAAAGCAACAGTCAAAGATGATTATGTCATTGTTTGGGTTGGGGAGAGCACTATAATATATAGATTTTTTGTAACTCATTGTCCATGCAGCTTGGTGAAAAACATGGAAGAAAGAAGCAACATTTCAGTTTGTCACAATTCATCTACAATGAGAACCAGAACCTAGAAGTGTAGAGCTCAGTTAAGAGAGTAACCTGACTGTATGACAAGGATGAATAAACATGAGGATGGCAGTTATTAATAAGGTGGATGGGTGTGCTCTGCAATGATGCACACAAACTGGAAAGCAAACTATTGGATCCTGCTCCGTCTACAACCAGAACCTGAGCTGGTGCACAAAATCAGCTGCAACATTCCTGCATTTTCAAGCACCCATTTCTTTAAAATAATAAGATAACCAAGCAAAAATCTACAATTTAATCCATGTGCTGAGCATCACAGTGCTCAAGGTGAAATAAAGACCCAGAGTGAACCGCAGCAAACTAAGACTGTACAGGAGTTCATATCACATGTACATCAAATCCTTTTTTCTACATTTTCTACAACATTGTGGCCACAATTAAATTTCTAACAAGCGACAGCCAGGGGTATATCCTCGAACACCCCCTATCCTTCTATTCCCCAAACGTGGAATAGATGGAATACAATAATGTAAAGACTGACATGTTCAGTCCCAAAGATTCACCTGGAGTGGAAACTTTGAACCAGCCCGGTATGACACCATAGTAGAATGCATTATGAGGTCATGACCTTTTATTTGCACTTGATTTGAGGTCAGTGAGAAATAATTCCAGAGATATAGGAAAAAAAATCTGATTTTTCATGCATAAAGCACCACCTGGTGGAGACACCATACATTCCAAAATGGTGAAATTCGACACAGATCGCCCCCTTGAGGACCTAAACAGATACAGTGAGTACCAATTGTTCGACTTATCGCGGTCACACAAAGGATATCCAGCGGTGCCCACTGATGAATCCATAATATCTCCGACACTCCACGTTCGGGGATATAATAAACATATATTAAACTCTAGCTACCAAACAAAAACTACTGCACAAGTCATTCAAACTTGTCAGTATGATTTTAAAAGGAAGAAGACATCAACCATATCTGTGTTTCTCTCAGGTTCACAACCTGGGAGAAGGTGATTGCACAAACCAAACATATATGTTTATGATCCATCAGGCAATCAGGGATAGATCGGTGGAACAAAGCACACAGTCTATTCTGACTCTTCAGTTTCATAGGTGCAACTTCAATACACGCATAAACAGGGTGCAAATGTCAATAACCTAATCAGGTTGGCTAAACCGTTATGTCCCGACTTTTATAGGTATAACAAGTAACCTGTCCATTATTACAGGCTGAATGTGACAGTGAGAAAATTATTTAAACATGCAACAGCTATACTCAGTGGAAAGTTATATTGCATTTTCAACTTTCATTGTGGACCTTTTTTTAAATAACTTGCTTATTTGCCATGATAAAAACTCTGAACTGAAAAACTTTCCAACTTTAAGATGTTCTGATAAAGACTGTTTCATTCAGCGGAGTCACCCTAAATATCCTTAAAGTTCAGATTTAAACTTAAACTAAAGCTGGAGAAATACTCCAGCTGTTCTTCACTGGATCCAAATGTTTCCATTTTCAGCTGAGTTAAAAAAAATACATTGTCTAATTTTAAGCTGACATTTTCTAACGCATACAAAATGTCAATAAAATAAAGCAGCAAAAATCTATTTTTCAGAAACAGAAACCTGAAATTATTTCTGTTTTAGTTTAACGCTGCATACAAGATGAGATCAAAATGAATCCAATTAACAAGAGCTCATGAGGGGGGCAATAGTGTCCACCCCCATGATGAAAGCTAGAGGAAACAACATTAAAATAAATGTTTTGGGCAAAAAAAAAGTCTGGTCACAAACCAATAAAGAAACCAATTTTGTTTTTGTTGCATGCTCAGAGCACAAAGCATAAAGCTTCATGCATTTGCAACATATCCAGTGCAAATCAACTAAAGGATACACACTGTCTAAACTACAATACCCACATAGAATAGAAACTGAGGGTTAACTTTATTCATATGGTTCCAATAGAAATATCTGGAAACTTCTAAGGCATATGAAGCGCACTACAAACATGGTCCTAAAATTGGACACACTTATTAATTTATTATTACTTATTCAAGTTCTTTTTTTATACATTGAAACTTAAATGTGCATTCACTTAATCTGTAATACGGTACTTGGTTTAAAATACATTTCAGTTTTGACTTCTTTTCTCCTTTGCTGTACTTGTGTGCTGATAGTATTTTCATCTACAGTTTTCACTGCACTGAACTGGTAAATGTAATATACAAATCCACAGAGACATGAATTTTAGCTGAAAGACATCAAAGCTCCTTTAAAAAAGGAAAAAACTGCTTAATGCTCCATTTGTCAATTTCTTTCACTTTGTTGGTTGCATCTAATGAAAATATCAACCAGGCATAACTTGAGCCCTGATTGATTTTTCTCTGCTCAAGCCATGAAAACAGCATAGCACTTGTCAAGCGGACAGCTAAAAACCAATGTGACTGATCAATATTTTAGTGGAGGCCACCTGAAATGGTAGGTGGACAACAAAATTCAATGTGCCATTTATTTATTTTTTAAAAACACCACTTGTGATTTGTGAAATTTTAAATTCCTATTCAGCATTCAAGAAATTCTCAGAAGTTTCCATGTCTCTCTCACAATTATATGATTTTGGAGCTTTGAGAAATAATCTTAATATTTCATTTACTTCAAAATCTTATTTGAACTAAAATGGTTGTGTGCCATTCATTATGAGTTTCAGTTTTTAGCAGGAAATATATTTAGAAAGGGAAAAAAATATTTTAATGTGCGCATCAGCTCTATGAATTATTTTAAATGTATATAGATGACAACACAAGACAGGGAAAATGTTGACATTAAGATTTAAAGTGAAAATAAATTAGATTTGCTCCAAGGCTACATTAAAATTTTACTTTATCTACAAACAAAATGGAAAACAGTTTTGAAATTGGCTTTTAAGTGAAAACTTTGTATTACAAGTAGGCAAGACAACTATAAACAGTTACTGTATTCTTTATCACAGGGTTCACACACAAAATTAATCTGCCAGGGCACCCACATATTTTCTGACTATATTTGTACAACTACAGTACTTTATTTTACCCAGTGCTCATATCACAGCATTAGCCCCTTCCTTTTTAATATGCATGTACACCCACACACTCCTGAGCTACACACAATAAAATGATTTTATTGTAGCCACCTAAATTTTAGCAGCTTTGAGACACTTTTCCTCAGAACCTTTTACTTACTGCCCAATACCTAGTGGTCAATCTGACTGGTCTCAACTGCTTGTGTGGTTTTCTGGTCTGCCGTTCCTTTAAGCTTCTCAGCATACGGCTTTACTTTGTAATATTCTTATATTATATCATCACATACAGTAATTTTAATATTTTTTTAATTCTATTTGTAGTATTTTTTTAATGCCAGTTTTTTTTTGTTTATTTGCCTAAAAAGACTTTTGTCCAACCTGCTACCAACTTTGAGCTTCTACAGGTAGGATTAAATATCTACACATGTACATGCATTTTCCCCAACTTTGTTTTAAGCCTGGCATTGCCCTTTTTTGTTTTGGGGAAAGTTACTAAACAGAAAACAGCCCTCAGGTTAAACTTTTTGCCAGCGCATTGTGTGTAGTAATCATATTACTGTTTGTATTGGGCATTTTGTTTACTTTCCCATTCTGTCTGTTCTATAATACTAACAATGAAGCCAGCTCCTTTCTGAGGAAGGAGAAAGGTCACTGTAATAAAACATTTGAAGGCCATTTGTTCAACAGGAAAGTTAGCAAAATATAGAGTTAACTACTCAAACAAAGCCAACTTAATTGTGAAAGAAATTTGTTAAAACTATACATTTAAATATCTTTTCAGGCTGTTTGTTAGTAATTTTTCTAAATTTTTGTAGGGAATAAACTGAGATGAGTACTGTGATGCAAAAACAAACAGCGTGGAGTTGCAAATTTACTAAAAGGATGTTGCATTTATTTTAAACTGCTGATAACTGGTGTTGACAATTCATAACATGTTTACAAACAGAAGTAGTTATTCCTCTGTCCGCACATTAGCTCAATAAAACACATGCCATTTTCAGACATTTCTGTCAACAGAAATCGACAAAAATAGTCGACAATGGAATTCATTGTCAACCAGACATGTTTTTCCCACTGAGTGAGGCATCTTACTTCATAATTATCTCTGCAGAGTCGCAGGCATGCGCAATAGTGTCTCTGCTGAACGGTATTGTACACAGAAATGGCGGCGTCCGCATCACCAACGTATACCAAACATCTCAAGTTTTACTTATCCAGTCTACAAAGCACCCAAACGGAAAAAAAGCCAACCTCATAATGGCAGCATGTCAGTGATGCACAAGCATTTAAAAAGAGGAAACAAGTCATGCATTTAAATGAAACCTCACTACCTTTTCCACCGACTAGCAGACTGAGACACCAAAAATAAAACTAATTGAAGACCACTGAATGTACTTTACAAAAATGCACTTTGTTTTATTGACTGTTTTACTGCAGCTTATGTGCCTGCCATTAGTTTTACTTATTAAATCCCTCTGGTAGGATGCAGATCTTTGCTCCGCAGGTGCGGCTTATTTCAGGATGATGGGCTCAATTCATGCTCCATTCATTTCCTATGGAACCTCCACAACGAGATGAAAATCGCTGTGTCGCCCCCCATGTGTCGAACCCATGAGACCGTCACAACAACCACTCGTTTTTGTCGCCAACAGTGCGACGTCAGTTGCTCACACTTTCTCAGCATAGCTACTTATGAAGTACCCAAGCCAAGAAGATCTATTACTAACTGAGTGTTGATGCGAGCAGGTTTTTGGGGGAGGGAAGCAGTGCACTGCGAGCCTCTCCATATGCCCTTTCAGGATGACCGTTTAATGATTTCACAGATCCAATGGTACTTTTTACTGCCGTCTATCAGTTGCGATAAGGGATGGGCATAATTAATTGATTATTGATAAATCGATCGTTAAGATTTTAGTCGACGACATTTTTTTCTAAATCGATGAAGTCCTGTTACGTAGCCAGTCTTGATGAAAAGCAATGGATTTTTCCTATGTGGGAATAATTCAACTCCTTACCACATGAGGGCAGTGTTTTAA
>JBAMHX010000006.1:9306004-9329165 GCA_037177515.1 Pseudomugil tenellus | reverse complement strand
GTTCACTGTCAGCCCTGCAAAGCTGTATTCAAGTACAAGTCGTCCACAACGCAAATGATGAACCACTTAAACAATGTCCATCCAACCCTGGTTAGTGGCAGCGCCTCCAGCACTCTGTCTAAACCTAGCATCAACTCTGTGTTAGCACGGAGGAGCTGTGATGCACAACGGACAGAATTTGTGACATTTGGCTTTATCCAAAGCTGTTACTTCCTGAACACTAGCCGGGTTTTTGTAAAACCGTATATCTTACCCCTTCCGGCTAGTAGAAAAAAAACGTATCCACACCACCTCCTTTTTTTATATAAACTCCATCCATACCAATCCGCAGAAGCTCGTTGTGAAGCACATTTATAACTATATCAAACCTTTTTTTCACACTCTACCTTCATCAGCTCAGTAGTAGCTACAGTGTGCAGCAACTTTTATGACAACATCGACCCGTGATCGCATAAGAATAGACAGTCCTATGTGGTGACATTAACCGGCGATTCCTCCGGAGGACAGAGGACATATGTGCCGTAGTATTTGTGCGTGTGATAATAAACACGAAACGCTTGGACAAAAGATAAAGCTAACAGAGTTTTGAGGCCATCCATGTTGTAAACAAGGGTTGCGCATGTGACGTCGCATTGTGCGTCGCAACATTTTAATATACCCCATGAACACTGTTCACTGTTCAATTTTAAACAGAATATAAATGATTAATCGATAATCGATCATTAATTTTAATGATGATCAATTAAGAAACTAATCGAACGCCCATCCTTAGTTGCGATGCAGTTTGTTAGCGCAGCGCTGTTGTAGCAGCGCTGACTACCCTGTATATCACTGCCGTCTATCAATTTATTGGACAAAGCTAGGAAAATCTGAAAACGCAGATATTGTTCAAGATTATTTCATTAGGCTACACATATGATTCTTACAGTGCTTTTCTGAAAAGTCAAAACTGCATTCCGAACTGTAAATTTTCATGGTCATGAATTTATATAGGAATAGTGAGCTGATGAGCTGTTAATATTCTCCCACATTCCACATGGCTTGCACAAAATCTGGTATAAGCTGGCCTGCACCGTTTTAAAGAGATATTTTTAATTTTAGTACCTTTCTTATTATCATTTGCCACATAATTAGAACAACCTAATGCTACATTTAAAATAACCAAAAAACTAATAAAAATATATATATATATACATATATATACACACACACACACATATATATACATTCATACATGCATACAATTAGTCGACTAATAGTTTCAATTAGTCATTAGTTGCAGCCCTACTGTCAAGTACTTGGATATCTGACGTGCATGCTGGGTAAGATGGGAAATCATGTCTTATGTATGATGTACACTCAGCCTCAATTTAATTTGTAGTCTCCAGGTTGTAAACTACAGTGCCGGCACTGCATTATACAACTTAAAAACATGAATCATTCCATTCACCAAACTCTGAACTTGGGTAAAAACATACCCACAGCAAAACTAGGGGAAAGAAAATACCAGTACAGCCACAAATAAATATTTTAAACAACTTGAACAAAAATCACCTCTACTCTATCAGTAACTCACATTTATTTGAACATTATTCCACCTAGGCCTAAAACATGCCTTAAATCCCATAACAATAATGATTCACTAAGTGCAAAAAATTTTATTTTCTGAAGCCATTTACACCTGGACTTTTTGTTCAAAAGTTTTTTAGTCATTTACATCGTTTTGGTATTTAGATTATTAAAACAAGTGAAAATATAAAGAGCTGGAACAATAAACTTCTGATTTGTGCACAAAACACTGTAGTAGAGAGACATGTCAGTTTCTGATTTTACAATACAATTCATGTAAATTATTAATTAACTGAAAAATATCCACAATAGGAATATGTAACCACTGGATGCTAAAATGAAATGTGCCTCCCCATTAAAATGGAGGGATTTTTTTATTAGAATATTAGACCATTAATATAATTCTGTGACCAAATTATATTGTCCAATAGGTCTAAATACATATTGTTTACTAACTTTTTACTTTAACACCAAATGTAAAGTTATTCAATGTATCAGCATCTAACAATCAAGGCAGGTTACAATTAGATTTTCTCTGTAGGATTGTTGAACATATAAAATCTAGATTATGCAATAATTTCACAACACTATAAATGTGCAAAATCCCATGAATACTTGTAGACTCTAAGTTTTAATTAGATCAATCAAAATTAAGTCACTAATGCAAAGAAAACAGCATTTTGAAGAAGAAACCAGGCCTATGCTGTCGGAAGTGACAGCTAGGGGTAGATTCCCGAATGCCCCCAATCCTCGTACAGACACCATACAATAATAGAAAGCTCCACCTGGTGTTGAAACTTTGAAACAGTCCAATTTGACACCAGAGCAGGAGCCATCCTGAGGTCATGATTTTTTATTTGCACTTCATTTGAGGTAAATGAGAAATAGTTCCAGAGATATGGCCAGAAATCAGATGTTTTGCGCTGAACGCTCCACCTTGTGTAGAAACCATAAAATTGATAATCGTGATATTTGATACAGCTCATCCTCTTGGGGACCTAATCAGGTATACGAAGTATCAAAATCCAATTGTACATAGTTCCAGAGATAAATGCAAAAATAAGATATTTGGTGCATAAAGCGCCACCTAGTGAGGAAACCAGAAATCCCAAAATTGATACAGGTAGCTTCCTTTGGGACCTAAACAGGTACGCAGAGTATCAAAATCCAGTTGTGAAAATTGTTGGAGTTACCGTGCTCACACGAACGAAATCCAGTGGCGGCCGTTTTCAAACTACAACACCCCCAACAATCTGCATTCAGGAATATAATTACGCCTTCAGAGGAGACAGCTAGAAAGGACATCTCGAACACCCCAATCTTAAATCTCCCCAATACCCAAATACATATACAGATATAGAAACATTCCGGTATTATTAACGTCATTATGTAACATCTTCAGGTCATGACATCATTTGCATTTGATTTGATGTCAATCGGATGAATAGTTTCACACAAACAGTTTTTAGGTTTGAGCACCCCTAGTGATCAACCTGAAAATAATAAACCACTCAAAATCAAATCAGTTCATCCTCTCCATATCTAAGCATTTGCAAAACATAAAACCTATACAATAATATCCTGTATACTCCATTCTGGGATATAAATATACTTGTACTCAACACATTTCTATGATGCAAAAACTGACAAAAACGGCAGAATTTAACAATGTACTGAATCAGCTGTTAAAATGTGGAATACAGTGGGAAGTTGGAAATCTTTTTCAAGAAGGTAGTAGGGGTTGTGTTTTGGCCCAAAAATACAGGAGAAGTTTTTTAACCAGGTTTTTTTTTTTTTTTTTTTTAACAAGAAAAAGACCGATCTTAATCCCAGAAATATTCTGGATACTATAATCTAGAACAGAAAGGAAAATGGAATATTTGGAATTTTCATCACTGCAACAGAACAAAATAATTAACAACATACCACAATATAGCACACTGTGGATTCTTTATCAGCGTATCTGCTAACTTATTATATATCAAATGAATGAAGGACTAATATTGGGTCTATATGGGCGGAAATAAGCTGTGCTCAGAGTTCATTTCTAGTTAATGATGTGTCATTTATGAACGAGCCAACTAAGAGCTGCTTCTTTGTGAAACATGAAGAACCAATTCCTGTCTGACAGCTGAATATTTAAAAAGAAATATTTTTATTGATCCACCAGAAAGATTACATTCACACCACTATATAAAGAAAGGGACTCTTACAACACAGGCAGTGTTGTGATCAGGTGGCAACCTTCGTTGGAAAACGTGAAGCCTGCACGGAAGTGGAAAAAACATGTTTACAGCCTGGTACCGAAAAATAAAGTTTGGTTTACACTGGCCAAGTTATAACTAAAGGTGATACATTTTTTTCATGACTCATCTATTTAAAATTATTTACTTTTGAAATTCTATTAAATTATGGGTGTCTTTTTAACTGATAGGTGATTTGGATCAGAGACTGCCTACACACACACACACACACACACAGGTCATGGTCTTGGTTCAGCACAAAATCTTTACCTGCATTGTGGGTAAACAAAACTTGTGAATGTTGGATGATATGCGGCTCTGAGCGGGAGACATGGCTCACGATAAGATGTGGGAAAATTTAGTAAACGTTTTAAGGGGAAGTTTGATCAACCAAGACCACCCAGTTCCATAATGTCTTGCTTCTGGTGCAGAAAGAAAAACTTTTGTTCTATGAACGCAATGTCTGTCCAAAATCAGGTGGGCAATATTTCCAAAAACTTGATATTTTATAAAATATGCCGATTATAGTGTCACAGATATTAACATCTTTGGCCAAAGAAGCCACAGCCTCGTTATAATTCTTCCACTATTTGCCCGGCATGGAATAAGATATTCCACAATTTTTCATGGCCTTTTCATGGTCTTTCACAGTAAGATTCAACAGTAAACATTCTGTCAATTTGTAATTTAACCTTCAAACAATTTAATTTATTGAATTTACTTTAAAACATCAGCCTTCAGCAATTTCTTTTTCAAATACTTTTTTTTATAACGTTACATAATTTCACAGAAACACTGAATGTATTTCCAGTGAGAAATAGTATTTCCTTTTTGCTTTGTTTGTTGGTTTTCGTAAGCAAAAATTCCAAAAGCATTCAAGCTGGGACCTTTTATTGGGAGACTTATCGATCTGCCGAGGTGTTGCAATTCCATTGGTTGGGAAGCTGAAGGGGTCTTTGGCAGCACATTATACATGCTTTCACATCAGTCTGCAGAAGTGTCCAATAAAATTTCTAAAATGGGTGGATTTATCACTACACCTGTTTAGACAGAAAGTCACTTTTAGAGTCTAGGAACAGTAGCTAAGGTGGTAACACTGGGGACCAATAGCTACAGATCTGCACATAGTATTTCCCAGAATTCATTTGCAGATGATGTCAAAACATAATTTACTATAATTCAGCTTCCAAATAAAACATTTATAGTGTACAGCGGTACTCTGCTTTGCCCTGCCATATCAGTGCACACGCAGTTAAGCTCCAAAATTTTTTGATAAAAGATAGGGTTAGGGGGTTAGGGTTAAAAGACTGCATTGCACCAAAAACGTGCGATCATGTGATAGGAGATTTGATTTTCCACTGGTGTCAAATAATCTACTGGTTATAACAGTGAATGGTATGATAACGCACACCTTTTGTTGAAACAATTTTTAACCTCTCAACTGAACAAAGTCTTTATACCAGTGGTTGCTTGAGGTATTGAACCCCAGCATTTTCACATGCCCATTCATTAGACACTTCTTTATTGAAAACTAAAATGTGTTTTCCTTTTGTCGATTGTTAACTAGGCATTGTAAATTATGCAGGTAGGACGCCAACTCACATCACATTATACATGTGAATCCATATTATACATATTCATCCAACCACTTTATTTTTTTGGTTCGACACAGTATGAAGGGATTAACATTAAATAAGTCACAAGATGTACCATCACAACAGCCTCAACCCAACTTACTGAGCGCACTAAATTCCCTGCAGCAGAGATGGGTCAAGCAATGTAGCGTGACCACCTGCAGCCAATCATGGGCAAGCAGTGTGTGTCATCACAAATCATGAGTCTTAGGTCTTGACCTCGTCAAACCCCTGAAACTGACTCATTGCCTCCAGGGTTCAATCGAACCCAGATTAAGAAACACCCTAGACCAAGTCTAGCTTACTATTCTGATGTTAATTTACCTTATGAAGCCAGCAGAAAAGCTATAAGCAGTGGTTGGCAAATAGCATCCTAAAGGCCATAAACGGCCCACCGACAATATCTGACCTGCCAGATTAAGAAAAACTGATTCCAACAGCATTGCATCTTTAAGAATAGTTTTACCAGAGACGAAAGAGAGACGTGCACATCAGCTGAGTTGGGAGCTGAGGAAGTTAGCTGTGAAAAACTGCTTAGAGTTGAATGCTTTACTACAAGCTTTATCAATAAACACCACACAGCGCTTCTAGTTCCCGCAGAGTCCTGCGTCAGCTTCACCACTGCAGGGTAAAGTAAAGGGAGTTCACCCTGAAGCTAGCTGCATTTATTTTCAAATCACCCTCCCAAGCTCGGTTTGGAGGTGGAAATTTTAACAGCTGTTTCTGTCAGAGTTTTCATTTAGTTGAGGCAATAGATCAAACGTTGCACATCAGAACCAAAAAAACCAGACGGAAAGAAGAGAAAAATAACTTTGCTGGAGCTTAATTCACATGTAGGGGCAGTGTTTAGTTCACCTAGTAAAGCAGGTGCACATTACCAAGTGTGAAGTTCAATTCCGACATGTTACTGATCCACTTCCTCATCTACTAATGAACAATAAAGGACTATTAAAAATTTAATGTAAAGGAACACTCGAGTATGGAACACACACAGTATACAAATGTTTTACATTTTTACAATTCAATGTGAATTACTTAAATACGAAATAATGTTTAGTATGGACGGAAAAATACTGATGAAGAAGTCTAAGCTAGTGACCGATATGTAAATTGTTGACTTTTGATTGTCTCTTAAACTGAGAAGACAAACTTGCTAGAAAAGAAGATCAGAAACCACTGGACCTATGAACAGTCATTTGACCCACACCTCATTTCAGTTTAAAAGAAAAGTCTAGATTCAATTTTTTCTGTACATTATGGTTTTTATTTTTACAATTAAAAAACACCAAAAGCACTGATTTCAAGACTAGCTTGTTGACGTGTTGAGTACAAAGAACCCTGAGGATTGAAGCTAGTTGGTCAGCCCTGCTGCACCAACATAAACTTAGCTGCAAAAATAAGGCACTTCCATATATAACCTAATACAGTTATACAGTTCAACTAACACAGAAAGGGATCAATTGTGTCCTCGTTAGAGTCACAAGCTTGCTACCATCGTTACCATAAAATAAAATGACTTTGTGCATTTCATATGCATTTTATTTAACAATGATGGTTTTCAAATGACAGGAAATTTTGCAATACCACCCTTACTGGCAAGTATAGCTGACACGGACAATGATAGAGGCCTTGGGTTTTGAACTGCTTGGATCAGCTTAAACCTCCTGCTGCTCTTTCTAAATGTTATCTAAAAATGGAGCAAGCTGGAAAGAGAAAAACTGACAACTTCATCTTTAAGAAGTTTTTCCCATTAGCGAAAATTGCAATGTCACGTATTTTACCAGTAATGTTCCATGTGCATAGCAACAGGAGAATCTGGCCATGCCATATTAAGGGATTTTGATCTTTTTGTGTTTGACCTTGCATTTTAATTTCAAGGTGTCAACACTAGCTACTGTCCTAATTAAATATATATGCCTTATGGTACAATTCAAAACCAGCAAACACTTGGAACAGTAACCTGACAAGGCAACTCTTCCCCAAACTTTCAGAGCCCTCAGTGTCACCTCTAAAACAGGTATATAAGCACATACCGTCTCGTTTCACTGCAAAAACTGCAAGGTTCTTTTTTCATTTTCACATCACTACTAGGACAAACTATCAACGTCAACTAAATTACCCAAGTGAGCAAGCTGCCTTTTAGAGCTCAGTAAAATCTTGCATGTTTACTTCTTGGTCCTTTTTAGATCTCACAACTTTGATGTAAAAAGAGAGCAAAGCCTCACGTAGTGCTACTTGAAAAAAAAAAAAAAAAAAAAAAAAAGCTGTGCCCCACTTTAAATCCAAAGAGTGTTTTTGACCTCAGAAACGCTAATACTATTGACACCAACATTGAGGGGTGGGTTTATAAGTCTAAACCAGGTGTGGGCAACTTCAGTCCTCAAGGGGCCACAGTCGTGCAAAATTCTGAGTTTCCCTGCTGCATCACACTTGACTCAAATCAATGAGTCAGACTTGTGCAGAGTTTGATTTCAAAGGCATCACAAGTCTGCTAATTAAATGATGTGTTAAAGACTGAATTTATTGAAGACTAATGAAAAACATTTTTATATTTGCCAATTTTCTGATACAACTAACTTATTTGAGCCTGAAGCCAGAGCTGAGATCACCAAGTACTGATGTGCCATGGAGCACTCAAGCTGGGTTGGCAGGAATCCCTGCTACTCCTCAGAGGATTAAATTGACCAAGTATGCATAACAAACTGCAGAAAAAAGGACTCCAGAGTGCATACACTGGCGTACATAACTTGTCCTTGAAAACTAAAAGCCCACAAGATAAAAATATAAAAGCTGAAAACAAATGCGACTGGTGTAGATGTGCATAAAGTAGAATATACAATACAGCAACAAAGGTCCAGAAACTGTACTAGGATGAGTCACAGAAACAACATTTGAACTAACGTTATTTGGGAAAGTAAGGATTGCTAATACAGTCACATTTTACAGATTCTTCATTTTGGAGCAATTTATATTTGTTGAGTACTTTAAATTTAAAATGAAAAGGATCGATGGACCCATCTTTTGTCACTTATAAAACCCCTAAATGGTGATGTTTCTTAAACAGAAAAAAGGAAACAAGTCTTGCTGTATACACTTAGCTACAGTGCCATAACTAAAGCTGTTCCCTGGTAGGACATGTTAGGGTGGGGCTGAAAGACAAATCCTATGCAGCAGCCATGCAAACCAGAGTATGTAAGAAAATGGTGAAAACTGATGCAATTCTGAGTTACAAATTGGCAGAGTGGCTGCATGGTAGAAGAGCACAATGACAGCACAATTTCTCAGCCTCTGGAATTTAATAAAAATTTATCTCCCATGTCACAAATAAAAAAAAGGAATACCAAAAAGTATTTTGCAAAAGTGACTGCAACACATGTCCAAACTGTCTTAAATGTTCATGAACTAATCAGAACTGACAGCTGGACAAACACCACAAATGTATGCTTAATTTCTGCTTATTTCTACTATTTCTATTTCTGGTGGTATATTTGCTTATATTGGGAAATGCATAGATAAGAAAATCTTAGTCATCCTGCTTGTGTTTGCAATTCAAATACAACAGGATGATCAGGTTTACAATAAACTACACTTAATCTACTACTAATAACAATTAAATTATTACAAGCAAGTAAGAAATCATACAGTCAATAACAGATGCAGTTCATAAGAGTTCAGTTTACTATTAGATGTAAGACAACTGTCGTGAACAAATGTTTTAGATTTTAGAAACATAAAAAAGGACTGCAATAACCTTAATCTTTCTTTGCTGTGATAAGGGATAGCAACGATTAACAATATCAAATAAGGTTATTGTGCTGCAGTAAATTGAGCAGTGCACCTTTGCCCCACCCTAGAAGTCCGAGTGCCTGCCAGGATGTGACTGAGTATCTGGACAATTTCTTTTGTGGGATCTAGTTTAGCTTGAACAGCAATAATGGGAGACAAAATAGAACTTGTTCAGATTTAATGAGAGAGAAACAAAAGTTTCCAAACTAAAATTGAATAGTTTTAGGGATTTTTCATGATCATTCAAGTTTAAAACTACTCTAGAGGAAGTCCCTTTTACTACTTTGCAATCATTGCTTCTATTTTAAAAGTCTTCTGAATGGAGGTTTTAAGAGCCATTATTTTAATCTGGTGAGGTATCCCAGCCATTTGGCGACTTTTAAAAATATTTTAGGCACATTTAAAAGATTGCTGGTGAACTTCATTCTGCAGTCAAACACACAAACCAAACAAAAATCCGATGTGTGCATTAGATGCATCATTTTGAAGAAGCTGCTGTCATGCAACGAGTGCATCCAAGGGCAATGCATTACTGGCCTCCAGTAATGACCTGCACATGCACAGGCAGGGCCACCCTGTGGCCGACAGACAACACAAGCCTGAACAGAGACAACACTGTGCAGCATAAAGAGCAGAGACTTGCTCAAGAGGACTGTGGAGAGAGGAGATACCATGAAGTAAAGAAAAGGGGATGGACGGCCATTTAAAAAGGACAAAGGGAGCAAAATAGCTTCTTGCTAAAGCCACCTACAGTATACTAACCCAGTTCTGACAGATTCACACGCTGCCTTAGAGCAGAGTGACGTGCAGTATCAGTGTTCTGCATTTTACGCAATGTCAGCAGGGTTTTTTCTGTATTTTTTAAAAAGAAACTGAAACACAGCATCTTAATACATGAATACAACCACTTATCTCTTGTCTTCAGAGGCACAGAGGTTGCTGAAAGGGGATGCTGCATGAACAGAAGGAAAATTTGCCTGAAAGCATCAGATAGCCATCACATCCTTGTGACTAGATATGCAGTGACTTCATTAGAAGTAAGATCTGTTCTGTCCAAATTTATTAAGGCTCTTTAAAACCCTTAACAATGACTGGATAAGACTCGATTGCTTATATTCTAAATAACCAGACGGTTCATTTTTCATCCCAGTAAATTACAAGGTTAGACTGAAGGCAGCTGGTGTCATTGAAATATTTTGACACCAAAACTGAAATTAAAAACTAATTCACATGGTTTCAACTACATTTAAAATCAAAGCCAAATACAACCATAAGCAAAAACTTTTATATAAACAAGCAGCTTTTTAAAACTACTAAATCAATTGTGTGTATTTATATACATTTCAGAAAAAAAAACTTTTACTCAAACAATTTTTGGGGATTCACGTGCCATGAAATCACGTACTACTGCCGGACATTAAAACTGAATTAAAGTCCGAATTACTGAAATTAGCGGTCACTTTTAAAGTTCGTTACGACCATCCATCCAGCTATCTGTGAATCTTAATGTTTAGTACATGAAATGCTGTCTACAAATCAACTCTGCCCAAAAATGTGGATTTAAACAGCAAAAACGTGCTATTTAATGGCGACTAATACGGCATCGTCTTATCAGTAATCGGAAAAGTGACTTAAAACTAACTGAAGGTTTAATTAGTTAATCCTCCTCACCTGTTCATACTGCGGTTAAACTTGCATACAGCCACGAGCCATGTCGCGCAATTTCAACTCAGCGAAAACTACTTTTAGGACAGTTAGTATATATTATTGCATTTAAGCGTTCAGTTTGGGTGAAACTCGGCAAACGGCTTTGTTTTAAGCCAACATGGCCAACCGCGAGCACGGTTGTGTTAGCCGCAGTGACTGTACATAGACGTCATGTGATTTAATGTTTTTAGCTCATCATTTAAAGAAACAGTTTATTTGCCTTGAGGTTAAAAATGAATCGGATATTATGCATGACGCTCAAAATAACGGCGTGTTTGCTACGGAAGCTCCAGTTCGGCTTTGCTAGCTAACTTGACTCCTTACTTGTCGGTGTCTTTCGGGAACATTTTTGGTTGTTCGTTTTTAGCCTGTAAATATTTTTTTACACAACGCCTTTTACAGGTCTTACCTTAAGGCGTCGAGTCGGCGTTGTGGGTATTTAATGAGGTAGCTTCTGCAGACATCAAACTTTCGGTCGCAGTCTTTGGAGCAGCAGAAAGGGGCGGAGGCGGGAACGTCGCCACGTTAAATAAACTAATCATACCATTGACCAATCAGCAGAGACTGGGTCTATACCCCGGAAATTGATTAGCTAATTAGCTACAGGTGTAGCTGTGCTGAAATTTGACCAAAGGGACAAAAATAAATAAAAGAAATCCACTATTAATCCATCAGCCAGGCATTCGGTGCCACCAGCACCTCCTCCCGGCCCCCCCAGCCGGGTGCTCTCCTGAAACCCAGGCAAATGAATGTAATTTCTTCCACTAGTTAGCCTATTAAGCTATAACAGCATAGCCGATTTACTTCCATTCCTATCTATTAAACCAAATCTACTGATATCCTTCCTCATATACAAGCACAATCTCTGGGAATTAAATTATAGACAATAAAAGGTGAAACCTTTTAAATTAATTGATGCAAACTAGCAGAAATTACCTACAAGCTAATGGAAGTGTAAATCTAGATTATTTTTTCATAACTATAGTAAAAAAAAAAAACCCACAAAAACAGGATCTAAGTATAAATGAATAAAACAGCGTAGAAATATGACTACGACAGAAGTTCATCCAGTAACTCCAAGTAGCACGCAGGCTGCACTTATACTGCAACCTACAGACTGCATGTTCTCATCACTTGTGCTGTAATGAACAGACTTACATTTTACATTTAAACAGTAGAAGTCATTTTAAAAGGCTATCCTACCACTAGAACTTACAAATCATTTGCGTTTTCACCGTTTATTTTAAATATAGCCTGTAGTTCTTACTCACACTACTACTAAGTTTATATAAAACCACAATTAAACCAAACCTTTTCATTTCTATTTTGATATTTAATTACCAATATGAAATTCTATTCACGCAGCAAATCCAACATGCATGTGTCCCTCAGATGCAGTCAAATAACAGACTACTGTGCGTATCCACCGTTTCATTTCTCTATCCAAGGCCTATATCTCTACACACGAGAGCGGTACTAATAGGTCCTACCATGTCTGAAAAATTGACCCATGTGCGGTGATAGCCTATACTGTAAATGTCTCACACATGCACCGCAGTTCCGAGTTGGAAAATCATCCGTCAGTGTTAACATGAATGCACCACGGTGACTTTCCTGTCGCGCCTGCATGCAGCCAAAGAGGCTGCGACTACAGTGGTTGGCATGATCTGCACACTGTCCTCAAACAATCCAAACATGATGCGAAATCCGACTTAAAAGAAATGTTTCAGGTGAATGAGCAAATGTGGAAAAAATATCTTACCGTTTCTATAAATGAAAGTTAGGGACGTCCTTTGGCAAACAATCTCTGAATGAAACACCTGGCCAATACTGTAGCTTGTAAAATGATGAATTCCGCTCTTAGTTCAAACTTGCAAACATAAAAGCCAACACAAACAAGATAAAATGAGGAAATTAAATATTTATTAAATCAAAACACAGAAATGATCTCCTTTCAGCAAATGCATGAAACAAAAAAAGGGGGGGGGGGGAAAGGAACAGAAGAAAGAAAAGGAATCAAACAATTAAAAAAAACCGGCTTCTGCCTGTCTCGCTCTTCACAGGTGCGCCACACAAATACGCGACATCACTGAGTGGAAACCAATGCAAGGCGGAGGTTGTCTTTAAAAGAAGATAGTCCTGACCGCAAGTATATATACGGCCGTATCACAGCATGCCTATACCTCTCCGCACTCTCAGTTTTCATCCATTCAACCTACACATGAACATGCATTGGACGCGGAAGTATACCCAGAGTAGCTCCATCCACCGCTTATGCGTACAGAAGCTCTTCGATACTATTGGCTCTTACGGGGTCCTCGTTGGGCTCTGTCGTCCTTTTAGGATCGCAAGATACCATTCGTCCTCCCCCCAATCACTCAAAGCAACCGAGCGTTTTATCCTAAATATGGCATTTGAAGTCAAACATCGCCTTTCTGAGGAACGGAGAGTGGGTTGAAATAGCACCCCAGCTTCAAAAGAGCATATTCTTTCTAACCACACTCATTTATTTCATATCACATCGCTTCAATCGGCTTAAAAATACGGCTGTCATGTACGTGTTGAAGACTTTTCAGGCTTTTTTTTTCTTTCTACAAGAAAACAACTTAGATACTCTCCCTGTAGATGATTCTAAATCGGGTTTTTTTTCTTTCGCATGAAACACCCCCCACCCTGTCTGTGACATTTCAGTTCTCTAAAACCATCATGTAACAGGACACTATCTGAAAATAGCATTTATTCCGCTTCAGAACAGCTTATATTGACAGAAAAAAACCTTGGCATCCAGCAGGTTTCAGTACCACGGACAGCTTCCTTCTCCAGTGACTGTACACGCGCGCCCACATGCTTCCTCCCGTCTGCCTCAGAGACCTCTAGCTAATGGCCAGCCCTCAATACTCGACCTATAGGTTAGAAACAAAAGGTGGGAGTTAATCTGGATTCCCCCTGGCAGTAAATCAGGAAAAAACAAATCCCAATTCACACTCAGATTACTCGTTGTGGCGCACGCACGACGCGCACTTGGACATGAATGTAGGAGCGTAGACCAACAGTTAGTTGGACGCATAGAGGCAACTTAAGATACAATGTTCCAAGTGGATTTTGAGATATGTGTGGAAACTATACAAGTCCCATCGTTTTCTGTTGCTGTACTGGTTTAGAGAAACTTCAAGGTTTTGCCAATTCATCGGCAGCGAAAAGATAATTCTAGATAAAGGGACCAGAATGAGCTGCATGTCTGTCCAGTGAGAGTATAATAAAAGAGTTGTGATTATATCCAAAATGTGGATTTGGCCATATTGGTCATGTAAGAAACGTGACTGATACTGCAATGATTATAGAACTCACCTGTTTTCTGCTGTTGTTCACCTGTTGCTGCCTGTTGACTGACTGGTAGCTGGATTCAAACATAGAACATCCACTGTTACCGCACAACATTCTGCTTTCATTTCACTTTATTTATATATAAGCTATTTAAATTACTTTTATTTCAGTTATGTTATTAGTAACCACTAAATTTTTATTAGAAAAATTTAGTATTCAATTTAATAATAAAAATAAAAGATTATTTACACACATAGCAGCGATATAAGACCACAAATAAGTTGCTAAACCTTCAGAAGGTGGTGAAGATGCGAATGAAGCTCCTCTGCAGCAGCTTCCACAGGAATCCCAAGTAGATGCTTTCTAATTGCATCTGCTCAGATGTAGATTTACACGTTACTGTACAAGCTGCAGACAGATGTGTTAAGCATAAGTCATCATCCAGCTGTTATTCTGCTTCACTAAAACCTAAAATTCAACCACAGACTAAGAGTCTCACGAGAGCTACAGCAGAATTATACAGAAACTCTGCTTTATTCTAACTTTGCCAGCATGCAGCTGGAACAAATAACTTAAACAGTATTTTTAATGTTAAAAGAAAAAAAAAGAGATATTAATCTACAGAAACCTTTTTGGGGAAATTATTGCCTTGATTTAGTTCAATTCAATTTGATTCTCCCCCTCCATATAGGCTCTGCTCAAATGTAGCTGCCCAGAAGCACATTGCAGACAAGAACAAGAATAATTCAAGCAGGCAATTGCATCATAAACAGCAGGTGTACAGATGCATGCTTTAGTTATATTCTAAATAAATCTGTCTCCTGCAAATGCAGGCCAACAGTAGGTCTATTCTACACAAAGTAGACAGGGGTGGAAAAAGAAAAAGGATATTAGTCTTTTATAGTGAGAAACAAAACAGGTATCACTATAATGGGTTAATCCAGTGCTCATGTAAAGACAAGGTTATGCTAATTGTTATGCTAATTGCAAACTGAGTAGCACGGAATAGCACAAAAACTAGAAAAAGACATTCATTCATGTTTTTAAGTATGTGCAGATGATGCTCTGATGCTAAACAAGTTTGGTTTTTTAACACCTGCGTGCTGAATGTAGACCATTTACAAGGGGAATTCACAAAATAGGTCATGCAAATTAACTGCAAGTTGTTTCAAAGTGTTTGAATGTTCACTGATATATCATTTAAATAAAGGAAGAGTGATAAAAAAAAAGTTATCCAAAAGTGTTGAAAAGAGCATTTGCCTTTGGTGTAGTTGTCCATGAGAAGCTCGCAGCTGCAAAACACAGTGAAGATGTCTGGAGGTGGTCTGACCCATCTGGTGACAGCTCTGCACTGAAACAAACAGAAATAATAAAAAATAACAAAACAGAAAATTTATGTATATTTCAGATTTCTCCACTTTTGAAATATGATTACAATAGCAACACATAACGCTGACCAATGCGCTCTATATGCTATCGATCAACAACAGCATGAATTGAAACTGGACTGGTGTAAAGAGTGCAAAACTTCTGACAGTCAAAGCGTGTTGCTACTCAACATGTCTGGAATGTTATGTTGGTCTGCATCTCTGAACATCACTCCACTTTTTCTTGTTAAAAATTAAACTTTCTTGATCAGGCTGGTTTTAAAGAACAATTTCCCCCCTATTTTAAGAAAGATAAATGCAGAAGAAGCAGCAAAGAAAATCCATCAAAACCAATCTTTTAAAAGGAATTTCCAGGACTTACATCTCCATGACAGCCTTGCTTCTTTGGTTTTTTTGGGGCTACTCTTGAAGTTATTCATGCCCACAAATATCAATTAGATCATTAGCATTTAGATAGAATATAGGAATTCTTCAAATGAAAGTGAACAACGACCTATTGGCCCTATTTTCAATGGTAATTTGTAAAATTGTGTCTTAAAAGAACGTCAGACAGACATTCAGAGTGTAAAAGACCTGAAACAAGGAAGCGTCAGGACACCAGGATGAATCAGGGAAGCATTAAAACCATCAGTATGTCGATTAGACTAGTTTGCAGGAACTAAATTGGGCTGTAAAATATGGAAGCAGCATATTAACACCTAAGAAGGAAGCTGCTAAGCTCCCCCCCCCCCCCCACCTTGTCAACTCTTTCATTTCAAATATAGCTGGGCTAAAGCCTGCCTAGCCTCATGTTTAACATCCCAAGCCATTATCACAGTGTAACAGTCAATAATTTTGGCTTGGGATTGCAGTAATAGTCTGCAAATGCAAGCTGAGCACTGGAGTATTAAATATTATGCTACTCAGGAGAATTCCCTGCGTTGCAGCCAAAGCAACAATCCTTATCAAATCTTACTAGACTCCTGCAGCTTTGGTCCAGCACTCTCTTCCTGTCAGGGCCTCGCAGCATGCTCCTGGCCAAGCACACCACACCCAGGGAGCTGCGAGAAATCAACCATCTCATCTCCAGTGAAGGAGAGCAGACATTTTAGACTGCTTATCACAAGCAGCCTTTTTTTTTTTTTTTTAGAAAGATTCATTTGAGCTGACAAATCACATACAGCTGGAAACAAGCCAAATATATCCTACAGATATGG
Organism: Pseudomugil tenellus; assembly: GCA_037177515.1. Taxonomy (NCBI): domain Eukaryota; kingdom Metazoa; phylum Chordata; class Actinopteri; order Atheriniformes; family Pseudomugilidae; genus Pseudomugil; species Pseudomugil tenellus. Next base: position 9,312,318 of record JBAMHX010000006.1, on the reverse strand, counting down.
CACATGTGAAGCAAATAAAAAGGCCTAAAATACTCTAGTGATTGTTCCTTTTCATGTAAAGTAATAGTTAGCACCTTGCTACTCCACACTGCTGACAAAGTAGTCAAGCTAATGCGATTTACTTGTGTTCACTTCTGTTTTACAATCTCACCAGCAGCAGATGTTGTGAGTTTGACATCATTTTACTCCTTGCATTAACTGAACTTCCTGTTTTCATGTTCTCACAAAGGCACCTGTGAGCATGGCACTTCATTTCCTGAATGCATGTGGAAAAGGGTGTGGCCTTAAAGGAACACTGCGGAACTAAACCCTCCAAATCCTGATACTATCGCAAGAAAATATACGTACATTTAAATGAGAAGATATTACGCATAGAGACAGGATATGTGGCTTATTGGAGGCATTTCCATATGATATGTAAACACCCTGGAGGAAATGAAGGTCAACAATAGGGGTCATTGATCTCAAAGCATTTCATCATGAGAACAAGGAGGGTTAATAATTAGCATGCAAGTCTTCACAGTAGAGGATGCTCTATTCTGCACGGGGCGAATAATTGTCTCACAAAATGTGTTAGGTGCAACCTGAAACTAATCTTGCATGCGGAAAGCGGAGTAATTGCATGTTTAGCCACTGTTTACTGTTTAGTTTAAAATGGTATAAAGCAAAATATGTATACTCAGTGTGTGTATTTCATTCTCGAAAAGTATACAAAGTCCTTAGGATTTGCTCCTCTTCATCCTGCAGCAGCATCAAAACTACTCATAAATCCCTGAGTAATTAGAATACATCATATTTCACTCTGATCAGTGATGCGAAATGGGATTCTTAGCTTTAAAAAGTTCGGTACAGCCTGATAATTTTCTACCTTTATAATTGTTATTCGGTACAAGAGAAATGCTTTAAATGGAGAGCGTTAAAATATTTCACCCCTATTCAGAGTTTTGACAAAAATGCATGCATTTGATTCAAATAACAGCTGGGAGCACAACACTACTCACAATGAATGATTTTGACCCCAAAATCTCAGAATTTTTCCCTTAGCCACACTATTACAGGGGAAAAATGTATCTGTTATTTGTTGATTGATAATCAACCCACCTTCTGTCCTTTTAAATATCAAGGATGAGATCTCTTGACCTTCCTGCATACTTACTGGCAACTGATGAGGAAGAGAGGGCGGGCATTTTATCACACACAGATGTTCTATCTCTACAATTCCTGTAAAGGACTGAGATGTCGATAGCAGTTCCTTTGAGACATTAACGACTGCTGTGCAGGAGCCTTTTGTGCAACAATGGTCCCAGTGTTGCATGAAGGTGATTATTAATGCGCCCCGCTGTCTTGTGGACAAAAACGTGTCGAGATGAGCTCTCTGAAAAGCTGAAAAGGAGGGCAATAAGCAAAACTGCTGTATAATATCTCTCTGGCTATGCATTCATTTTCTAACCCAAAAGAAAAGGCTTTGATCAGAGAGGAACTGAAGAAGCAAACTCTAAAATAATGGGCCAACTTAATACGGGGACACACTGCTATTTATGTCATCAAAATTTCATGGGAACCTTTTTGGATTCACATGCTCCTTTTCTGATTTTTCTGCAAGTCATTTATGATTTTGTGACAGGTATGTAAAGTTTTTTGCTCTCATGTGACCAGAGGAAACCTGAGTTCTGCAATGCATCTGGTGGCAATGTTCAAATGCAGATTTATTTACTTGCATGTGAAAAAATTACTTCTATGGAGGCATGAGAAAATAAGAAACACAAAAAACTTCAGTAAAAAAAAGGGGAAAATGTTTTAAACTGAAATCTGGGTAAATGGAGAAGTGCATTAGCACATCTACAGCATCTACAGCATTAACACAAACATAAAAATGGACAGTCCAAGAGCCAAATTCTTCAACTGAACATTAGAACCATCAATAATTACTAAAAGCAGAGTAAATAATGCACCTTCAAATATATATATATATATATATATATATATAAAAAATCTGCAGAAACTCAGATCTAATTAACATAGGGGGAAAAAAAATTAGTGCACCTAGCACTGCAGGCAACACCTGTGCCCAACTACACTACAGCAGTTCAACTGCACTTTTCTATGATGTCCTCTACTGTTTGATTTAGTGCTTGTGTTGTTCTTTGGAGAAAAGCGTCTGCTAAATGACATAATGAAATACTTTTATTTTACTTGAATATAATGTTGCAGGTAAAAAAATAAATCCAAGATTTGTAATGTACTAAATTGATGTTAGAAAAATGTTTCTTAAACATCTCTGATGGGAATTTAGATTAGCGTAAGTACTTAGTGTGCTGAAGAAACTTTATTCAATCATTTCAAATAACTTCACAATTTGGTAAAACGAAAAACAAACAAAACTTCATTCAAGACAACCTGCTGCTTTTCATCTCATAAACACCAAATTTTTTTTATCTTGTTAGCGTAGGATTAGCATGCCCATAACATGTCTATTTTTGAATTACTATACACATCATTATCAGAGTCTGTAGGAGGCTGTAGCTCAGGAGATGAGAGAAGTTGTCTGCAAACCTGAAAGTTGGTGGGTTGATTTCAGGCTTCCCTTTACTACATGCTGAAGTGTCCTTGGGCAAGACACTGAACCCCATGCCTAAGTTGTAAGTCGCTTTGGATAAAAGCATCTGTTAAATGACTGTAGAATAGAATAGAAAGTCAACTAACAAGACTGCTACTGGTGATTTCTGAGATAAATATGCAGACTAGCTACTCACTAAGGACTCAGAAAAACATCTTCCATGTAGCGCTAATTCGAAAGATTTCTGTACAGCTAATTTGCATTAGCTATGAACTTATATGTCAGAAAACTAGCTAGCTTAGACGTAAGCACAAGCTAGGTGGATAAGTGTTTGCTGTTGTTGAAAGTGTTGGGATACCCAACATGTTGTGTTTATGGTTGGAGCACAACATAAGATTCTGTAATAAATTAAAATCCAACGTTAATGTCCTGATTAGTGTTCCTTCCATCCTTACTTTCTTCAACATGGTTCAAAATTTGACACAACACAGATTTTGTTACTGAACAATGTGACCATGTCCTATAACTCTTTGTTTTTTTTTGTTTGTTTTTTTTTCATATAATGTTGCCCTTAGTCCTGCAATCAAGCAGAGCCATGAACAATTTGCTCAAATCTCTTGGTACAAGCGACTGGGAAAGTGGACATGATCCACATACTTGATAGTCAACATGTGCTGGATAATTTGATGCTAATGTCGGCTACAACTAGCCTCTAGTTGACTATGGCTGTGTCTCAATACCCCAGTGTGCTGGAGTGCACTGTGTAGTGCACAATATGCACTTCTTTTAGTAGTACGCACTATTGTAGGTAAGTGTTGTTTCAAATTGAACACTGGACATTGTGCAGCTACCGGTAGTGACAGACTCACATGTGACAATCTGCCGTAAGCGCCACTATTAATCAGATAGACCGTCCCTCCTTTTCCGCTACGTCAGCAAGGTGTCTGTTTAGTGCATGAAGTGTCCATCGTTTTACACTTGATTTGTGGTCGATTTTAGGGCAGCATTCGGGTATTTTCAGTGCACCTACTTTTTTTGCTTAAAATTAGTCTAAATGCACTGTACACTTAAATATAGTGCACAAAGTAGTGTTAGTGCACTGATTGAGACACACCCTGTACCTAGCTAGGATTAGCAGATGATAATAAGTCCTAACCAAAGACTCATATTAAGCATTGCTGTTATGTATCTAATACAATTTTTATAATTTAGCTTCCTCTTCTTTAGAGATTTGAGATGTAGGGCCAAATTGATCTGATATTAGATGTGGCTATCGCACCAAAGATCATAAAACTTTCAGTGAGTTGTATGTGATCAGATTAGCATATTCATAGATACCATTTTACTGAATGAGAGGAAAAAAGGTGTGGTCATACCGAAAGCTATTAAAGGTTCTTTTAGACCTTTTTTTAGTAAGTGCTTAAATTGGACTTAAAAAGACACTTTAAATATGAACCAACTGTGTGAATCATAGCAATCCAAACAGAGAGAAAATCAAAAGTCACCATGAAGAACACAATAACTTTATATATTTTGCTCTTGTGACACAAAAATATTCCTGTCATAAAAACCTTCTTTTAAACAGTAGGGGGGTAAACAAAAAAGAAAATGTCCTTAGGGGGTCTGAGATCCCTTTCCTCATATTATTAGAGACTGATCTTTACAGATGATGTCACTGATTGTACAACATCCAATACGGGTCCTGCTGGGAAGCTGGTGCTCCCGCTGGGACTGTTACGACTCCGTAATGTAAGACGAGGTGATCTTATGGTAACAGGCACAGGGGCCGCAGAGAGAGACGTGGCATTGTGATACAGTAGCACATATAAATGAGATGAGGGATGTGCAATACAAGCATTACTGAACACGAACTGTGCAATGTATTCACTTTCCCCAGCTCTCTTTTGGCAAGAGTGCGAGTTCACTTTTGTAGAATATATAGTTGCTGAAATATTCATGATTCTTTATGAAGCATTTTGACTGAACGTCAAACACAGCTGAAGGCATTCTGGGGTGATTGGATGAATAAAAGTCAATGAGACCAGCTGTGCTCTCTTTAATAGTGCTTTGACAAATCTGTGCTTGCAGTCAAATGAATCACTCTGGTGGAAGGAACAGAACTTTATCTGTTTTTACTGCGTTGCAGATAAACCAGATTTCGTAAAAAATAAATAAAATACATAAATTAGAGGCACTTTTATTGAAAACTTGCTCGTTTGATTAAGGGGGGTGGTTAAGGGGGGGGGGGGGGGGTTCAACTATCCAAAAGCAAATAAAACCTGAAAACAATTTCTTTCATCTCCATCCTCTGGGAAATACTGCTAGTGGTGAAGCGCTCGAATCTCCGGGAAAATAGGGCATGAAATCTCAATTAGACGTGTCGAGATCCTGGGAAATTTCAATGCCTTTATTTATTTTTTTAACACTTGCTCGTCTCTTGAAGACACCGAGGAGCACTTGACCACCAGGTGCCTCATTCCATCTCTGAAATAGCTTGATCTGAACCAATCTGATTAGACAGCAGGATGGACAGCGTGGGGCTATCTCTTTAGGGGGCGGGGTGCACTGGGAGCGAGCTGAGCAGGTGCAGGGGATACAAAGATCGATTTGCTTGTCCACAGATCAAAAAAAAAAAAAAAAAAAAAAAAAAAGAAGGGGGGGATTGCAAAGCCTCCTCTGGCAAGCTTTTACAATGGAATTTCTCAGACAAAAAACCAAGATCATTGTTAAACAGCAACTTGCTCAGACTTTCTTAAGTGCAACTTGATCTTTGCCTGCTTTATAAATAGATTAAAATATCTCAAAGCTTTTGAACTCTTGTGTGGTGCAAACTAAACCAACCGTCTGTTCCTTCAACTTCTGACACAAGTCTTTTACAAACTGAATACACGACTTTTTAGGAGAATGAGCTTAGATTTGCACCTTTTCTTGCATCTCCTGCAGTCCATTTATTACACCTTAAGAATAGCAGCACTCTACTTAAATGATGGCACCGACTTGCATTACTTAATCAACAGCATTTTAGTGGAATTAACACAGAAATCACAGGGGGTTCAAAGTCTTCCAGGTGGAAAGTTAATCATGAGCAAGTTTATCTCACATTCCTTGAAGCTTATTTAACAATTCTTTTGTCAGTTCCCTAATGAATAGAATGATACATTAAATTGTATTTATTTAGAGCTAGCTAGCAAACAAAAGTCAATTTACAAACTGTTTTCTTTCTCTTTTTTAAATTCAGATTTATATTCCAGACATCACACAAACATTTCTTGTATCATTTTACTTCCCAATCATATACAATAAGAAAAATCAATCCAGGAAAATGGAGGACATGTGGGAGCACAGAGGGTGTTTCACTATAACTTGTTTTTATTAAGGCTTAAAAGCATGCAAGCCCCATTGTACCGCAGGCACATGCATGATTAACTGTGGTTTTTTTGTTGTCACACAAAAATCTATTTCTAACCTTTGTTAGCTTTTGTTATAAGTTTTGGCTGCGTTTGTGAAAAAGGCTTGGATTCCACCGCCAGAATGTCAACTTTATACAAGAAAAAGGAAAATGTGTTTCTAATATAAAGCAAAAGTAACAAATGAATCATGTTTTTGTATGATTTAACAGGTTTACTTGCTGTAGGTGCAAATGCAATTTCAGGTAAATCTAGTTTTAATTCTCCTCTGTACTTATTTACACACACACACACACACACACACACACACACACACACACACACACACACACACACACACACACACACAC
>JBAMHX010000006.1:9266513-9300789 GCA_037177515.1 Pseudomugil tenellus | reverse complement strand
GGCCGGGCTCTCTGTCTTTGGGGGTGGGTGGGTTTGGGTGGGGGTGGAAGGGGTTGGGGTGGGGAGGGGGGGGATTTTTTTTTTTTTTTTTTTTTTTTTTTTTTTTGTCTTGTCCAGCATAAAAGCAGGCAGAATGAGGATCTGTCCGCTGTGTCATGTTGAGCTATGTGTATACTAAATGTACTATATGTATATATGTATATACAAATGTCCTCTTGATAATGTGAATTCTTTATTTATTTTAGTTATATTTTAGTTTGACAGAGTTTCCATGTATTCCTGGACACGACTGGAGGGGACAAAAAAAGGACAAGAAAACAAAAGAAAAAAAAAAGATCTCATGAGCTCCCGCAAAAGAAACAAACAGGAATAAGGAATGGCTTTTACTGATGAATCTAAAAGAGATCTTAGAGACTGTGTCATCACTCAGAACGTACGAGGTGAGAAGTGCTTGCAGGACAGTGAGCATGCTCAGGCAGCCTCCTCTACTCAAAAGGTCAGAGGCAGGCCAGGACAATCCCAAGACCAGGGCAGATGGCAGCCAGTCCCAGTCAAGGAGCACAGCCACACCACCCGGAGCCAGCCCACCATCCACCCAGGAGGCGAAGCAAGGAGGTCCCAACCATATCCCCCAGCAGCCCGGGGGAACTGACCCTTGCGGGTCCCGGCCAGAAATCGCAGACCCTGCCAGGTTCCCAGGGTGGGCAGAGTGCAGGGCCAAAAGGCAACCCCCCACACAGAACCAAAATGGCCTCCACTGGCCAAGCCAGGCCCAGCTCCAGGGCAATGGGACCACAGCTCACCTCGAATCGGAGCCCAACCATGACTCAGCCCTGGGAATGGGGGTGTAAAAATTACCTTATCATTGCCCACTCCCTCGCCCACTGATGATTGTGAGTTGTGTTCCTAGGCAGCCCTGCCCACCATCCATTCCATGGCCCGCCCCTCAAGAGCTGTATGTTTGACATCTGTGAGATGTTGATGTATAAGTGCAATTAAAACAGAGAGGCGGTCAGATACTGCATAAAAGGACCACCCTAATGGTCCTCCCTACCACACCCAGCAAGCATAACTACCCCCATGTCCCTACTTTTGTGTGTGCTGGTGAGTGGAAAGAGTGAGGAGCCCAAGGATTTAAGACCAGAGGGGTGCATGCTCCTCTCTGAAATGTGTGCCGCTGTCGGCAGTAGGCACCTCCCATTCCCAAGGGTCCGAAGCAGCAGGCCACGTCAGACGCAACTGCCCCCATCACCAGAGCCCGCAGCAATCTCCACCGGGGAGCCGCCAGCAGACCCAGAGGGCACCCATCCACCACACTTGCAGGCAGCGGAGGAAGACCCCCAGGCCCACCAAGGGGATGCCACAGTTCATCCCCACCAACCCGCTAGCCCCTTCTCCCGCACGTACACACCACACTCGCAGCCCCCCCACCCACCCACACACATGTGTAGGCACCCCATTGCACCCTCCCATCTCTCAATCCTCTACCACACATGACCCCCACACATGACCCCAATCCCCCAACCACTCACACCCAATCCCCAACACCCCCATTCACACCCTACTACAAATCCACGTGCCGCCACCCTCTCCCAGCAAAGACACAGAGCCCAGGAACATCACCCAGCCCACCCGGAGCACACCAGCCACCTGCCACATGCCCGACGACCACCGCCAGAGCCTTCACCAATGGCCCTGCCCCAACACCACTGGGCGGCACCAACCCACTCACTGTCCCACCACTCGGACTAGACCCAGAGCCGCCCCAGCAGCAAGGCGGCCAAGACCCTCACCCAGATGACCGCCAAGTGCCCATAGCCCTGGGTCACCCTAAACCAATGCCCAAAGCATAGATTGAGGAGGACACACTCCTCCACAGAGACTAAGTGATGGAGCTAACCAGGGGGACCAGAGAGAGTGAAATTCAGCTAATATGTCAATTTATTTGAGGCAGACAATGTCTCAATACTGATGTAGTCGAATAAGAGATTTCTAAACTGCTGGATGCAAAGATTCTATATAGTTTTCCAATTTAAAAGGATAGTTTTCTTTGCGATACATAAGATAACGAGGATTAAGTTTGCAGGGATAAACCTTGTGTTAATTGGTTAAAGTGTATTTCTTACCTATAATAGATTTAAGTTGGTAGTATTCTAAGTATTTGGTGTTGCTGATTTCATATTGTGAAATTAATTCATGAAATGGTATAAAAATCATTGTGGACTCATTTTCTCCTGTTGGTTCTAACCTTTTCATTCCGTTCAATGTATGTGCATTTATTCCCCTATCTTGATTTAAGGACTTTAATCTGTGTTTTATGTTTAATGTGATATCCTTTCATTTTAAGTTTAATGCACAGTTAAAGGTAACTCTGTGGTAGGAGCCATGAGCTGAAGTCAACCTCCACAGAACCCTGATTGGCTGGCAGGATCCAGACCTGCTCCCCTTAGTCAAGCCCCCCTATCTTCTAGAGACCAACACAGACTTCGTCTCCTCGCTTACATCTCCTCTCTCTTACCTCTTAGCTCTCTAAGATGTGTGTGTGAAAAGCTTTTGTCCTGCTTGCTGGAGAACAAAGGAGGGCCACATGGTCTGAACACATGGCCGCTCCCTCAGGAACCTAGAATGAGGAATTAAGCTTTCACTCTGCAACTAAGTCTGTGCCTCCGGAACGGAAGTTAGATTTTTCCCACAACTCAATTAAAGTTTACTTTGGACATTATTGGACCTCCCTTCTTCGGGTTTAACCACCAGCAACCAACCTTACCACCAGCCATCTACACAGAGAGGAACCACTAAAAGCTGCGAACCCCAACGACAGGCTTCTCCCCAATTCCAATGGCGCAAATATGGACCACCACTGTCTCAGCACCCCAGGATGGATCCGGACCCGAGCCCAGTTCACTGTGGTTCTGAACGAACCCATTTCCTCATCGAGGAATTACTGGTCTTTGATGATGGTTGACAAAGTACAAAGACTATTTCATCCAGGCCTTAGAAATGGTCCAAACCCTTAGACATAATTATGGAACATCACAGTTTACTTAATACATGTTAATTCCACACACATACTTTCCTTTTCCATAGAACACAGGTTGATCAAGCTTACAGCAGCACTGGTTTATGTTATGTTCGTCTAGTCTGTCTTGTTCGTCATATGTTTTATTACTTCTCATATTTAGCCATATAAAACCTGTAGATTAGATAACAAATACCCCTTTTACTATCTGGTGGATGTCTGTCTTGATTTTCTTGGGTCATGATTCAGGTCAATTCAAACTAGAACTTTCGACTAAAATATTTGAGACTGATTGATTTATTGAGACTGATTGATTATTTTTTCTCTGAGTTATCAACTCATCATCTAATAAAGTTTCTTTCTATACCTATAGTTTTACCAAAGTAAACTAGAAAATAGAAGCTGGTGCCTCGAGGTTAATTATAAATTAATTATTAATTGTTAATATTAATATTTCGTATTAATATTGTCGTATAAATTCCATGAAACCGTTTTAACTCTTACAGCGTGAGAGCTCCTTCTTTTTACATATTAATGGCGCGTGAGAACTCTTAACATATAGTTGTAGAGAACTCTCACGCTGGCATCATAAATATGTAAAGTTTAATGGGATTAATATGACTTAATATTAATGGTGAGGGTGGAGAGGGTCTAATTTGGAGTTGTAGGAGGAGAGAGGAAAAGGTTTTCTTGCTGTATCAACAAGTTACTCCAGTATGGGTGAGGGGTCGTCTCCAGACCCATGTGGAGAACAACGGCACCCACAAACACATCCAGCTTTTCCTGAGTTTAAGGTAGTCTTAAAAAATTCCTACATTTGGTCGACCAGTTCATCAAAGAGTTCTAAAAAGAGGGGAATCTCCTACATAGTCAAAAATTTTATTATGTTAATTAAACTATGCATGTTGGTAGAAGAATTTCTTCCTTTTATAAAACAATTGCAATTGCTGATCTGGGCCCGCTGGGTCCTGTTCCCCCTTACTCTGGGGGGCTCTGGCTCGGACCTCTCTCTGCCGCCTCCTGAATGGATGCAGGGTTGGCTCTTGGGGTGGGGTGGCTGCTGATCGCCCTGCTCTTGTAGTCTTCCTGGCTATCCTCTGACCTTAGTGTAGAGGGGGTCACCTCCTACTGTCTGCATGATGAAAGTCACTGAGCTTTCGCTTTATTTACTAACAGATATTTTCCCTTCATTTATTTTCTCTGTTTCTGATTTGAGTTGAAAAATGTAGATATTATTTTTTTATGTACTTATTTATTTTTCTTGTTCATCTCTGGTACTTCTGACAGTAACTGATGTTGTCTTCCTGCAGGGGGGAGGTCAGAAGATATCCTTTATATTTTTGTACCGGTGTAGCAGATGGTCTAGAATGTGTGGTTGTATACTATTGTGTCCTTTGTGGTGTGTTTTCTGTTTGCTTTCCCTTTCCTTTCTTTGTCTTTCTTTCCTTTTTATCTTCTCCAGTCAGATCCAGCAATATATGTAAATCCTGTAAAACAAAGATTTTTTTCAAAATGAACAAACAAAATATGAATTATCAAAAGGATCTTTATGTATAAAGCTCCTCTTGACAAAGCAAATTTGCTCACTAAGCCAGATACTGGTTTGCCTGCCTTAATGCTGGACAAGAAAAAAAAATTATTAATTTGTGTCTCATTCCTCATCACACACAGTTCCCCAGGTTTCATCCTGGCTGTGGAACCATGGACCTATAAAGCCAAACACATCATATTTGATATATCCAGTTTCTGAGATATTTTGTGTCACTTTATTTATAACCCTGTATGATACTGCTTTCCTGTCCTCCTGGTGAACACCAGAAAGCACATTATACAACAATAGTTTTGATCTATCACATGGTAACAAATAAATGAAAGAAATGTTCAGATTTTTTTTCAGATTATTACAGGGCCCAGTAAATACCTTAACACTTACTAATGAATCAACTCATCTGACTTAATGTTAAAGTAACGGGTGAAATGTTGTATCAGCAAAGTGGGTAACACAAGCAAGTTAATTAAGAGGTTTTTTTTCTTGCATTGGCTTATTGTTTTGCACTAAATCGATAGTTTTTGAGCCTAAAAGATTGTACACTGTTCTGGCAGATGGCAAGAAAGATCAGCAGGAACTGCATAAGCTCTCACATAGCGGCTCAGGAGCCAAATCCGGCCCACCAAAGCAAAGTGTCTGCTCCATGCAGTTCCAGCAGTGACAGTAGTTGATGGAGAAAAGAAAAACAACAACTAAGGTGAAACAAAGGTACACTTAACCCGTGTTGTCTTCCTGAGCGTGTACAGAAGAGCCCAGATCAATGGGTTTAATTTTCAACTGTTAGTAGTCTAACTAGCAAGCCAACTGCATAGGTAAGAGAAATACGGAGAACAGCATGGCATCTAAGAAGTGCAAGGTTGACCAGGAGAACAGTCAGTTCAAATCTAACTGGACAGAGGTGTTTTGTTTTATTTTATCAGGCCATGCCAATGCATAGCCAACATGTTTAATATGCACTCAAACTGTTGGTGTTTGCAAAGCTGAAACTCTAAAGCGGCACTTCAACGCTATGCATGCTTTTGGTATTCAGAGATCTGCCAGGTTTGTTTAGAAAAGTTATCAGTTATCTTTGCCTCAATCTTTTTTCTTTTTTTTTTTGTTCAACAGCAGCTGTAATGCTGTTGTTTTTTTTAGCTATTAATCAAACTGGGCATATTATTTTGATCAAAATATTTTCCAGGGCCATTCAAATAAATCCGTCTTTGATCCTTATTTTTTTTTTAATTGTACATGTTTTTCCTTTTGTTTATCTCTTAAAACTGTCTATGACTAATATCTGCTGTTACAACCAACTATTCATGACAGTAATATGCCTACTTTAAATTATAACAGCAACAATATATCACATAAAACAGTCTTTATTCTTTCAATGGGGGAAAAAAGAAGCTTGCCCTCCACTTGGTAAACTTGACATAATTTGGCCCTCAGTGAGAATTAATTGGGGAACCTTGCTATAATGTAAAGCTTTATATTGAAACTTGTACTGGATCAGTATATTTACTCTGTATGAGTAAATATAAATAGATCACCTAGCCCCTCAATTCTTCTGTCTATATGATTTGTTTTGATTTTTTAGTTTGTTTTGTTTGCATTTACAGATTTAGAGCACTATTGCTTGTATTGGGACAGTATGAAACACTATTCATTCATCAATGGGACAACTTGACTAAAACCAAGCCAACTTATTCCCTCTCCAGCCCCAACACGAGTATCATACTCTCTCACTTTAAGAATAAATTGTCTGGGTTTTGTCCTTAATCTGGCACCCATTTGTGAGTGACTTAGTTTGGAGAGTCGCTTGATAAGAGCTACGTGTCTGACAAAGAAGGATGTTCCAGTCTGGCACAGTGACTTGACTCATGTACATTTAATGTTTTCTTCCTGACATGCTCTCTCTCTGATCTCCTGTCTGCTGAATGTGACTCATTTCTCCAGACGTAAGACTGATGTACTGTCACAAAACAATGAAACAACAACAGCGTCCGGTTGCTGTCGCACCTGTCATTCTAACGTTTGGTACAAGAACAAGAGCTACAAACAGCAACTTAAAACTTACAACACACATGGAGAGGACAGTCACTCTGGAATATAAAAGCTTAGCAAATAAATTAGAGCTTTGCACAGATATGATGTTAATGCCATCGTGTTCAGAAGAGGAATGAGACCTTTATTGAACACAGTGAGCTGTTTGCCTGAAGTGTTGGCATTGCCATGATCCAGCAACATTAAACCTGTAGTCTGTCAGACACATTGTAAACTATGTGGTTTTAATAGGCTTGTTAAAATGGGTTATCTGCTTTTTTGTTGATGTTATTATATTTATTACATTTGTCAAATACTATATACATTTAGAGTGTGCTGAAATAAGAATTTTTTCATTAACATTATAAAAATTAAGGTTCATATTTTTTCAATTGATCTCACATTGGTTGAACTCATTGGTTGACCTAATGCGTTGTATAGGATTTGTGAGTTTAAGCTAATGCCAACAACCCGTGCAGTGTCTGTAGATAAAGAATTTAGTATAGATTTTAGATTTATTGGCTGTAATAATGCAATGTCCTACGCAGACCTGCCAGCAGGCGTCACATGGTAGATTACGCATTACACCTTAAAGCAACTTGCTGTTGGATTTGGACTGATGTGAATATTTCTGCACTGAAACAATGAAAAACAAAGCAACATTTCATAATTAGGTTTTCAAACCAAACAGCAGAATTAAAGTATATCAATTTTATTAGGGCAGCTTTGGCGATTCTCTCTTAAGACATAACAATAACACATCTCCTGTATTAACATTATTGCAGCCGAAGATTCTGCAGATCCTGTCAGTCGCTTAATTGGTTTAATAATGTGTCTCATTTATTATTTTTCACTGACAGTGTAATTAAACTGAAATTAAACAAAATGGAAATAGTCATTTCAAGTGCTCTTTGGTATGAAAAAAAGGGTTTGTTCTTTATTGCGGTACAAATGTATAACAATACAGTTCAAAAAAGCCAGTGTGGAAAACAGACATGAAAGCAGCTTCTCCTTTAGGCATTGGTAAAATCTGAAAGGGAAACGTAGAGTTGTGCAGTGTAAGATAATGGCCCCAATTATGTTGTGTTCTGTAATTTTTGTTCGTATGTTGCCTCACCAGCCCATCTGTTTGCTCTTTGTGATCCATTTTTCACTTTTTCATTCGATACCATCAAGAGTGGCTAATCATCAGGCCAATATGTGGACAGAAAATTACACAACCTACAATTTGCCAAAATAAATACTGTTGAAGGATAATGAGCATAGACAATAATAAATATGACATATTTTGCTGTAATTTTGTTTTCTTTTCTCCATCTTCAGAAAGACAACCTTAAGGGGTAGGTAGACACAGGTGAAGAGCTCACAACAACAAAAATGGAATCAGTTGCTTAGCAATCAATCGTAAGGCATTTTGGCTTCCCTACTTTTATTCTTTCATCCATTTTTGTACAACCTATTCCATTGCTGGATAATCATGAATTTGTTTTACCCATTCAGTATCAATAGAGATGGTCAGTCTCTCTCTTCTTGCTCCTTTGTGTTAATACAGTTAAAGCAGATTAAATGACATGGATCCATTTAGAAGCATCACGTTTCTCACAAGGAACTAAAGAGTTTGTAGAGGAATTTCATGTATTAGCTTAATTACTTTGCTCTTAATTAATGTCTAGCTGAAAGGTCCAACCATAAGGCTCCTAAACTGATGTCATTCTGACCTTAGTAAACCATCTGCTAAGACCTTGGTTGTTGTAGCCGAAGCAAGACTGGCTTCCTTCCATCAGGGAAATGTTTACAAACAGATTGGCGCATGTGACCAGAGTCTTTAAAAAAAGCTCCCATATCTGACTAGGGCAGAATAGCTCCAGACATCGGTGGGATCCATCAATCTTTGGGGAATATTCCGCTCGGGTTATGACCTCGTACCATGTCCGCATGTCCTAGTGTTTTGTTCCTTCATGTTTCAATGTTTAATGTATGTTCAACTTCTTTTATCTTCATTATTAAATTTATATTCTTCTCCATCTAAAGAAACCAGTGTCACTTTTTAAAATGTCACTTTAAGTACTTTAACAAACAGCTCCAGATATTCTCCAATTAGGAGTCAGCACTTTTAACTTTTTACATGTGTTCCTTCGCACAATGTATTAATAGAAAATAACATTCTGACTCTAACTAGGGGCGGTATTAGTCTTGGTGCCTTATACATTCAGTCTGGTCATGCTCTGATTGCAGTTTGAAGTTGGATGCTGTATTCTTTTAGACTGGGATGGGACTTAGGCATATCAATATTTGTATGTTTGCATGTGTTAATTTTGGTGCTGACCAGTATCACCACAAAATTGTGTTAAAGATGTTTTAAAAGATGTATCTTCTAAGTGAGGAATAAGTAGTGAAAACTCTTGGTGCTTGATGAGAAGTCAGCAATTACAAAAAAAATGTGATTATTTATTTTGAATACTCAACCCTTGCACTTTATGTACATCAGCTACATCAAAACCCCTAACCTTATAAAGCTGGTACACCCTATAAATGTGAAAAGTCAAGCATCTCAATACAGAAATATATAGGTGTCAGTCAGAAAGTGGAAGAAGAAGACAAAAATGTATTTCCATTAAAGTCTCAAAATGGAATATCCAATCAAGAGGATCATTTCAACCACCTTTTCCATGGCTGCAGATGCTGCTCATATGTGCCTGTGTGTGATTACAGGGAGCTCAATTAACGTAGACTCAGGGGACAGTTCAATCACAGAGACAAACATTTTCCCAACCCCCCCCCCCCCATCCTACGTGACTTGAAATCAGTGGTCCATCTTAACTCCATTGATTGAGTTCAACGGGTTTGGTATTGTGGGCCTCAAAGACACCCACTTGAAACTAACAGGCATGTCAGAGCCTAGAAGGAAAAATGAAACAAAAAAAATTAGGGTGGAAAAGGTGTCATTGCAGAATTAAGTGCTGAAGTAATAACAACAGGACTGAAAAGACATCTGTTTGTGTGAGAATTTCAATCATACAGGCTAACATCAGTCATGTTGAGCTCCGAAGTTATGCTTCCTCTCATTTTACACTTAAAGCAGCTGCGTCTGAGCAATTTTCCTCCAGCACAGCCTTACGTATGCTATCACATCTATACCTCATTCTTATGCACAGCTAAACACACCTGCACATTCATAGCAAGTAGGATGAATATTCTGTCAAAAACCCATTTGATAATTTTTTAACCTCACACAAAGGTCTTTTGATCACAGTTTTTTCCCTTTTCAAACTGTTACAATCTGGGATTTTTACAGTAACGCTACTTCATTTAAAATGGAGCCGTAATTGAATCAGAAATCACGCTCTCCCTGATATGCCACGACATCCCCTGATGCAGGTGTATCAGAAGCATAGAAGATTTAAGTGTCTTTCATGTGATTTCACGAGAATATGTCTAATATGACATGCTGACGCAGATCACAATGGGCACAATGGAAGACTACCTCCCTGTGGCACGCATATAATAAAAATGTCTGTGTCTCCAACAGATGAAACCCTGCTTTTGATTTGCTTTGATTAAGCCTGAGACTAAACAGTAAAAAAGGCAGCTGCCCTCATCTTTGCCTGTGCATAGGTAGCAGGAGACACAATAAGCTAAATCCAGACGATTCAACGAAAAAATCATCTTGATTTAAGAAGCAGGAAATCTCCCTTGACATCAAAAAGCAAATTAGGGTTACGTTTAATCCTTCCTTGCCTGGCTAATGCCTGATTTGAATTGAACAATTTCCCTGTAATACAGCAGCAGATTCTTTGTTGCCATTGGTAACCTCTTTAGTACAACCACTTGCAGCCCAATTAAGTGAATGTTAATTCCTAATGCTCATATTTTAAGGCATAAAAATGCCCCACAAAATGTAATTTAAAGCCTTGCAGATTACTCACACTTCTTCCTCTGCCTTCCTGGGAAGAGAAGACTGGCATTTTTGAGCAAATCAAAATCAATAGCTATCTAAAGGAGGGGGTGGGGGTGGATGTGGGGGGAACTCTCGTGACATTAATCTTCTGGATCCACCAGTGCTTCTCGTTGTAATTAATCAATGCTTTAAAGTGGAGAAATTTGGCAATTAATCTTTAATTCTCTGATGGAGAATACACACAGAGGCAAAAAAAAAAAAAAAAGCAGCTAACAGCGAGTCTAGGTTACGCCGGCTCAGAGCTTATTCAATACAAGTCTAATGAGGTCTATTATGAGTCAGATGTGGTCTTTTTGAAGCAGCTGAGTGTGCAGGAAGAGGGCCTGTGAAGTGGAGGGTGCAAGTCATTATGCTCTGCATTTTGCAAAATGTACAATTGTGAGGCAAGATGACTTCAATGAGAATGGCTCAGCTGGTACCCATGGAGATGATCTGTCCCTGAAAAAAAAAAAAAAAAAAAAAAAAAGCAGTCATGCTTAAAGACCATCACATGTCCAGTGGCATTTGATAAACTTCAGATGAACTCAATTACTGCAAATAAAGTTTTCTTTTTTTTTCAATGTGCATCTGTGTGATTTGATAGGTGAAGAACTCATCTATTGCTTTGGCCGAAAGGAAGCTTGGAGATTTCTTTCAACACAAGGCATGCAGTTCACTCGGCATTTGCGTAAGCTTTATCAAACAGGTGAATCCACTGTGGCGCCTGCTCAGCAAGCGTCAGAACAAAAAAACAGTACAGGGGAGGAAATCAGTCAAGCTTGTCGCATTGACCTACTTGACAGTGGTGAGAGGAACAGTGAGAGCTTGAAAAGTCAATGGCGGCCTTTTTCTTTCTCTCTGTCTTCTCTTCTTCTTCCTGTTTTAACATTCACAACTATAAAGGACAAAGGAGAATGCTCTTTACAATAAACAGAGTAATCAATGCTGATGTTGCTGTATTCTAAAAAGTGAGATAGTTTAGCTGGTGTTCAGTCAGAAGTTAATCTGATTTGACCTCAAATAGACCGACATTAATCCTGAATATCCAGCTGGAAATAATGCACTGCACTGCCCGCTTCTCAGAAGCTCCTGCTGTCACTCATTATATGGCTGCCATGGCAACAAGGTAACAGCCCTGTTAAAAAATGCTTCAGCTTAACTTGTGAAGAAAAGAAGTTTTCTTGGCTGTACCTGGATAACACAGTTTGCAAGACCGTTTGTCAACCTCTGTGATGTGTGAGGGAGTAAGCGTCGACGCAGCAGAGGTGGGAGCTGAACCACACAGTTTGTTTGTGTTTCATGCTGCTTCTCGCTGAAATGGTGACATTTAGGTATTTCACACAAGCCAGAACCAACAAACGTTAGCTGAAAAAAAAAAAACCAAAAAACAAGAAGGCAAAGCTTTGTCTGCAGCTAATTTCCAATTTGGATTTATTCTAATCTGCTTTCATCACTGTGACTAGAGTGCATTTGTTTATTCTGCCACGTAGTGCATGTCAAAGTACGGTGGAATGGTTGGGGAAGCACATTTAAAACTATAATGAACAGGATGAAAATGCAGAATATCTTTCTCTACACGTGTTTCATGGAGATAGCTGGGTATATTGAGTCTTTCTAATATCCAAGTACAGGGATGCACACGGTTTAGATTAATTTTAATGGTATCAATTTGTTTAAGAAATGGTTTTAGAACAAGACAGAGGACAATGTCATATGTTTTTTAGAAATATGTTAGATAGGATCAAACAACACAATTGATATGTGGTCACTTTTGAGGTATGCAGACAGTATAAAACAAACAATTTAAAATAAATGTCATGCTTTTATTCTCTTAGAATGAGCCATTTATGTCTACTTATCATGGGTCTGTGTAGATAGTAGCGGACATATCTGTGCCGCTATGTTTACTACAATGTCTGTGAAAACACGTACATAGTTTAGACTTGGCTACCTGCAGTGCAGTCATCGGTGGATGCGAGGACAAGATCCACTTGCAGATAAAATTTGTCAATATGTTACTCATTTCTGGATACTGTCCATTCACATCCTTGCTTTGTATTTGAAATAATTTCATGCCAATCTTTACCACTAGATGTCAGTATTTCTTCCACACTGTACCTTTAAAGATGCAATACAGAACTTTTATTTCTCAGTAGTGCACCATAAATGGAAGGCTAGGTCAGCTTGCATCTTAAATCCTGCCTGTACTGTAGCTTATTAGACTTAACTTACATCTTATTCTGCTCTCGCTTTTCTTCTCTTCTTCTAGTAATGTTGTCTTGTGTTTCTTTGCTGAATCCGCAGGGTTGGCGTTCAAAGTGTTGGGCATGTTGATATCCATTTCCTGGTGTGTGATGGAGTGTGTCAATAAAAAAAAAATGCAAAAGTTGTATAATGTGGTTACTCGGCCACTGCTGGGCTGCAACAACCACATAGATACACATAATGCATGTCACCGTGTTATCAAACAGATCCAGAATGCAGAGTTTTAATGTTGCAAAGTTACGTCCTGTATCTTTCTGTTACATATAGTAACAGAAGAAGCAATACAAATAACCTATATTGATAAAAATCACATCTGTAGAGTGCTGCTAGGATACACACCAATCTTCTGAATTCAGCCTTGGTTTGTTTGCTCGAAAGGCCTGGGTTTTTTTTGGGGGGGGGTGGGGGGGGTGGGGGGGGGGTGAATCTGCAACAATCTCTGAAGTGCATCAGAGAAGTGAGCTCTCGGTCTGCTTAAACACGTAGGTCTCAGTTTCTTTGTAGTTGACCAAATCCAGGAAGTGGACTAATAATGTGGCAGAACTGGAAGTTGCCCTGCATTACATGGGAATGCTCCATCATTTTGCGCATATTCTCCTTCACTAATTCTTAAAGCAGTCAAGGTGGGAAATATGCTTTGGTTTGTTGGACTGAATGCAGCGTTAATGCAAACTCAGACTTGCAACTGCTCGTCTCTCTGAGGCTAGAGGACACCTGGGTGTGGAAAGACCTAACATACCTGCGATGGACTGGAAACCTTTGCAGGGTGTACCCTGCCTCTTGCCTCTAATAGCTGGGATAGACCGAGCTTCCCCACAGTTAACACTTTATATTGGGTAGGCTGTGGGTTTCACATTTGTAGCTTGTGTTTACCAGGTTTCCTCTTAGCTGACCAAAATTACACATTCCAGAGGATAAAAGTAGCCTGGCTGATACTAGAAATTGATGTTGATCACTTGCTCCATTCAGGCTGCAGGACATAATGCTCAATTCGGATTATTTTGTGGAATCAGATTTTTTTAACAGAGTTCCCTCACATTTTCTATTAAATGTGACATCTTTGTATCTCCTATATGAACGTTATGCACACCAAAAGTGTCCTGCTTGATTAAAAGACCAAGACAAAGATACAACAACTAGAGTAACGTTATCGTGTTTACAGAAGTAAACATGAATGTATCAGTGGAGCGTATCCTGCTATTTTAAAGTTATTGTCCAGCCGTAGCGGCAATTTTTCAATAGAATTGTTTTAAGGAGATAAAAGAGGAGATCCTGGTGGCTTTATGTGAAGCAGTGGCAGAAACGTCTGTACAGAGAAACGTGTGGATACGAAGTCAAAGCCAGGATTCGTGATAGAGTGATGTGTGTCTTTACAGATAAGTTCCATCCATCCATCCATTTTCTACCGCTTATCCCGAACGGGGTCGCGGGGGGCTGGAGTCAATCCCAGATAACAATGGCGGGTCACCCTGGACAGGTCGTACAGATAAGTTTATAAATAATATTCCATTCCATTCCATCAGAACCTTCATGTACATGGCTGAACGCCTCTTTGAGATACTGTATCAATGAAATGCAGAGATTATAGCAATAGTTATTCCCAAGTATCACTTCACATTCCAGTTGCTCAATAAAGTGAGGTGATTATGAGAACTCGATCCAACTGTTTCAGATATATTTTGTGAGTATTTGATACTGGATTGGGGAATTGGAGGATTGGGGGAGTTCGGGGATATACTACTTGCTGTCGCTTACAACGGCATAAGCCTTGTTTGCTTCTTATTTTATGTTGCATTCATTGCTTTTAGCTGTAATTGTGCAGCACCTTGGTCAGCATGACTAGTTTCTAAATATCCTTCATAAATAAACTTGTTTGAGTGATGATTGATTTCGTATCACTACAGTGGTAAAAAACTAGATTATGATGAAGAAGAGTAAAGATAGCTCCTGTTGTTTTGTTTGTTTATATGTTTCCCTTGGCCTTGCTAGAATAGGAGATGAATTCATGAAGAGATAGTCAGAAAAATTCAGGGCTCTGACAATGATATTGGTGCAGTGAGAATCTTCATCCTACAGTCTGCCGTGATGTGGGTCTAATGCTCTGGAACTACAGATGTTCGATAATTACTCCTCCAGATTATCATTATTCTTTATCACACCTTCATCGTATTTGACCAATACTGGTTACAAGCCGCGTGGTTTGAGACAGTGTTCTGCTTGAATTCCTAGCAACAGACTCTGCCTCCCCATTCTGGCCGGTAAAGAAAATTGAAATATTAATGACTGAAAACTGATCCTAGCTTCCACTCTGTCATTTAGTTCATCAATACATTTCCAACGATTTGTGTCCAGGAACGACTGAATTGTTTCTAACTCCATTAGCTAGTTTAGCTAGTTAGCTGGTTTGTAACCACGCAAATGTAATCTGATTACTTTCAAATGACTTAACAGTGTCTACTTATGATTTAATTAGAAAAATCATTGCTGTATTACCTTGCAGTTTCAACACAACCAAAAAGAAAAAAGAAAAAATGTTCTTATTAAACTGCAATTTAAAGGTCTTTATGGTTGTATTTTTAATTTTTGTTATGATACTAGTTACTAATGGCAGAGTTTATATCCTCATTAACTACAGCAAACAATAACTTTGTATTATTACAATACACTTTCATTAGATATAATAAAAGAACCTTTCACAATCACGGCAGCCTTCAACTGTTTCTTGTAGCAGTTCAGGACATTTTTCATGTTTAAACTTCCATTTGAAACCTTGAAAATTTGTAAAACTCTTTTAAATAAAAATAGATTTCAGAGGGCAACAATTCTGACCATTAGCTCTGGCTTTCTCCCCAACAGAAGATATCAATAATGAACCATTTCTTTTACAGAAATGAAACAACAAAACCCAAAGTCTGAATAATAAGAAAAGCTCCAGACTTCCACACAACACGCGAGAGAAAACCAATCCACACATTGTTCACTAAAAACTTTACATTTCACTCGTTTTATTCTCTGTCATGGCAGCTACTGCCGACATGGGGGAACAGTTTAGAATCAAACTGCCAGGAGTAGACAGCTCTGGTGTTTAGGGAGAGGAAAGAGAGACAGAAAGGGGATGAAGAGAGGAGAGAGGAGGAAGAAATATGGAGACACAACAGGTATCTCTGTCAAACTCCAGGGGTCTTCTTCCCTGATCCGTGCCTCTCATTAGAACAGAAGGATGATGCGCAGGTGGAAGCGCGGATTCTGGAAATGAGGCAGAGGAGGAGAATCCTTACAAGGGTGGTAGACGAAGAGCAAAGTGAGCTCCTAAAAAGCCCTTCTGCTGACAAGTTCGGTGTAACTCAGATGTGTTTCAGAGAATGGTGCAGGTAAGACAAAGCACTCGTGGAAGGTTGGGTAGGTGAGGTATGAGTAATTGGAAGCCATGGCATGACATGTGGCTTGGTCGATCCCGTCCTAACCAACTACTCCTCTGTAGCAGAGCTGTTTCTGGAAGGGAAAATGAAATGAATCATCCCAACAACCAAAACGAAAAGAAATGGGATGCACAGAAGGTATTTGTCACCTCCACCAACTCTGTATGTACAATGGAGGAAGTTTTTAAGTCTCACCTCACAAAACTCCCCATTTGATCTCTTTCCAGAGGGATTGGGGCAGTGGGGGGATTGTGGGACTAGCCTGCTAAGAGATACACAATCAAAATCTGTAGGTGCACTAAAAAAACCCCAAAAAGCACCAGCTGTCAGGGAAGCACCTCCATCAGATGCAGACTGTGAGAGGCTGTCAAACACCAGGTTCTGTAGCAAGGACCTGCTGTCTCCACCGACAGAATGTTATGCTCCAGCAAGCATGCAAGGGGCCACCATGTCACCGCACGCACACAGAGCAACTGTGAAGTGCAAAGAAAGAGAAAAAGTTGACACAAACTAAGAGAAACAAAATGGCCCCTGTCAAGAAAGGTCAGCAGGAAGAGACTGGCCATAAGCCGTCATGCTACACCTGGAAAAGCCCAAATAAGGAGGAAGCTCAGTAATCTGAGAACACGAGGAACACTTGGTTTCATTAGCAGACGGGACAAATAAGCAAATCTAATTTCAGCCGTGATGACAACATGGGAGTGAGTGACTCACGGTTGTGTGTATTTCAACAGCAAGGTGTTTCCACACTACTTATTTAGCACCATAAAAGCTGAAGGTAACACATGTTGAGAGATTTTACACAATGCATGTTTGCTGGCAAATCCAAGCAGATAAAAAGTCAAATAAAATATCAAACATCTTGAAAAGACTAGAAAATTAATTTAAAGCCAGCTGAGTCTAGATGCAACAGCGTGTCACTAAAGCTTGACTAGACATACACAGTGTCGAGGATATAATAGTTTCATCACAGCCACGTCGCCGGCGGATATTCTTTGTGTGAGTGCGACAACTCAAACAGTTTTCCTGTTTAGGTCCCCAAGGGAACAACATGGCTCAAATTTCACCATTTTGGGATTTATTGTTTCCTCACTGAGTGATGATTTACGCACAAAAATCTGATTTTTGCCTATATCTCTGAAACTATTTGTCTCGTTGACCTCAAATCAAGTGCAAATAAAAGGACATGACCTCAGGAAGCATTATGTCCTGATGCCATACTGTTTCAAAGTTTCAACACCAGGTGGAGCTTTGTGACTGAATATGTGCATCCTTATATTATTGTACTGTGTCTATTCAAGGATCAGGAAATTGGAGGATTGGGGGCGTTCGGGAAAATGCCCGTAGCCGTTCCTTCTAACAGCATAGGCCTTGTTAGTTTGGCGACATTTGCAAGGTTAGGTAGCTGCGGTAAAACATCTTAGAGCAAAGGTTTGAGAGTTTTAAAACATAAACTAATAAATCATGATAATATATTTTGGAGCACATTTTGTTTTAGAACTGATATGTTGCCTAAATGTATAAATGGAATCATTAGGTTGGTATTAATATGGTCAAACGTAGACAAGGACAGAAACATCCCATTTCTCTTCCTGCATCTCTTCAGACATAGTAAGAAATCTATATGAAATTATTATTGGTGTGTTTTTAAGTACTTTTTTTTCTGAAAATATGGGACAAGGTTTAAAATCTCTGTTATAGTCTATCATCGCCCTCCCACTCCCAAGCCCCACCCCCGTTCTGACCCTCAACTGACATGTCAAAATGTACTTACATGTTGCCTTCTAATGGTTCTCCGGCAGAGTTCAGTGGCAGAGGTTTTTCTAAAAGCTCAGGTGAAACTGAGGGCAGGGACTGAGGTGTGGTGGGAAAACATTGCCCCCACACACACAGACCGAGAGACGTCTCTATTTCACTGTGCTGGCTACAGAAGAGGAAGAGGGATGCTGCTGTGGTAAAAAGAGGGTAAAACGTAGGGAGCTGTGGTACAGTGGCGGTGGTGTTTGAAAGGGGGAGCATAATGACAAGCCATTAAATTTTCAATGTCCCCAACCGCACCCCACCTTTTTAGAGAGAGACACTCAATTATTGATATGTGTACGGCTTGTCCAAGAAGCTGCAGAGACTTAAGCCTGTAGCACAGCTAGAAACAACAAAGCTGTTTCTTTCTTTTTCTCCATCTATCTGTCATACATGTCAAGTGCTCCAAATGAACAAGGGAAAAAGCAACACACATATACTCGTGCAAGCAATAACATTTGAATGTCAGAAAATAATTCTTGCAGTAATATTTTCTAATATTAGAGCCATTGCAAAGGCCAAGAATGGCCTTGAGGGAAAAGGAAATGACTTTGCCCGTGACAGTTCATAATTCCATTTCCAATAACTTTCCCTTTAAAAGTTTAAGGTCGCTCTTGATGTACTTGGCATATCTCATATATGTCTTTTAAAATGAAGTTCTGCTTCTTTACATTTTCCTTTTGTCATTCAGCAGCATGGCAGCTGACAGCTAAAGTGAAATCTCCTTTATTATTTGCCTGCCATCTTGCACGCCTGCATAATCACCCTGAATGCGCCATAATTATAGCTCGCCCTGAAAAAAAAGAGAAAAAAGGTATCGGACTCGCGGCTTTATTGAGGACGATGAACCGATGAATACTGACTTAAACAGTGTTCCTCGGCTCCTGCCTCATTGTGCTATGGGGGGGAAACGGATTTCACATTATCTATGGATGGCATCCCACACTCTCAGGCAGCAGGTCTCTGTGAAAGTCAATACGAGTCCTTGTCATACCAAGTAAAACAACTTCAATTCAAAACCAGAGCAAACAAGGCAACTCCCAAAGGAGCTGTGTTGTTGAATTACTAAGCAGGAATTCCATCTGCAGCTAAAATATCTTCAGGTGGATTCCTCACAGTGCAATCTTCTTTTTTCCCCTGCCACAAAAATAAGATTTTTATTTATTTATTTTCAAAAGAAGGTCCATCTAATTACTGGATATGTGGCTGCTGCCAGTGCATTCCAATTGGAAATAGAGTGGCCTTGTTTCTGGTTGCCTCCTGTCAGTGGATATGCCACTTGCGATGTATGGCATCCCTCCCACTCACTTCAAGATCACACTGCAGCTCAATGTTTTCCACATGGCTCATGCACTCTGTCGAGCCAATTTGCAGCTACAAGTTCAGACAACTGACCATGCATTTCCTCCGTCTCTCGATCATAGATATGAGAGTTTGCAAAAGAACGTAACTGCAATGACAAAATGTCTTGTTGTTTTGCAGCTTCGCAAACCTGAATCTTCCAACCATTACTAATATCAAGGTTATGAATGAATTCGGGATGTGCAGAATACAGCAGCATGAAAAAAAACCCCAAAACAAACAAAAAAAATCAGCTGGCGGAGCAGAAACGGCATGAATGGGAGGCTCAGACACACATGCCCTCAAGACGAGTGATCTTTCACTGGATGCTGACTCTTGCAAATTACGAACCACCCACATCCCTCTTGTTTTTAAGAGTAATTAGTCAAGCCCTCTGTGTATTCCAGGAAGGTCTTGAGAGATGAGAGAAATCTGCCACAGGTCAGTCAGCTCAGTGGAGGGTTCAGCGCTTGGAGATCCCCACTCCATTCAGCTTTGAGCTTTAAATGTGTGGGCTGGACTCAAGTGGAGCAAAAGAGCGAAGGTGCGACACGCTTTAATGCCCCCGAGGTCAGCCGCACTCATCAGAAAAAAAAACTGGAAAGGAAAAATCACACACTATCACTGAGAGGGTATGTCATAAATATGACAGATTCAACATGGCTGAAGCTCTTTTGGGCATTGATTTGGGCCTTTTCAGCTGTATTTAAGTCATTAATGTGTCGTAGAAGCCAAAGTTTAAAAGTTTTCTGGCATTTAATAGTCTTTTCATTTCTGAAACAATGATATCTTGTTTGTGTGCTTTCCCAAAAAGCCCAAAACATCTATATTGTAACAATTCAAGACACAATTTCTAAATTATTATTAATATTTTTCCCAATCAGTCTCACAAATCAATAGAAAGGATGCTTTTTTCTATCTGGAAACATAGTCCATCCATTTTCTTGCAGCTGTAAATGTCATGAAACAGTACATTTTTACACTATGATAAAAAAATAAAGTTATTGGATTTCTCTTTAAGCAAAACACTTACCCAGTGCTATAAACTACCAAGGCAGCTGTAGTTCCTGAACATCATCAGATATGTTGCCTAAACATAACCAAACCGCAGGTGGAAGCTCCAGTCCAGAGTGTATGTATCAGATTTCCTTTACGTCAAAAGCATTTACAATGCTATTATCCCAAGATCAATAGAAGAAGATTAATAAATCTTTGTCTTTATTTCCTCCCACTTATTTTTAGTATATGAATAACACTATATAGGATAGGAAATAAGATCATCTTCTGCTGAACACATTCTGTAATGTGAAGTTGAACCACTTTTAGAAAACAACTTTTCTTACAGCTTACGCAACACTGACGGCTTATGTAGGCCTGTTTAGGATTTATTTCAATAGATGTGAACATGCTGATATGAATATAAGTGTAATGCGATGCAGTGAGGCCTCTATTAGTCGAGAAAATTCACTTTATTCAGGAAATACTTGGCTTCAGTTTCATTGTTGCTTATCACAACGTATTCACTCAATGTGACTTAGGTCTCGGAGAAAGGGTTTAGAAATGACAGCTCTTTACTTATTGTAGTGCCCTCTTTTGTTGGGGGGCACACATTAAGAACCCCTTGCAGGTAATAACATTTTGAAATCTAGAAACCATGCACATCATAAAACAAAAGTTTCTTCCAACAGAACAATGATCCCAAGAACACTTCAAAGTCCACCAAAGTTTGTTCAGAAAAATCCTGAAAAAATATCACAGTAGCCAGTGGACAGGTTTCAGAAGAGGCAGTTGCAGCACATAAACCTGAAAACATTGGTGAACTATAGACCTTTGCTGAAAAAGAATGAGCTATGATTCCACGGGAACACAGCCAAAAACTGGTGTCTGGTTATATATCACGTTTCCAGCAGCTTCCAAAAAAAAAATGTAAAGAAACCAATTTTAATATTAGGTGTGTTTAGCTAATTAAATGAATCCTGTTTGGTTTGTTTGTTGAAAAGAGATGTTAGTTTGTACATTTTACCAATAAACCTGGTTTTCAGTGGGAGTTGAATCATTTTGACTGCAACTGTAGGCCCATTTCTTGCCTCTTGCTACGTGCTACAAAGATTATGTTGTGTTCTTCATGTCAGGAACTGTTGAAAAGAATTTTCATACTTTAACCTCATTCTGTTTCATCTGTCCACCAAAAAAAGCTCCATGTGTGGTCTTACTTTGACTGTTTTCTTCTCCTGTCCATATTCTCTGTAAGAATAAATATATGTGTATTTGCTGGAGAGCTCTTCCTTCCATTGCCACGTGATGAGGATGATATAAATTGTAGTGTTGCATAACAGGAAAGAGGGTTATGCACTGGACAGAGATGTCTGTTGTAACCTTTGTTTTGCTGTTTATCTTTTTATTCTATATTATGATTTAGCTCAAACATGTCATTTGAGGGGTTGCCATGTAACAAAATGTAGCATGTTTGTTAAAATTTCGCTCATGTAAGAGTAACTTGCTAACAGACTAAATAAGTACACTTTCACAAGCATTTGATAACCACTTACCCGCACCCTCTTCAAACATCCAGTAGTTTGACCAGTGAAAGACACTGCCCCAAAATCCTTTCAATCTCAGTACAATTCTTCCCCAAGGAACACATGAATCTGCTGTGTGAATGAATCTGGGTTGAATCTTCTTACTGATTTTTTTTCTGCCCTGAAAAGCAGGTATTTTTGCAAACTGATAAGCTAAAAACTAAATTTTGCAACTGCGACTTGACTGAGACTAAAGAGAAAAAAACATTCAGTGGAAAATGATAAAAGAAAATCCAGAACATCAAATGTGGTGTTGCTCTGTGTACGAAAGCTACAATCCAGTTGAAAATGTTTTGTGAATGAAGAATTGTTTTGTTTCATTACTGTTGTCCAACTTTAAAGCAATTTTCTTCAGCTGTCTGGCCACATTCATCATGAATAAACTGCGAAGAAAAAAAGCAATTGTACCTTCAACATATACAGCATGAATGGTTCTTCTGATTTACAGAATACAGCAGCAACGACAGTGGTGTGACTCGTCTGTGACCTGCTGTCTCTGCATGATAAATACCTGCTGGTGCTGTTTGGTCAGCCTGAACGTAACTGGGGGGACTTTGGGGCACCGAGAGGATCTTTGTTTCATCTTGGCGTGAGGTGCAGACTTCCACTGTTTGTCCCCGTTGACCCTCCCTATCCAACATGCTTACTGCATTTACACACAGCAGATGGTGGGGTGGCATGTGTGCAAAGCAGGTCACGAAAAATTAAATCTCAAAGAGCCATGGAACGCTTTCAAACCCTAGGAGAGTTATGCGGCAGGGCAAGAGAGCTGCTCAACCTCCATTCATTCACTTCTTATTGCTTTTTTGTGATGTTTGAGTTGCCACAGTGCTTGCGTGTAGCCTGTGTGTAGGAGATGGACACATTAAGCAATGTTGTGAGCAATTCCTAGTCACCCAGCAAAGTGCGCCATGCCTGGTAATTGTTGTTTAATTGGCAGTGAAATGTTGTTTTTCTGGTTAGACTATTTACAAAGAACGTCAGGAGGGAAGCAGCTCTTAATTTCACAACAGCCACCTCGAGTTCTTATTAAAATCTTGACAAGTTTAATTGTTGTTTTCTGAAAATGTGCTGCTTTATAATAAAACATAGTTCCTGAGAGCATTAGTGTCTAATGAATAATTGTTTCAGAAGTTACCGCTTTGCTTGGCTTTGAAGTTTCATTTGTAGGTAGAGCTGCCATTACGGAGTCCATGGGAAGGACAAGGACACCATCTGATCCTGGCGACATTCATCCAGTCTGTAGGGAAAAAACAAAGTATCTGTTGATGGGATAAAACTGCTGTAAACAGTGCTAATTGTGTGTGTGGCTGCTTCTCTGGTGTCCATTAGTCTGTAATTAGAAAGAAGAAGAAAAAAACAACTCTGAGAATGCTTTTTCCATTCAAGGCCACTAAAACAACATAATTAGCCATCAAAATCAAAAACTCCAACTGTAAGTATCTCTATCTCTCTTTTTTCATCTCTTTTTTGGTGCACACTTTATCTCTTCCTCAATCCCTCTATCCCTCTCTCACCCCTCACTTTATCGAGGCAGTGAGACCCCCTGGGAGGCTCTGATCTCCAGTGCACATCCTGAAGAATTAATGACTTCTAATGTACCAGTTAATGCAGAAAAGGCGGAACATCCATCATAACTGACAATTTAATGGCGCTTTCATAGATGGGCCACTCACATCTCTCCCATTCTCCATCATTTTTTCCCCTATTCCTCTCACTTGCAAACACACACTCACATGTACAAAGTAGGGATGGGCATTTAAGATGATTTTTGAAGTTGACAAGTCAGGCCTTTCAAAATCTAAGTCATGATGTCATCAATAATCAAATGCAAAAGTACTATCTCCTCAATGAAATTGTTGAACATATGTGAGGTGTAATTTATATAATGTGTGTGTTCCATACAGGAGTGTTTTTTACTTTATCTTTTATGAATTGCTATGTAAATAGAAAAATGAATTAAGATAAATGAGGTGACAGCTATACCAGCTGAACTAAACACTGTGCTCACAGGAGCATTCAGCACCAACAAAACCAGTTGACTTCCTTTACTTTCCATCTGGTCTTTTTCCTCCTGAACTGCAACATTTCTATGACAGTTGCTGTTCTGATCTATAGATTACCCTAAAACGAGACAAAAACAGCTTTTAAAGTTTCCTGCCTTCGCTTTCAATGTCAAAAAGTGGAGGCTAGATGATTACTCCTGCAACTAGCTTAAGGGTTAGCATTTTGCTCATCGCTGGTAAAGCCAATATAGGACAATGGCATAACTAGAAGAGCAAGTAGATTGTACAAAACATTCACTATTTAACAGGCAGTTTTTCATAGCTAACTTTCTTTGGTCCGACTCAATCAGACATGCTTGTGCGGCGCCACCCCAACCTGTTCACTGTCCTCACCTCTCTAGCTCAACCTTAAAGAGGCCACAGTTTTCTGTTATCACAGTGCCTTACGCAACACCATGTCTGTGAAAAAACATAACTCTGATGAAGAGACTGTTTAAAGACAAACAGGAAAAGCTATTAAATACTGGCAGGAAGCAACTGTTAAAAGTTCAAGTAAAGTAGAAAATAAAAAGATCTTTCTGAAATAGCTGGACATTTTGCCTTTAAATTCTAAATTATATTGAATAGTTTCAATATGAATTTTTCCTTTGATAATTCTGAATCATCTGCTAAATGGCCACAGCAGGTGATTTGTCATTACTATCCTGCTTATTAGTTTTTTCCCGTGTTTGTGTGGGTCTTTCTGCTAAGTAGTGCATCATCCTGACTTGTTACCAGCAATGCTTCATTACTTCATGATTACAATTTAAAGAACTAACTGTGGAGTTTCAGCTGCGAAATGCATCATTAGTTTGTGAATGACACAAGCTGTAAACAGCCAGATAGATATGCTTGTAGTATTTTACACCATGCAGGAATCAACCCGCAGCTTAGTCTCGCTTCATAATGACTTGAGAGAGAGACTAGGCTGGCCCACATCACAAAATGCAATATTTTCTTTGTGCCATATAAAATGAAAAATTATAAAATAGAGAAGGTCATTTTTGGGGGCATAAAGCTTTGGAGTGCTGTCATCTTGGCTATGACTCCTATAAACATCCAATTAATGTAGGTGGACAGATTAACCATTTAACTAGGTTAACTAAACAGGACAATAGAAAACAATGCTGAAATAAAATGTTGCTGTCTCTCATTTGCTGTGAAAAAATTTCTAGCCTTTGTTTTTGTGAACATGGATCAGAAAGGATAGCGTGGCGGTGTGGACCCAAATGGAGAATAAAAGGCACAAAGCAGCGGGTATGACAAAAATCTTAGTTTAATCAAACTGAGGCATCACAGAACACTACACAGGGATCATGGCTACCACAGGAAGAATACAACAATGTACTGGTAACTAAAACAGAAAACCAGGGAGTATAAATCCAGAAAACAAAACTACACATGTGAAATGGATAAACTACATCAAACCAGGTAAACTAATTACGAGATCCAAAACCGGAAACACAGGGAAATCTGTGAAAAAATAAAACAGGAAAGCAAAGACAGCACTACACAAAAACTCCAAACCATAAACCTTATCTATCTTGTTTTAACTGACCCTAAATTTGCTTTTAAGTCTTGCGATTTGGACTTACATGTGACGCAGTAACCACCAGCTAAGTGCTCTGAAGGTGTAAAAAATGCCACAACCTTCTTTAAAAATCGTTTTTCTTTTGGAATTTACTTCCTCTTTTCTAAATTACGGAGTAAATAACATATGAAATATTTAATATTAAATATTCATTAAATTTCATATTAAGTGCTTATTTTGGGTTATTGATAATATATCACGTTGTTCTGTACATTTTATAAATTAATTAGTTTTTCTAAAATTTTATCCCAGGATTATTCACAGTTATCTGAATCACTCAGTAGACATATTTCCTGCAGAGCATATAACATTCTTAGAGTGCTAAAATAAAGTTTCTAATCACCAAAAGTCAATTACTTTTGCCATTTAATTTTAGGTTAACAGAAGCAATGCAAAACGCTATGAGCTTTTTTGTCTTTCAGTGATCAGCTTTCCTGTTCCCATGTGATCCCGAAAACATTTCACTTGTGCTTAGCAAAATTAAGTAAAGTGTGAAGTCTAACATGTGAAATTGAGACATTGATGATCAATATTGTTACATTAATTTCGCAAAGCATTCCATTGATAATTTTATTTATTTATTTTCAGCTAATCGTTAGCACAGCCATTGGTTGCAGCTATTTCATGAATGTCTCCCTTTGGACTTCTGCTAACAAGCAGAATATTAGCTGTAACTGATGTTATGTGGACACATCTGAGCCTTCTGAATGCCAAACATACATCACGTTCTTTACTCTCTTCCTAGTCTCTAGTTTTTAATCTCTATACCTTATCAAATTACACCTGCGTATTTGCTTCATGTGGAAATAATTGAAGTCTGAAGCAACTAAACCCATATGCACACATATCAAGGCACACATTCCTTTCAGAAATTGCCTACAAACTCTCATTTGAAATGATGATGGAGAAGAGTTTATGTCTGATTTACCGAAGAAGGTGATACTATAGGACGAGTGTAAACCCATTATAGCCTCAATAACAGTTTGCTAAGAGGTCGAAATCAGCTTTTGAATTATTAATGTTTTTGACTGATGTGGTAAACAAAATATGATGGATATTTAAGTTAGACTAAATCAATTTCCAACCATAAAAACACAGTGTGTTCTTTTCCGTAGCTCAAAAGCAATGCAGCTAAATTGTGCACATAACAGAAAAATCACAGTTGAGAACGCGCTTTATGTACAACACCGAGATTTATTTTCATTTGCTTAATTACCAAACTAATCACACATTGAAGAGATGTGTTTTGCTGTGCAGTAAAGGTAGCAGCTGCCATACATTAACTTACTGTAATGTAACTGACTGTCACTGAATAGACAGAGAAAATTGCTTGGCTGCAAAGCCTCTCTGAGTTGATGTAGGGGACCAATATTCCTGGGAACAGCTTGCACAGGCAGCTAATGTCCCTTTCAACATGTCTAAAATTATGTTCAAAGAACTGTCTAATCAATGGGATTGTCCAGCGATGGGAGACCAGGCCACCTTGCAGCCAAATGACTGTTTCATGATGGTGAGCTAAATTTATTGCAGCACCCGAGCAGGATTTAGTCTGAGGGGAGGATGACGGCGATAGTTTTCCTTTTGCTATTTCTAGATAGCGCAGAGATAATTGAAAAGTGTTGGAGAGGAGGAAACACAGCAGATGCTGGTCTTAGTATACTGGCCTGATGAAAAAGATAGAAAAGTTAATGAAATTACTGAAAAAGTCGCAGAGTGTGCAAACATAATCAGACCTAAAATGTGAAAAAGGTCTCGATTAGAAATGTCAGCTTAAGGGCCAAAGCTCAATCTTTGGCTGAATGAGAGAATCAAGAATGCAGACAATCCACCGTACAAAATGAAGATGAATGCTCATGTCCACAGAGAGGAAGATTGATTTGTTTTATAATTACAACTTATTGTTTAAGTCACACACTAACTGAGCATCTGTTTGCTGTTGGCAAAAAATATTCCATTTGAAAAGCCGATAAGTTTAGCACAGTCGGGTCAGCCAGTGCATTTAAATTGTATGACTATGCATGGCTTACGTTTCCATCTAAAAGGGCATCCTGCTGGATACCAATGTGAAAATTTTAACATTAATGTACGGACTGTAAGTAAAGATAGGAGTTTGAGCACCTTATCATTTAATGTGTCCGTGCAGTAGCTGGTTTGACTATTCGAGCATGTTGGGTCATGCAAGCCCCTTATAAGCAGTGCAAACTCTTTTCTCCACCGAATACACTGCTTTCATTTGGGATGAACCTTGTGATTGGTTCAAGTTCAAGTAAGGCAGAAAAAACTCTATATTATGATTTTGCCATATAAGTCAGATGTTTTAACCACTCAGAAAAAAATTACAACAATAAATAAGTAAATAAAATCAGGTCTCAAAATTACAATGGAAACTAGAAGAGCTCTTTGCTGGGGGTGTTTACTTTTGACAGATCAAAAGTAAAAAAAAAAACCCCAAAAGCAGTAAATTTGAATGAAAATAACCCACTAAGGCATGCAAACCCTAAGATGAGAGTCACTGGTTTAAAGAAAAAAAGCTAACAGTTTGTGATAAACACTGATATTGCCTACAGCCAAGCCATTCGCTCGTGCTCTACAGGTAAAGACTAGTGCGCAACCGGGTGAAGTCAGGGACATGTTGTTTTGGCAATGCTGCGTAAAGGTTTTGTGCAGGGACATTTTGAGTCCAACTGTCCCCTTTATAGAGAAGGGGTCATTGCAAACCAATTCAGTTGAAAACCTTCAACTTTTGACATTTCTATCCTGATTGAAATGGTCTTTTCCAGCTCACACTACCATCATCCATAGGGCACTGGAGGTGAGTGGTTGTTTTGATGAAAATCATATGGATCCTTTGGTGTAGTCTTCACAGTCAGAAGGTCTTCACCCCACAGAACTGCTTTAGTTCTCGGTGGCACAGCTTTAACAAGGTGTTGGAAATATTCCATCAACAATTTTGATGTCCATTTTGATGTTTATCCACGTCTGCTGGAGATTCATCAATTTCCTGTTCTCCCCCAGACCAGAAGAATTCTACTGGATTAAAATTTGGTGATTGGAGTACAGAGAACTCATTTTCAGGTTCAAGAAACCAATTTGAGATAATTTGAGCTATGTGAAATGGTGAACTATCCCGCTGGAAGCAGTCAGCTAAAGATGGCACACTGTGGTCATAAAGGCATGGGAAGCAACAATACTCAGGTAGCCTGTGGTGTTTAAATGATGTCAATTGGTCCTAAGTGGCACAAAGTGTGCCAAGAAAATATTCCTTGCTCCATTATACCACTAGCAGCCTGACCGGTTGATATAAGGCAGGATGGATGCATCTAAATGTAACAGCTGAACTCAGGATCAAGTGTTTCCAGCACTCTATTGTCCAATTTTGGTGAGTCTGTTTGAATTATAGCCTCGGTTTCCTGTTCTTAGCTGGCAGGAACGGCACCCGATGTGTCCTTTTTGCCACTGTAGTCCATCTGCTTTAAAGTTAAACATATTGTCTGTTCAGAGATTATATACTTCATACGTTAGCCTTTTCAGCAGCAGCATCCAGACATTGGAAGAGCCATCCTGTCTTTATTAGGTCCTCTGTTATCAAACCTCTGCTAAAACAGGACAATCTAGACAAGACACAAATGAACAACTACAGGACGATCTCAAATCTCCCATTTCTAAGTAAGATAATTGAAAAGGCTGTTTATAATCAGCTAAATGACCTAATCACCTAAAAACCACCAGTGAGGCCAGAAATCTGGGTGTAGTGATGGATTCAGACCTACATTTTAAAAAAACACATTATGGGAATAATAAAATCAGCTACCATCACCTTAAGAATATATCCAGGATAAAAGATCTGATGTCACAGCAGGAACTGTGACAACTGCAGCTTATCCAAAACTCTGCTGCTAGAGTCCTTACTAAGACCAAGAAAGTGGTTGTCCAGTTCTGTGGTCTTTACACTGGCTGCCTGTCAGTCAGAGGATAAACTTTAAAGTTCTATTACTGGTTTATAAAGCTCTTAATGGTTTAGGTCCAAAATACATAAGAGACTTCTTGAATCTCCTGTATGAACCCACCAGACCCCTCAGATCATCTGGATCTGGTCTTTTATCAGTTCCCAGAGTCAGTACAAGACAAGAAGAAGCTGCATTCAGCTTCTATGCTCCACATGTCTGGAAAAAACTCCCAGAAAGCCTCAGATCAGCTGAAAAACTCAGTTTATTTAAATCCAGATTTAAGACCCTCCTATTCTCAGCAGCATTTCAATCATTTCTTTTTTTTTACATTTATTTTCCCTGAAGCTTTTATGTTTTGTAATCTTAAATTAATCATGATTTTAATAATTTTTAATTGTCATTTTCTTTTTTTGTTTCTTTCTTGCTATATTGTTTCAATGCTCTGTAAAGCACCTTGAATCACCCTGTGTTGAATTGCGCTATACAAATAATTTTGCCCTGCCTTGCCTCACAGTCCTTGGACCATTTTAAGTCCAGTCTGAAAACCCACTACTTTTACCTGATGTTTAAACCTTCTTGTCTTAAAGTTAGACAAGATATCTTGGTTGTATTATTTTATTTTATAAACCACCCAAGATTATATTTTTGATCTAATTAGTATTATTATTATTATTATTTTAATTTTGAACAGAACTTTGTTGTGTTAAATGTGCAATAGAAATAAAAATTGAATTGGATACTAATGCTTCTGTTTCTTTTCAAACTAGTCTGCCCATTCTGCTTTGACCTCAGACATCAACAAGACATTTTGGTTCAGACAACTGCTGCCCGCTGGATATTTTTCTCTTTTTAGATCATTTTCTGCAAACCCTAGAAATGGTTATGTGTGAAAATCCCAGAAGATTAGCAGCTACTAAAATTTGGCTGCCAGCACTGACAACCATGCCACATTCAAAGTCACCTAAATAATCCCTTTTCTTCATCGTTTTGATGCTCAGCTTGAACTTCAGCAAGTTGTTGTGACCATTTCTACAAGTCTAAATGCATTAAATTTCTCCCATTGGCTCATTAGTTATTTATGTTGATGAAGACTTATGTGTACCTAATAAAGTGGCGAGTGAGTTAATATCCCACAATAAATGACTGGAGGGAGTTCACATGGACTGATAAGTCAAGAAAAGTTTAAGATGTCGGGTTTCAATTGCGATGTTAATGTTCTTTGTCATTAGGATGAGAATATGACCCCTCCATGTAAGTGTGAAGGAAGGGGGTATTTTTTATTGGAAAAGTTTATGTTCTCCACAAAATTCAAGTGATGCTCATCTACTCTGGAGATGGACTCCCACCTCTGTCATGTAGTAAGTAACTGACCTCATAACAGCTGCAGCCTAACCAAGAAGCTCTATAAATGCACAACTCTTCAACCTGCAAAAGGAGATAACGGCAAGTAACAGTCAACAGCTCACCATCTGGTCAGACTTTTCAGAGCTGAATTTAAAGCTTAAACAGATTACAAAGACGTAATTTTGTGTCTTTAACTTGACATGCTAGCTTTCATTGTTAAAGTACATTGCTCTTCATAAAAACATGCCTGCAAAGGGTATTTACCAGAAAAATAAGTGCAGCACATCTTTAAAACTTTTTGTGTTTCTGTACTTTTTGGACTGCAGATATTACACATTGTTACCATCGAAAGCATTCAGAAGAAAACACATCCAGTGTTGCTCATATTGGCTTTGCTCAAAATATAGAAACCCAACTGGGACATCTCCTTGCAACAACAAGCATGTGGCCTGACTTGTGAAGACAGATCCTGGCATGGTGGATGCTGCTGCGCAGTGAAGCACAAATACAGTATAAAAGCAAACCTGTGGAAAACCAAAGAATAAAACATTCCCACTGTTAAACAAATGTGATTAATATATATTCAACTTTTTTCTCTCTCTTTCTTATTTGTCTACCCGAAAAATGTTATGCAGATTCAATAAAAAGTGCTTACAGGCTTTGAAAAATTTACTTTTCCACAGAAAATGTAATTGGTGACAGATGCCATTTTTATGCCGGGGACATTGCTGCTCACAAGGCTGAACAGGTCAAAAGTACAAGATAAGCATGTTTGTATTGAGTGGGCAGATGGTTTAAAAACAGGGGGAAAAAAATCATTGTCATTGACTTGTAACAAACTATCAGATGAACAACTACTGCAGGAAATGTATCAAATTACTTGTAAGTCCTTGTGCAATAATAAGACCTGCAACTCAATCATGCGTTAAATAGGAAACATTATCACCATTTTGGAGTCAATTACAGACCTTTATTTTTGCTCTGGGGGGGTTGTAAGGTGGTTTAGTGTTTTGTCTTGGGGGGGGGGGGGGATGGAACACTGGTTGTCCATATTCTGTTCACTTTTTCTTATAATGGCTGCAGAAAATATGCTGAAGCTCTTTGTGTGTTATGTTTATAAAGTAAAAAGCAAGCACAGGAAAGAAATAAGAGGCAGCAATCCCCCCAACCCCCACCCACCCCAACCCACCCCTTTTATTCCCCTTTCCTACTAGCTAAGCAGCAATCTCAAGTCAAATAGCCCTTGGTAACCAGCGGCTGATGTTTAGCACAAGCTCATTTAATTCCTTTATTATTTCTCAGCAAGCTCTCTGCTTCAGAAATCACAGGAAATTGATTCCATTATCTGTATCACTTCTCCTCTGTGCCTAGCACCTGCATACGAAATGCAACACACCCGCCATCTTAACATCTCTGCCATTGAAGTGACATTACTATTGTCATGGCAACAAACTCTCCTTTTCCACAGAGAAACTGTAAGGCAAAGCAAGTTTATTTGTACAGCACCATCAGCAACAAGCCAAAGCTAAATGCCCAACATTAGACATAAAACACAAGAAAGACAACATCAAAAGGTTTTTTTTCTCAATGAGATAACAGTATGTGAAAAGCCAGATTTGTCAGGAGATTACAAAAATTAGGATGTGAGATATGAATAACTAACCTCAAATTTAGCTTCAAGCTGTGAAGCGCAGTGGTAAACAGACATGTTTTAAGCCGTGGTTCAAAGAAACTGAATGTTGGCGCAAGAATAAGTTTTTGTTCAAGTTTGTTATAAATAC
Source organism: Pseudomugil tenellus (assembly GCA_037177515.1). Taxonomy (NCBI): domain Eukaryota; kingdom Metazoa; phylum Chordata; class Actinopteri; order Atheriniformes; family Pseudomugilidae; genus Pseudomugil; species Pseudomugil tenellus. The sequence goes on along the minus strand of JBAMHX010000006.1, from coordinate 9,268,150 downwards.
GTGGAGCAGAAAAGCCAAAAAGCATGTTTAGCTCTTTCAGGCCTGAACGGTTCATGATGGAGCAGGTGATGAGATGAAGTTAGTCAGTTTGGTTGTAAACCATTCGCCTTTCAATAAAAAATGAGTACATCTTTAAGACAGGACAAAGACAACCCCAAAAATTGAGAATGGAGCTGAAACTGCAAGTTTACAAAAGTTATCAGTTACACCTTGAATAACTTAGATGAGTAAGTTTAAGCCAAAATCTTTGCCATCAATACAGAGCTTCTCATATGCGCTCAGATATGTTGTCCCTATTTTGTTTCTACACAACTTATAGATCTTTAGATGCTACATAGTTATTTTCGCTTCATCAACTCTTTGCACTTGTGCAATTTAAAGCTACAAAAACTAATACAATTACAGTTAGTTTCCATATTACAAGAATCTAAAAATGACCTGAATTGTTTTAGACACTTATACAGTAAACACATCATTTGATTTACTTGTGTTTCTTTTTTTAATTTATTGTGCAAATCTGTGAACTTCCACGCAATGCAATATCAAAAGGGTGCAGTTTCTGGAGAGGTCTGTGGTTTGACTGCAGGACTGAAATGAATCACTACATTAACAAATCCGACTGTTAAATCCACAAAATGCCTCTTTGCTGTTCAATTTGCTGTTCATTGCAGATTTCTGTCTAAATCCGTCAAAGAAAGGACTGAGTGCAAGTGGAACAAAAAGGCTTTTGATGTGCCCATACTCAAGGACATCGACACACCACCTTGCAAAATCTCATTTCTGAGGTGTGAAATTTCCTTATTCTCTCCCATGATAGCTACATTTCACAGCAAAAGCTAATTATAGGAGCTATAATTTCTTTCGGCAGTCAAGTCATCAGCTGGTGAAATACAGAGCAGTTTACCAAATGACACAGAATAATTGCTGTGGGCAAGAAAAACAAATGCTCTTTAAGATATTGTTTGTATTTCTGTCTGAAAAGGACTAATACCTGTGTGTATGAGTCTCATTTGGGGTTACAGAAATATTTTTTAATATTCTCCCCCACATCACATCATAACACCATACTTTTTTGTGCAGCGTTTCTCAAAATTGTGTCGCCTCTGGAGCAGCTGTCATTCATTTTGAGTAGGAAAATAAAAGAGATCAACAGTTTTTCCAGCAAAGCAAACACCTCTTTGACATAAAAAAACCCTGCAAAAATACAAAGAGAGAAAAAACGATAATAAAAACAGGCAATGGACAAATTTAAGATTCACTACAGCTGCGATCTGCATGCTAAGGCCCATCAATTTTTCATGGCTCTCACACTATGAGCACTCGCAGCCAGAGGGGGGTAATGCAAAATTGATTTGTGTATTAAAACTGCTTAGCGAAGCAGGCATCCCTGGGAAATGTAGTGATTATCCCCATGGGACTTGAGAAGGCCATGTATTGCCAAAGTGATCGAACACGACTCTTCTGTCAAGAAAAAAAAAAAAAAACAAAACGTTTATTCCTTAACTAGTTATATTGAGGCTCCAACTAGAAGACTTAAACCCATTTTAACATTTTCTCTTTATTTAACCTCTTAAGCCCTATTGCCCCCCGTACGGGGTCCGAGAGACTCATCGCAGCAAAAAACATACAATGCAGCA
>JBAMHX010000006.1:9243524-9260684 GCA_037177515.1 Pseudomugil tenellus | reverse complement strand
ATAATATAATATAATATAATATAATATAATATAATATAATATAATATAATATAATATAATATAATATAATATAATACTTACATTATGTCAGAACGTTGTGGGCTGTAGTAGACATGTAGTATAACATTTTATGTTATTATCCGGAGAACTGATTTTAAAGCTACTTGTGTTAGTTCCGAAGTATTTTGTAAGGTTTAGGAAAGGATTGTAATTTTATTTGATCTAAGATCAGTCTGGTTAACTGAATGATGATGAAAAATCAGGTTCACAATATATAATTAGTATCTTAAAAATTACAGTAATTATTATTTTTAAACACACAGCATGTATTTCTGGTAGCTAATATATAAATCAACAGTCACATAACTGTTGCAAATCAGCAATAAACACTAACATTTGACTTCTGATGTTTTGTTTAATGGACAACTCGCCAATAACCTGAAGCTGCCTTAGCTGTAAAGAGGTTCAACTTCCCAGAGGTCACATTAGTCAGCACGAGAAAACCTGTCTAATCGCTGCTTGCAACAACTTGACCTGTGTCTGTTCTGGACTTTAAAATGCTCATCTTTGTAGAGTAACCTTGGCTGACTGCACAAAACACTCCTAACACATACATATTTATCAAAGCACATTTATACGGGTCATCAAATAAGTCTTGCCCAGCTTCCCCTGCCTGCTTATTCCAAGTGTCCTTGAGTGTCGGATGAGGCAAACACCTGCATTTGTACAATATTTATCAGTCCTTGATTTGGCAGCTCCAACTATTATGAAAGGGATCCTTAATAAGGTAAAATGAGATTAGGCTATAAGCTGTGTGTGCGAAAGAAACACAAACAAGTTTGATTTCGACATTCGGCATTGTTTGCTTATTAAATTTAAAAATTCATCAGGTTTGGCTTACTGATGGGCTTCAAAAGAAACAAATGTCATGTGAACAATAGTTTAGACTGCAGACTTTTTTATATTTTGTTTTGTCTGCATAAAATTCACAGTGTTCCTGAAAATAACACAGCCATCAACTCAACCTCCCACAATATGCTTTGACAAGTCTTCAGTTCTGAAAAGCACTCAAAGGTCATTTTTATCCCATAACATAAAAAGCTCAACTCCAATAAAAGTTCTTTAATCATTATTTGCATGAAAGCAGGCACACGCTGTTGTAGCGACCGAAAAAAGTGTTGAGTCATCGTTAATGGTCAGCTCAACAAGCGGTTTAACACAAATGGATTGCCGTTTCTCAATTATTGCTAGTGTCATGCTAGCTTAATTTTGTGCTGACCTGCATGTCAAAACATGTCCTAAACTGAAGGGCTTTCAGTGTGATGACAAAAGGTTGAGGAGAAATTGAGCTTAATTAGGAGGGCTGCTATCTGTCAACAAGGAAAAGAGGTGCCTGAATACAGTACAATTTATGCTCGAGGTAACGTTATAAAGTTAATGGTAATGTTAGCTACACACTCTTTAAAAGACGTGGGCCAAAACTGACTGACAAATTGCACAAAATTACTATCAAGCAGAAACAGATCCATAACCTGCTGAAGTTGGAAGGAAAAGCATGATTCAAACCTCCTCTGGTATTATCTTGTGTCTGCTGGGAGAAAGAAAGAAGCTTGCTGCTGTCAGGTAACGACTACAACCTGTGGTTGAGGATATGACTGGAAATGGCAGTGTGGCTTTTTATCCGTGTTTGAAAAGCAGACACTGACCTTTATGACTAAGAGCTCAAACATGTTGTCTGCTACATCTGGGCTTTGGGCCTGGCAGTCACTGGGCTTTTCAGTGATTATGGAAATATTTGTAGATGTCTCTGCCTGGAGAAAGCTCAAGGGAGTATTTACTGGGCGTGCCATCAAGCCTTTCCTCCATCCAGCTCCCATTTTTGATATTGGATTCCTCCTAGTGCGGCTTTGCGGTCGTTTCTCACCCTGTAATTTTCTCCCTTCCATCGTTGGCTTTGAGTAAAACAGAAGCATCAGTATGGCGATGTGTTTGTTTTAGTAGTGGGATCTTTCCAGACCACAAAACATCATAAAATGGCTGCTGCAGTAACACAGCCAAACAGCAAGATATAAATGTCATCATAGCATAAAATCCATGATCTTTAAAGGCCTTTAAATAGATTTTTTAAATGAAGAACCATAAAAAAAACCCCAAATGCCTCATTCTATGTAAGCCTTTTTTTGTTGCTTGTGTTGCCTTATTATGTCTTCTTTTATTATTCTGTAACATTTTATTTTATCACTGCACAAATGAAAAAAATAAAATAAACAAAAATCTTTTTTTCCCTTCCTATTCAAGTGCATATTTGCTGTATTTATTCAAACTACTAATGAAGTGATGAATTTCTTTTCTTCTGTTTCAGCTCTTGGAACTGGCATTTGAGGAGCTTTTAGATGCAACATGAGAAAGGCATAAAGAATCAGATGCAGTTTTATTATTTGTTTTCCTCTTAACTTTATGTTTAGCTTTTTATAGAACTTCTTCTTTCATTACGTACAACACAATCCTTACAAAACGCAATATAATGTCAAGATCAATTGTAATGACTAAATATCTGCAATTTTGTTTGCTTGTCCACAAAAAAGATCGCAGTCAAAATCTGAGCCACCGTGCAAATGTTTTTATTTTTTATTACAGTTGGGTTTCAAAGACAGATCTGTAAGTGCACTATCTCCAGAACGTGGAAGGATCTTATCTAACCTTTCCTGCCTCATGAAAAATTCAGTATCCTGGCCACCAATCTCCGCTGTCTCAGGATGTTATGTCCGATACAGAGACGGGGAGTGCTGGGAAGAGAAGAGGAAATTGCTTTGGACTCCAGCACTGTATGATCAGTATTATCAAGGCAAAAGACCTCATTTGCTCATATATGCTATAGCGCCCTTTAACTGCGTGCAGTGCATCCACGGCAGTCAGATCTCATTGACTGTGCTGTGTATTTGTGTGTGTTCAAGTGTAAGTGTGTGTGAGGCCTTGGGTATGTGATGACTCTTTCTGATATGGGTGGCAGGTTATGTAACGATGCGGGAGGCATCATCGGGGCAAAGAGGAGTCGAGCAGCAGACCGTGGCTTGACAGCTCTCCAAACGTAAAGGGAAGGTCTAATGCGGATGAATGACAGATGTTTTTAGATAAAGCTGCCTGTTGGTCTCCGAAAAGTGTTGGTCATCTTCACTGCACTACACCCCTGAGGAGCCTTGCAGGCAGGACAAAAATTCCTCACTGTTAGATTAACCACACACCTGCTATATAAAAAGACACATGTTTTCATCTGGTTTTATTCCTTTCAGCCCGACAACTTCTTGTTAATAGGAGAGACAGAATTATTCCGACTGTTATTACCTTCCGGTTGTGAACATAAAAGGACAGTGATGGCTCCAGGACAGATTTAGCATGTGTCTTTTTATCCACTTATTGTAGTAGTATTTGCAGTGTTTTTCAGGCTTTCTTTCTGGGTGAGGGGGGACATCATGTTGATTTGAGAACTTAAAGAATGCTGATTGAGTTCTGAGCAGATCAATATTTTTATCATGTTGACATAATGCTAAGCTAAGCTAAGCAGTTAGAACAGTTGCTGAAAGACTGGAAAAGAGGGTAAGACATTTAGCAAAATAGCTTTCCAAGAAAACAAAACTAAAATGTAACATTTAAAAAAAATAACTTAAATTTAGGTAGAACAAACTTTTCAGACTCAAATTGTGCATCAATTTTCTGCAATCAAGAAATGTTACACTTACTTGCTAAATTGATTATCTTTGTTCAGTTGGAAGACAATTTAACTTGACTGAGAAATAGTGGCAAGATTTTTTTTAAAGCTTCTTATTTATCCTTATTGCTATTTATTTGGGGATTTTAGAGTAATTTATATGCAAGGACAATTTTGTTTTCATATTCGTCTGTGTAGGGATTAAACCAGTGAGATATTAGATGCTAATCTTCATTCGCAGTGTTTATTCTTCAGACTTCGTCATGGCTCAGCGTTGCAGAAATCCATATTCCTGGTGTGATGCCACAGAGTAGACAAAATGATCATTTAATGCAAGTTACAGCTAATAATAGCAAACTAGTTTGATATAAATTTAATGTACTTTGTTTAAATATATTGCTTTTTATTTGACCTAAACAAATATTTGTATTTGCCTATTTCACTAAAGACATGGTGGCAGCAACCTTGTGTGTGAGGGTTAATCTTCAGTAACCCCCGCACCCACCCAAGAAAAGGGATGGTTTTTTGTGCCAAGTTTTCAGTCCTGTTGGGGAGTAGGGTGCTCTAAGGAGATCCGACATGCAACATGCCAGCAGCCTCCCACGGGTCTGTGGGCAGCCTGGAGCAGTAGACTGCAGTAAGCGAGGAGGAGGAAAATATGTTTTATTCAAAATATTAATGATAAAGGAATCCAGTTAGCCCTGCTAATGCTGTCCTGACCCATCCTGGCATGATTGGCTCTCCTTGTCCTTGGAAAGGGTCTGAATAATAACTATTATCACATTTTGATTCCTTCATACTTGCAGATTTTGCTTTATTTGTTATATTTTTATTTATAAAGCTAGTGTTTTATCTGTATTCTTAATTTTACTTGTCTGTTTTTTATCACTTATATATCCATACCTACATGTACACACACACATTTTACATAATATCACACAAACACATGCGTGTCAGGTTGATGATAATCGCACCTTTTCTACTGATATTTTTCTTACTTTAGTTTTTGTTTTGTGTTGTTTCCTTTTGGTTTTACTTTCAAGCACTTTAACATCTTAAAACACAATCTTAGTCTTAAAAAACGCATCTCTTCTCATTTTTTTTCTTTTTAAGATTGTCATGTATAAGTTGAAAAGTGGGAAAAAATTACAGAAAAAGACAGAAAAAAATGTAAAACATTTTTATTATAAAATAATACAAACCATCCTTTCTTCAAGGTAAATTAATATATTTCTTGAATAATTAAAAAAACTGACATATAATTATAATAAAAAAGTTAGTGTTTGGTTTGCAGAGTAGCTTCTGCTCAGATCCGTGTAAAACAGGACCAATACAAGACAGGTAGCTAATCTATAGTGTGCCTTAATCTAAGTATAGGTATTGTAATTCCACTCCACCACGACAGCCGTCAGCTGTACATTCACTCAGCTTAGCACAACATCACTATCAGTTGCACATCTCATGGTAATGCCTGAGTCCATTACACAGGAAGCCACACTACTTATATTTCCACCCCTTACTCAGCTGGGCACAGGGACAACCTCTGTCAGTGAGCGGATACTGCGGCCCACCTGCTGAGACAGAAGACATGGAGCAACCGCGCTGAGCCACCCGGCCCGAGGTTTGCTAGCGGGGGTTCCTGACTCTGGATGAGGCAGCTTCTCCAGCTGGATGTCCACCTGAGCGATAAAACATCACAAACTCCTTTCACCCCTCTGGGCTCACAGCTGGACATGAATGCAGAGTCGCTGCTGTCCTGCTGGGCAAAGCGAAATCCCTCAAGTGGGAGGAAGGAGACTAAAACATAAGTAAAATTGCATACTGAAATGAGCCTTGGTAATGCCATTTAGGCCAGAGAGGAGCTACAGAAGTGCTTCTTTCTCTTATATTAGAGTAGAAACGAGGGACAATTCTGATAAACACACCTGTTTACTTCCTGGCAAGCTAAAGTAAAGCCAGTAATTTAAAAAAGGTAACAAATATGGTAGATCACATCTAAATTATTAAATGATTATAACTTTCCTTCAAAGTAAAAATGAATTAGTTATGTCATTCTGATAAATGAAAACAAAAAAAAGAAAAACAAACAAAACTCGAATTTCTGCTTCAGTGGAGAAAACAATGCTGTCATTGAGAGCACCAACAAGTATATGTATGTATGCTGGTTGCCATGGTTTCTCACCATGGTGTGCTGCTGTGAATTGTGATTTATATTCAAGGGTGGTTTTATAGCAAAGCATTATAATGGTAGAGAAAAGAAGCCTTCTGACGTTTGTGTCGGAACAAACGAATGGCCTTAGCAGATTGGTTGATTTTCTCTGGATAATAATTGCTTTAATATATTGTTTAAAAATGTTTGTGACTTCTTAACCTTACAGCCTTATTATGTCGAAAAGCATTAATTAAGGTTGCAAACAACGCTGGCAAAGTGGCAAAGTGGCTAACGCCATATGATGTCCTCAGCGTGAAGCGCAGACAGATAAATTATCTGAAGGAAATCAAGGTAATGGCTTTCATTTACTCAATAAGCAGATATTAATTATCTGTCCTAGAGATTAGGGGTCCAGATTTGTTGTGAACCTTGAGATAAATGCCTTTCTGATGGAAGCATTATGAAAACCTTTTTAGTCCCTCTCACCAACCACTCATGCATTTACATATTAATTTCTGTGTCGGCTTCGGCTCTTACCGGAGATTATATTCCAGCTCCCCACCCTAACCGCACCACTGTGTTTTGTTTTCTTCAGGGAATTTGATGTTATCGCAAGCACATTGTCCCTTACGACTACCTCCCCACTGCATCCCCCCCCCCCCCCGCCCCTCTTGCGGAAAAGTAATGAAATGATGAATTTGTGAAACAACCGCAGGGTGACTTTGATGAATTTTGTGGTATCTCTCAGACTAATGGCTCTGTCAACAAGACGAACTCTACAGACGAGCACAAATGGGGAAAGCAATCATGGTATTTGTGGTTTAATGCACAAAACATGAGCTGTGGGTTGTTTAAATCGAGGCAGCAAATATCTCCCTGATGAAAAAGGTTAATTCTGCATTGATTGCTGATGCTGTCTTGTTTTTGTTTTTCCCCACTCAGAAATATTTCCATTCCTAGTTGTCGAACCTCACAGGTATATTTGCCAGAGAGCGAGCTGAATTGTGTCAGGTCATTGTGGATTTTCGTTCTCCAGTCATTTAACCTGCCAATATTAGCATGTTTGTTGATATACCTGTGATTTTTTTTATTTATCCCACAGCTGAAACTGAGGCAGGAAAGCAGTCTGATTACTATTACATCACAAAGGAAGCCTTTTTATGAAATTATTTTATATTATGCTTGTAGATGACCGTCATTCCTGTCAAGGACGAGGACACTGGTTTCTTTAGATTGAGAAGAATATAAATTTAATAATGAAGAATAAGCGAAGTTGAACATACATTAAACATTAAAACACAAAGAGACAATACGTTAAGACATAACCCGGGGAGAATCTCTCCAGAGATCTGTCATCACACAGAAGTCTGAAGCTATTCTGCCTTAGTCAACTAGGGGCACCTTTGTTTAAAGACTTTGGTCACATGCGTCAATCTGAGGCCTGTTCTTCGGCTACAACAAACAAAACGGAGGTCTCGCCTAAACATTTTCTCTGATGGAAGGACGCCGGCCTTGCAGATGGTTTACTAAAGGTCAGAATGACATCAGTTTAGGAGTCTTATGGTCGAACCTTTCAGCTAGACATTAATTAAGAGCAAGGTAATTAAACTAATATATGAATTTCCTCTACAATGCTCTTAAACGTTTTGTTTATCAAAAGAGGCAGAAAACGGATTTCAGCTAAAAAAAAAAACTACGACCAACTCACTCTCTATATATTACAACCGGTATTTAAAGCTTTTAATGGCAGGTGAGTACTCTCCTTACAATAAAGACAATATGTTTGGAAGGAAGTAACCTTTTAAATGCCGGTCTGAAGTTTTAGTACAACATTGTGAGAAGGTTCCTGTTCCTGTCTGTAAGTTTATGATTTCTTAGATAGATTTTATTCTAAAAACCACGCAATAAATTCAGCGGTAGACCTCATGGTCACAGATAACTTGGGCATCCTCTGAAAGGATCATCTAATCATGTACCATTTACGCTATTCCGAGAAAGATTTCAGTGAGTAAATATGAAAGAGTTTATTTAGTGGCTAAATCAAAGAACTAGTCTTAGAAAAAAATAGCAAGTCAGGCAAAAATAAAAAATAAAATAAAATAAATCGGTCACTGCATTATGATCAGGTATACCCCTTGTTATAGTGCCAAAAACACGGATCAAATATGAAGATTTGGACCGCTGCGATTGTAAAGGACTATATGTCTATGTCCACAGATGCCAGCAAATAGCATCAAATCAGAATCTATTCAGTTTTGCAAAACAAAATAAAACAAGATAACACAGGCTGTAGCAGTTAGGTGTTGCCATGTAGATAGTGGGTCATTTAAAACCTTAAACAATTTAGTTAAGTACAAGTGTGAAGTTACATCCATATGAAATCTAGGATGCGTTATGAGTTATGACTTTTTCAGAAAGAAGCATAATTATTTACCCATCATTAGTTTTTCATTTATTCATACATTCCTTTTCTGTACAGTTGAATCAAATTCAGGGTTGTGGGGAAGCTGGAGCCTATTCCAGCAGTAAGCAGGTGAGAGCGGGGGTTCACCCTGGACACGTCACAAGTCTATTGCAGACCCGTCCAAAGACCCACCTGCTCTCAGCTCAATAATTTTAATTTTACATGATCTTAAGTTTTTATGTGTTTTAATCTGAAATTGATCATCATTTCATCTTTTTTTAAATTATTATTTATTTAAATTTAAATCTTTTTATCTTGATGGTTTTAATCTTAATTTTTAGTTGTTATTTTCTTTTCATTTCATTTTTGTTTGAATATAAAATGTCTTTTAATGCTTTAATGTTTCTGTAAAGCACTTTGAATCACTATGTGTTGAATTGTGCTATACAAATAAATTTATCTTGCCTCTTTTTGATATTAAGGCTAAATAATGTGGAAAATACCCAGGTAATTAGTAATGAATTTCTTTCTCTTGTCAAACAAAATAAGATCTTTTGCTACTATTTCCAGTAAATGCATGGCAATACTACTTCTTAAAAATCTAATATGGTGACACATATTCTTTCATTATTTGCTGAGAAAAATAGAAGAAAGTTTATTTGCTACGTGTCAAATCTTCTGGAGTTGTACAATTAGAATTTGTGATGCACTAATTAAAATGTCTGCCATCGTTGGTCAGAGTGCAAGGATTGTACTTTTCAATTTTGCTTCACTAAAAAAGATTATTATAGAAAACAAAGAGGAGTAGAAAATCTTTGTGTTTGGCACAGCGTAGACAAAAAAAATTGTAATAAAAATATTTATATATATATTTTGATAAATATATATTTATATACGTGTTTCAAAGAAGTGTTTACTTTCAGGTAAAATAATTCTTTTGCAACCTGCAGACCATTTACACTCAAATAGAAAACTGCTTAATAATATCTCCTTCATTGAGTCCACATGAGCTTAATGGTATTAATATCTGCAAATGACTTAGTTGAAGAAATCATACAACAAAAAAAAGAAAAAACATGTATAAAAAAGGGCAGCATTTTTGCAAATCACCTGATCCTTAAGTTATGTTTTTAGAGGTTAGTGTATGCGTTGTCAGCTTGCCCAGCACCTCTACAGGGTGCATATCTGACCACATACCAATCAGCTGCCCGGATAATGAGCATAATTGATTGGAGCCTCATTCAGATTCTGTGGAATAAAGCATGCAAATTGTCCTTGCCAAGTCGTAATAAGGGCCCTGTTTAATGGCACAATCACAAATTTCACTTATAATTTTGCAAACTGAAGCAAGTGCTCAGCATTGATTGCATGTTCATACACCAGAATCAAGAGCATGTAAATAGATAGTTAAGTAGTTTATCTCCATTTGATAAGCGAATATGTTATGTGGGTATATATGCAACGATGTGAGAGGAAGCCAAAGATGACTCTTTGTCCATATTGTATCCAAGTACCAATACCCAATAGAAAAAAAATAGATCCTATGCGGAAGTGGCAAAAATGGCTGTTCACACCTCACTAGTAACTCCAAAACAACAAATCCCCATAGACACCAACGTTAAAAATACCAACTTCACAGCCGGAAAAATAACATGTTTACAGCCTGGTGCAGTTTAGCTTTAATAGGTTGAATTTACCTTCCGGACAGCAGTGAAAGGGATGAATGTTTTATAACTACAGGCAGCTCGGAGTTTGATAGACATCAATCCTCCACCTACAGCTCACAGCTCCCCTTTCAGCTCCACATCTTGCCCCCTTTTGAAATTTCTGAGATTAATGGCACTTGTGAAGCTGCCAATATAGCGATGGTAGGAACTGCCCAATGAGCTTCACTTTAGCTCTTCAGAAACCTACTGGAAGGGTCGATCCATCTTTTATATAAAGTCTATGATTGTATCAAATGAATCATTATTTTTTCCCCTATCTTTGCTTTTGAGAAGTTCTGCCTGTAGTGGAAGTCATTGTGTATGCTTATTTCAGTACTAGCCCTGTATCACAACCAGGCTTACCATGCCAAAATAATATGTACAGTACTCGAAAAAGACATTCACATTAAACTTTATTGTGGTGGTGGCAGTAAGACGAAAGACATTATAATTTACTTGCTTCCATTTTTAACTTAAGCACCATTCATAACTTTCTATTGGCAGCATTTAGCATACTGAACATCTCCCATCAGTTACCCAAAGACTTCAGTCTTTAGTTAAGTTTTCAAAGCTAAACATCGTACCATCTTAAGCAGTCTTGTCAGTCCAAAAGTAATGAATGAATTAACTAATGAAAGAGGATTTGCTTGTCTTGGGCTCTCACTCAGGAAGGATAATTTCCATTCAAAATGCTAAACTGCTTAGAACCCAAGACTTTATCCACATACTTGTCTTCTTGCAGTAAACACAACAGCCTGCCCGGTGACCCCTTGGCCCATTCGTAATCCTTCAGGATCCTGTGGTCAATATCTTAAGATTGATTCACCTCTCCAGTCAAATAAACTATTAAATCTATTAGCGAGACAGCTTAGGCTTACTTTACATTTTGATTACAATCAATTACCATCTCCGACTGCACATCCGATTCTCCGTTTCTGTCCAAATGTTAAAATGCTTGACTATTAACACAAATCTTATGACAGTGAAAAATCAGCAGCTGATGAAAGTAAGTTAGATCACTAGTTTGTTGAAGTGAAAGAAAGAAATGAAAATCCATCTGATGACAAGATTAATAGGTGAGACACAGTCTTATATCAGTTGTATTTCTGGTGCATTATTTACAGAGATTTACTGTGACAAGTGTGAAAAATTTGTGGGTTGTAGAGACATGAAACATGAATCAGTCTGGGGGAGATGGCGCACCTTGTACTGTCGCCAAAGACAAGAAGGGTAGGTGACAAAAACAAGTGGCAATCCAAGGCATGGAAGACACAACTTTATAAGTTGGTGCAAACTTCCAACTAAACACCACAGACATATTTATTTTGATACAAAGCTGATTTGAGAAATTCTTTTATATTAGCGCTAATGGATAGTGGTAACAATGGGTGAAATATTGGGGCTTAACTGTGCTAACAGGCAGGTAGCCATTTGTACATTTCTCAGGCAAGAGGCAGAAAAAATTGGGTTTTCTTCTCTTTTGTTTCTTTTATTTATTTTTAATCCAGACCAAGAGGTCTGTAGCTCACTGAAAAACCCAACAAATGACAAATCCTCATATGTGACCTAACCTAATCCTAACCCACACACTGACTGGCTAACAAAAAGCTATCATAAATCCAGAGATGACATCTCTAAGATGAATAGTGAGGAAACAAAATCAGAGGCAGAGTATGACAACAAAAACCAGGCCATACAATGATTTTAGCTATGACCGGCACAAAAACAATCATCCACACCTTAAATGTGAACATCAAATAATGCAACTGCTACCAATTGCGTTATTTTTGAGCTGGCAGGAATCCAAGCGTAAACACAATAAACATTTCAATTAATGCAATTTATTAATGAAATAAACATCTATACTCCTGCACAGTGATGAATATTACAGCAGAATTCATACTACTATCTGTTGAGAGAGAATGAAAATAGAAAGAAGACACATGAGAAATGATGGATCAGAATAACCTGTTTCTGGACAAAGCTTAGAAAAAGTTTCCCTGTCTGCTGCTTGATAGGGTTTATCAGGTTTAACTAAATTACATGGAGATTTCTTCTTTTCGGTCCAGAATGATTACATTCTTTGGTATCAAATAAATACTTTCTAAATAAAACCTTAAAAATCCATTTATTTCTATTGTCTATAACCTACACAAAAGCTGCCTCTAACACACTGTATCTGTCAATTATCCCACAACTAATGACAAATAGTGTAATAAACATAAAGCAAAAATCTGCTGACTCATTTCTGAATGAAAGTAATGTTCTCACTTTCAGTAACATGATTCTGTTCAGGAAGATATAACAGAATATAAATGTAAAACCCTCTGTTTAAACAGTGAACACAACCAAATAACAAGTTGTTCTCATGCTGGAATCTCTAACATCATCAGCTAATTTCATAACTGTAAATTAGTTTGAATATAAAACAGATGTTTTTCTGAGATGTAATCATCACTTAATAATAACTTTTTTTATATAAAAAAAAGTCTGTATGTTCACTGCTAATTGGTCCCTATGGATCAGACTTTTAAATTTACTGGATCTCAGAACAGAACCTCAGTGATGTAAAAGCAGTGCAGCTTACTACAGCTCCTACCATCATCATAATTATATATTTACTTTCTTTAGCAGTTACTCAGCTCCTCCTTTTTGTTTCCACCTTATGCTTATGACAGGTAGTTGCACCTACTGGCACACAATCAAATGTGGTTTAAAGTATCAGAATGATGCAGCCTAGTGTCCATTAAGAGCCGAACCAATAGGCTGTACATCAAAGTATTTTATGGGCTGGTGGTTTGGAAAGAAAGTTTAGTACTGACTAGATATTTGAATTAAGCTGGTAAGTAAATGCTTTATGCCAACATTCTCTTAGACGGACATCCGGGACATTTTTACGTAATTACACAGCAACGTAGCTCACCATCTTAGCATGGTGGAAACAGCCCCTAGCGACACTACAGAGGAGACATGGTAAAATCATGTTTGTGGTTGGCTACACATCTAATTAAAAAAAAATGTGGTTGAAGACCAAGTACCATCGTATACCGTTACGTGGAGTCAGGAGAGATAAGTGGCTGAGCGCCGTCAACAGATGCCAAATACGATCGGACTTAATGGAGATGGTTACAAAGTTGTGGCAACCAAACTCCAACTATACCTACGTCTGTGGCCTTTATTTTACATCCGTTAAGTGCACATTCAGTGATATTCTATACATAATAATATATGAACTTAATTTTCAATTCAATTCAATTTTATTTATATAGCCCAGTATCACAACAAGTTGTCTCAGAGGGCTTCACATGCAGGTAATAACTTATTACCTCTTAATTATAACGAGTCAGACCGGCCGTATTTAGGCTGTTAGCTAACAGTTAGCGGTTACATTCCATAAACAATAGACACAATTGTTTTTTAACCTTGCTTCCTTTTTGCTTCTTGAGGTGTTTTTAAAAAAGTTTGGCTGTGCATCATAGATGAACTCTGATCGGGGTATTCCACTTTTGGCCCTGCTAATGGATCGTACAACCATATACCATATATTTCCTCATCTAAGTGACACAGTTATTTCTTTATAACATGATATTTTTAAAAGTAACATCACTTCTCCAAACACATATAACTGAATGAGACTAATGCGTTGTTTACCCCCAGACAAAGATGGTGCCTACGGTTGCCATGGCAAATACGTCATCTTGACGACATGCCGTCTAACAGAATGTCGTCTTTGTAAAACCGGTTTCAGCATGTAGGTCAGACTTGATGTGTATCTGCGGTTGCAGCACAGTAACGTGGAAGCACTTCTGTGTGATTGGTCAGATTGTAATTACGTGTTTTAGGTTTGTGGAGATTCTTGCAGAAATTTGGGCCTTTTCCATCAGTGCCTGCAATGCTCTACGTCAACTCTACTCTACTACTGGTTTTCCTTTATAATTCGGGACTCTCCAATGTGAGAAACGTTATTAATGTGCCACTATGATCAGAGATATTATGAGGCTGTCACCCTGATCTGCAGAGAGCACTGGTGTCGGTTCCGAATGTGCTGACAGAATGTGATCAGAGATCCCATCAGTCCTTTAATACAAGTAAAAAGCTTAAAAGGCTAATTTAAAAAACAATTTACCCCTAGTATGGATACATTTAGCTTCACTAAACATCAAAATCAGTTTCACTTTTTGGTTGACTCTACTCATTTCCAAAGGGCAAAGCTGGAAGACCACCAACAGCACCAACACAGTGAACTTTTTACGACATTTTATTATAGCATCTGGAAAATTCACTTTATAAGACAGTAGTTAACACATTTAAGTAACCTGGTGCCACAGTACTTTCAGTACTTCCAGAATATGTGTATGTGCTAACTAGAATGTGGCCAAGTAAAAGTAAAGTATGTACTAGAGGTCAAAAATATTTGTTGAAAGATCTTAAATTAGACCCATGATTGATGTTGTAAAAAATGCCATGAAAACTTTACACATTACCTTACTGGATAAAAACAATAATATCGCTCCACTGAGTAAATACAGTTTATTTTACAACAGTTTCATACACATCACCATCAGGAGGATTTGAGTCAGAGGAAAGGGAAAAAAGGTGACTCATACATAATTCCAGAGTTATAGATTTGTACCCAAGCAGATTAGCTAGTATAATGACAGAGCTTGAAGTTTGACATAACATACACTACCAGATAAAAATTTAGACACACTTTTCCTTAGGATTTAATGGCAAGGTGTGTCCAAACCTTTGAGTGGTCATGTATATTGTTTATGTTTGTGTTTTAAACTTCACTAATGTTGTAATCTTCTCTGACATAAATGCATGAAAACTATGTTTAGGAGAAGTGAGTGAATGTTTTCCAGTCTTGTCGGTAGATATATAGGACATATGTACAATGTGAGGTTTTTTTTTCCGTTTGGAATTGGTGCTTCTCACTATGCTACTGTACTGTAATCTTTTGAATTTTTTGCCTAAAATAGCATCATAAGCTTTCTTCAGTCGCACATTTTTGTCTGTCTCATACATTCCAGATGATAGAATTTTTGGTAATCCTTTCGGATTAAAAAGACTTCCTTTAATACCTGGAGATGCAAGTCAACCACACTTATTAGGTAGGGGTATGTAAGCCTGTGTTGCTGCACAGAGAGGAACGGAAACAGAACGCTGGGGATGAAGAGACAGAGAGGGAAAGAGAGAGAGCTTTAATGCTGGTTTCCCTTTTAGACATGCTTTTAATTCCTCCGCTAGGATATCAGCAATACTTAACTGGAAATGTCACAGAATGTCAAGTTAGAAAATGTCACTGGGGAAGGACTGGAGGGTGACCTCAAACCTCCCCTTTAAGATGAAATAAATATGCCTCTGTGGTATCGTAAAGGCAGGGTTTTTTTCTTTCACACCGTGATTTCACCATTTTAACAGAGGCTATTCATTTTCATAGTAACAGAGGGGCGAAAAGGCAGACGACAGGCATGGGAGAGATAAATGAACTCATCAATTGTGGTGAGTGGGGGACGCAGGAACGGCTGACTTCTACCCTGTCATTTCCACCAACCAGTGGTAATTGTTGACTTGCAGCATCGCATGTATTGTTGGCTTTGGCTTCCTATGTGTGATTAGTATGGTGAATGAAAGAGGAACAGTTGCCATTTCCTAAGTGATCTATCGGTTAGACATTTATATGCGAAAGCATACATTAAGGGTGGAATCACCTGCTTAATGGGGCCTTTATTCAAGCCTTAAATCAAAGTCAAAACACTGTCACAAAGAGTATAGGTATGAAAATGTTCAATAATTTAACCTTCCCTGCACTCTTAAGTTCAACAAATGCCTAAAAGATGTAGAAAGAGTTTAATAAAAGTTGATTATTACAAAGCATGTGGCGATGTGAACCCCACATATACCAGAACAAATCAGAGATATGATGCATTCATGTTGCCTCTAACTTCTGCAACAATCGGAAAGTGCATTTCACCACCTTGTATAAACTGCTGAGTGGTGCAGGGTTGAAGAATTTGTGTTGACATCTGAACCCATGCAACAGAGGACTATAAACAACCCTTGGGCTTGATGAGCGGGAATGCAGAGCAGCACTGGGAGGCATCTCACAGTACCAACACTCAGGATACAGGGAAACATAAAGCAGCTGTGATCCGAAATCAATAAAGCAGGAGACTGAGGAAAAAAAAATGTTACTGGAACAGTAAGAGAACAAGGGGTACAGTTCAGCTGAAAAGCACAAGGATGTTTCAATTTCTTTCTTTCAAGCTGCACCAGGGAAAATTTTCTGAGGGCAGCAATGATCCACTTATGCCCTATCAAGACATTAGCCTGCAGTTCTAGATGTCAGATTAGATACACATTTGCTTTTCTGCAGTGCAGCAGAACATCCCCTTCTCTCTGTCTTTCTGCTGTATCTTCTCTAAGACATCTACCTACAAGTTCAAACATTATGGAAATTGACATTAACAAGATTGAGTTGTTGAGTTTTATGGTTTGCAGTAATGAAGCTAATGCAGATCGTTACTCACAGAGCCAACGGAGTCACAACCCCGGCTGTGAAGACACATCTAGCAGGCCTCAACTAGAACAGCACTAGCCAAGCTAGCAGGCTAATGCTAAAAATGACTTCAGGAACGTGGAAGATTCAAACAACATGCTTAAAAACACAGCCTTAGCTAGTTTAATAGTAGTGGATGTTTATAGCATCTCACACTACAAATTATTCCAAAGTGTGTTCATTAAAGCACACTTCTGATAACAGGAATAAAACCGGGCGTGTTCTGGACAGTACAGACATGGTCTCCTGGTTACTGTGAGCAACTAGAGCTCTGCAGGTGGGATTAAAAATGAAGACTCAGCCACAAGCTACTTAGCAGTAAAAAAAAAACTTGTGATAAAAATCAAATGTGTTCATCTCATTACAATGCAGGTGCAAGTTGATTTACATGGCCTCAATTACATGGAAATATCAAATATGTGATTAGGCAAAAGTACATATAATCATTGCAATTCCTACCAAGAAATCTGCTAATAAATAGTAACATAGTAACATAATAAGGGTGTTTACAGAGGTAGCTTATTCATTATCAAACAATAAAATAGGTGTATCCTTGTTTTTTCAACTTTGGAATAGGAGCCATGTTTTGACCCTAATGCACTGAATATGGTTGGTGGCCAGTAGATATAT
>JBAMHX010000006.1:9227090-9240382 GCA_037177515.1 Pseudomugil tenellus | reverse complement strand
CCAAGTTCCCCACCCAGGGGCATACATATATATATATATATATATATATATATATATATATATATATATATACATATTATATAGTTCTGTTTTCAAGAAAAAGGGAAAATAGGGCATCTGTTTCTATTGATTTTTCTCATGTCTGCTCTGAGTCAGTGGCAAAGTTTTGAGACTTTCATACATTCTGACTCGCTCTCAAAACGAATCTTATGATCTGCTCTTCGATGCCTTGAGGTGTTATTAAGTGTTTTTGGAAGAATCACAATATGTACCATCGGTTTGTCTTTCCCACTAAATCCCATTGCTCACTATCTCTCCTCATGCAAACAGACATGCTGTCAGACTGGTTCAAAGTTTCTATTCCGCAGTTACAATTACAACAAGACAATGCTGTTATTATGCGCCACATTCGTTTGAGTGACACAGCAGTAATTTCCTCTATAATGATTGCATTGTCCTCTCTTCTCCTCTCTTCATGGACATTAACTTTTATTGCATAATAGCTCGGCTTTGACACTACACTAAGTTTGCCTTTATGGTCGCACATAAACACTGACCGTACTTGCACATTACTGCTGACATTTTAAAAGTGGTGCGTAAAACAAAGTCGTTGAATTTTCTATGATGCAGGTGTCTTGAGTCTGCAGGTGAGGATGAAACTGAAACCCCTAACAATAGAAATGGTGGTAACTAAAGACGGAACGTAGACCAACATAAGGCAGATGAAAATGTATTACAGGACAATTTAGAAATTAATGCGAACATGTTGCATAAAGACTTGCTCTCAAGCTTCATTTTCACTTAGTTGTGTATGTACATAAAATAAATTGAGCTCTTTTTCTTAATTACTTCTGTTGAAAAAAACCTGACTGTAATGTATTTCAGATTGACCACACAGTGTGGCAGTAAGATGGAAAAACTGATCATTAACCAGATCTTTCAGGCACTTCATTCACTGTTACAATCCTTGATGCTGAATTCATGTTAGATAAGAGACTTGCATTGCAATGGCTAAACACATCATTATTTACATGCATGCACACACACAAACAAAATAAATAAATATATCACATTATTCATTTGATTTTGTAAACAGCATAATGTACGGAAGCCGTCAGCAGTCGGACTTTTCTCATACTTTTTTTTTCAGTGGTTATCTCGAGATAACAATATAATTTTCTCGTTTTCTCAACATTACGAGTTCCGTCCTCTCGTGATAATGGAATAATTTATCTTGTTTTCTCATGAAAACGAAGTTTGTTTTCTCGAAAAAAACAAGATAATTAGGATGGGCTCAGTATTATTGTGTTACACTTGATTTCATTGATCTAAACTGACCCGTGACAGATGGGGGAGATGCTACAGTCATTGTGTAACTTTGTGAATGAGTGATTGGTAAAACTTAGTAGTCTGTTGATCGTAATTTCAACCTTTATCAGACCTGATAGAAATAAAATCAGGTTTATTGTTCAGTAATACACCAGTCTGGCCTGACTGACTGCGATCATGACAACTGACACTTGCAGTTACGTGTCAACAGAGCTGCCATTCGCCCGCCTACACTTCCCTCTTAAATTCAGTTGCACAAGAAATCAGGTAATATGGTGCTTCTTATGTGGAAATCTCCAAACGGACACAGACATACTATGTCTCGATTACTTGTCATTGCCATGAATGGGAATCCAGCAAAATTTCTACGTCACCTATTAAGGTTTTGTTGTAAAATGCATTCAAATATGACTTTTGGCCTTTACAGTAGCCTACTGGGATGGTGAAAAGCATGAGAATATTTTTTGCCTAAAACTATACAGTAAAATATTTGTCCTTTGACAAATATTCTTCTGAAAATTTCTTCTGAAATAGACTTCTTTGTCCTCTTGGAGTTTTCTACATAAACAGCACCGTAGTTTTAGATGTTTGCGCAACTGAATTTTAGCCGCGTCTCCAGCCAACATGATGACTTTCTGCAGGGTCGGCTCACATGTTCCAAATGTTTCTGGGATGTCTCGGTATAGTCAAGCCAAGCAAACATCAGTTAAGGTGTTGTTAAAATAATAAAATAATAAGCTCTCATCCACGATGAAGGGCAGTTCTCTCCTCCTCCTCCCAGAACACTAACAGCCCTGCAGAGCTGCTTCTGCACCAGACTGTTGCATTCAAAGCGGGCAGGACATTAATTCCTGCAGACTGGAAAACAACGCTGTTCCCAGTACACCACGAACAACTAATAAAATCCACCGCAACAAAAACTGCAAGTGTTAACAACAAAATGTTTCTGTCTGGAATTCATCCTGTATGTGTTTTTTCCGAGATCCCTCCTTGTCTAAACGTAAGTATCTTAGACTGATTTGAGTCTCTAAGTTATTGCAAAGAGTCTGATATGTTTGTTTCTGTTAGTTCTGATGTGCTATGAACAGCTCCAGTCCACTGTATGGCCGTATGTTTGATTAATCCGTTATCTCAAGAAAACTCATTTAAAAACGCTGAAATCAGTCTCCTACAACTTGTTCTTCATTTAGTCTTACATCACATTGTTTTTTCTCAGGAATAATTGATTTCAAACAGTTTGTTGTTCCTGCTAAGCTTGCTCCTCCGTCAAGTCTGCCACCTCAAATTCCCAACATTTTCTGTCTACCTCAGATCTGCAAGTCAAATGGAAAGCCTTTGGAGAACCGGCCAGATGGCCCATCCCAGGCTGCCATCAGCAAGCACCCAGCAAGTCCAGTCTATGTCTATTCTTCTGCACCATCATTTCACCATATCCTTTAAAAAAGGACTTCAATATTAGGACGTGTGAAATTTGTACGCTAATCGAATTAATTCATGACGACAACATTGAAGTGAGCTGTGACGTTTTTTTCAGTGAGTGGAAACTCATTCAAATGAGATTCTTCTAGCTGATGCATAGCCAATCAAAACAGTAGGATTCCCGTTTCCAGCAGGCTTGCAGTTTTTCAAACGTGCTGACTTTGATCCTGTTGCTGTACTCAATGTGCCAATTTTGTCATGAAAGTCCATCAATCACAAGTCTTTCGGCCCACCCACACGTAGCCCAGACATTCAGTCATGCAGCTCCAAAGCTCAAGCAGCTTTTTTTTTTTTTTACTTCTATCCATCGGCTCTAATAAGAACCAAAATAAAAAAGTAGGCCCAGGAAATTATCATTTGCATCACTGCTAACCTGTCAAGTCAAACCCTCACTCCAAAATGAACGCTGTCACCCGCTGACACAATGAGCGATTTTACACACATGTGCCAGAGTGTGTCAGGAACTCATTTCACCACCTGTCCTTCAACAACACAGCAGGGTGCTATCACGCTTTTACTCTCTCTCATTGATGAGAAAGGGGGAATAGAGGGAGAGGAGGGGTCACAGTGTGTTTCCCCTCACGATTACCCCCAAAATAACCCTACAAGTCATGTCCCTCTTGGCAGTTTTTCCCTGTCATGACGCGCTGCCAGAGTGGAATGCAACACAGTATGCTGCACAGGTATCCAAATTTTAAATGCAAGTGAGGCATGATCACTCTAAATTTAGATCAAATTCTATTAAGCCTGCAAACATCTGTGACATACTTTCACTGGTTGTGAACCTGTTCTACAACAGTCAGCCGTGCACTGCAGTGTTTGGTATTTTCTTTAACTTTTACAGTTATTTTATGATTACCGGAGCTCAAATTTATTGCTACACCAAAAAGACCACCATAATTTACTATTGCCACAGTGTTTGCCAAAGCAGCTTTGTGTTCTTGAGACAATATGTCCAAAATTCGTAAAGAAAAATATATTTTAGTAAAAAAATAATGGAGGATATCTGAGTGAAAACATTGCACGGAGATTACATCCTGCCTGACACTGTTTTTTTTTTACCTATAAGGAAGCTTTTAAATTTTCACAGCACACCGTAACGGCTCTTGATAAAGGGTGCTACTGTCACGCCGCTGAGGGAACAAGCTGTTAAAAAGCACCAGGAACACAAATATCAGTGGCTATACGCATAAGAAGACATTCATTACTGTAGCAAGACATATAAGATCAGCTCCTTCCTATTCTCTGTTTACTCAGATATCAAGCTGCACATTTAGACAAACCCCATAAAAATGGAAGCCATAAAGTAAACTGGAACCAGATTCTTGATTTAAAAAAAGAATAGATTAAGAGCAAACTTGGCTGCTTTTGAAGTATAGGTCATACATGCTGGTGCTGTATGAGAGCAGCTAGCACTATGCGTAAATTTGCAGTCAGGGCCCCCACCTAAACCCCTACCATTCTCACAGATAACATGGCACTCAGGGGATGTCCTTGTACATATCATTGCTGCCCTCTGCAGTTCTGCACCCATTGGCTCCTTAATAAAAACGACACAGCCATGCGAGATGATAAGACCGTAATGGACTGCCGTATGACAATGTCTCACTTCTAAATTAAACAGGCTTTTGTTGTCTCGTGATGGGCTTTTTGTTGAAAGTATTATTCCATTTTTTTCTTATGAATATAAAACAGACATTCATAATGATAAGATAGCAGCTCAGAACATTCTCTTCATGTCTTATATCTTAATTTAACCTCAAGTCCAGCAATTAATTCACCCAAAATTCACCCAAAATTCACCCACATTGCAATTAGAAGAACATCCACGGCCCACTGTTTCTAGGACATGTCCAGTGTCCTATTTTTTATCCTCTCAAGCCCAGTGAAATAAATGGTCAATCCACACCTGTGGTGTGATGCGCCTTGTGACACTTGACTCAACTCTCCCCCTTTGGGCCTTCCCACTCGCCTGCCTGCCTGCTGCATAACAGGAGAATGCAGTTAATGACAGATGGCCAGGCGATGACCACGTCCTTGAGCTGCGAGCCTTACTGGCACCTACCGCTAATTGTATCACATATAACACTACTAAAAGCATAATAAATCTGGGGGAGAGTGGAATGTTTTATGCAAGCGTTCTCCTCTTTTTCCAAGTGGTAAATTGCTCAGCTCTTGAAATATCTACAACCTTATGACACCCATACTGCATTAGCTTAATTGCCTTTTTTTCCTTCTCAGACCAGGTTCTTCAGCCCTGGGAAATGAAATGAAAGAAAAAGGAAAGAGTTGCAGTTTAAAAAAAAAAAACAGTTTAGATCTTTTTACTGATTAACAACAATTTAGGCCAATTAGGTGTCATTGCCTGATTTGCGGTGGTGTGTGGAGAGAGAGCATGAAATAATGATGTGCTGGAGGAAACCTGTCAAATGCTGTTAAAGGTTTATCAATTGCACATGGGTTGGCTTGATAACAATAATAGAAAACTAGACAAAATGACTTCCAAAACCATCCAAAGTTATGACTTTATAAACTCCATTAATGAGGGCACTTAAGCAGTTCACCTGAGAAGTCTGGTGTCGCATGTATCCATGTAGACAGCTTGTGTCACTGCAGGGTTTTTCTCCAAACATCGAGTGGCACTCCCCACCCCTGCCGCCCAGCCTTCCCATCTCACCCTGGGCTCGTTACAGGGAGAGTGATGACGGTGTCTCGGAGCAGCTGCTGTAGGGTCAGCTTCGCCAAGAGATGAGAGCCAAATTCCCTCCCTCGTCAACGCACTGAAAGGATCTTCGACACGCAGGAGCAGCCTCTTCAGGTTTACACGAATCCTTTAAGCCTACGTTGCACACCGATTGCTCAAACATACCGCAAATAAATAAACCAGAAGCTTGCAGAAATTGGGACACGAGCGAAAACCTGACCACTTAAAACAAACCACTTCAAAGTTTTATTGCCTCTCTCAAACAAAGGTTCATGCACTCTGCACGTGTACAATCAATGGCTGATATTGACTCTAACATGGACAGCAGGACCCAGGCACGTGTTCACCAGCACATCCAAGTGATGAGTGAATTGATTAGTTTACCTGCAGATATTCAACACTTGTCCACGGATTACTAGTGTCTCCTTTTCTATTATATTTGACTTCCCTTTTGAAGAACAAAAGGAAATTATTCTTTGCAATTTTTTGCAAAGAGACCTAATGATGCTAATTATATGACTTTATATGTTTTATCTTGTTTAAGACAGAATAATATGTCAAACAGTAAAGTACAAGCTCCCACTTTCCTTCCTCTTGTACTTTGTTTCACCTCACTCGATATCATCTCTGCTTTTCACAGGTTTGTCTGCACTCTCCTCCCTTGTGGTAACTTTACCCTTAACCTAACGACCTAGCAAATTAGTCTTGGCCCTCTGTCCCATAGTAGATTATTCTGCAACGTGGGCACAGTAATAAGCCGTCAGACCAAGTAAATGCCCATGATGTAGGGCACAAATCTTATTTGGCCGGTGCCGGAGTCCACAAAAGAAAGCTGAGTCTGCAGCAGACTGCTTACTCTGGTGCAAAAGGGAGATTTATTTTCATACTTCATTAAATATATATTGAACAACCGGGGTCCTTAGGTTCAAATATTTGGAAGCAGCACATGTCCTCATGGGGAGAAACTTGATCAAAAAGGCAGAAAATGAGTGCAGCCATTTTTATTTATTCTTTTTTGGGGGTATCTGTGAAACACATGTAAAATAGAATATCTTAAGTTAAAATGCTAGAAACTGTAAACTTAAAAGCAAGAGGAAAACATGCAAGAATGTATTTGTGTACTTTTTAAAAATATATGTCTAGTACTTAAAGCATAAGTGACCAATGTCTCGTTCTTCATCTTCCCTAATGGTTTGAACAAACCAGCCCCTCTGATTGCAGTGAACGGGAAAGGAAATGACTAAGTGGAGTATAGCAATCGTTGCTCAGCTGAGTAAGCACAGCAGGACTGTGTTTTTAAAGTAAGGCAGCCAAAGAAACCTTTAAAACCACTGGGGCAATGAGAATGGGTAGAGAAGGACACACCACTGTCCTGCACTCACAGCCGCATTGTTGCTACACTCACAGCTCCACATGTGCCGTAAAGAAAGAGGATTTCCACTGAAAGAGAGAATAAAGAGGAAGCCGTGGAGGTATGTTGAGGAAAGAGGAGCGCGGGGTAGGAGGGGAAGGGGTGGGGGAATCACACACACAGATGGGGAAATCGATAAGGCTATGTGAGAAATGGTCTGAATGGCTTGCATTTCCTCACTGGTCATCAAAAGGTTATTTTACACCCAAAAAGCTTGTATTGATCGCACGCACTCGGCACTGTCTCTGAGAGAGCAGAGGAATATCTGCTGGGGGAATTTACACGGTATTTATTTTTTGCATTAGGATTAGGGTGGGCGTTGGGGACGATCAATTCTTGTTTAATGTAGCTGCTGGGATCAAGACATGAATCATAAGGCTCAACGGCTATTACATTTTATTTGGCATTATCATTGGTGGGCTTAAGGGACCAGCTGTCCCTTGGTTAAGTCAACACATGGAATTAAACTTTCGTGTCAACTCGAATAACAAAGCGAGAATGTTTGGAACTAGTAAGGAACTTCTTTTGCAGGTTTGGTTTTGCTCTGTGTTTCACAGAAGACGAAAAGAAAGGATGAGTTTAGGATAACTGGAAAATAGCTGGCGCGGGTTTAAGAAAAAGCGTGTGTCTTCAGGACTCAAACGTTGTTTTTTACTAAATTATTTATTGATCACTTATCAAGGATTAATGGCCAGTTGTGTAGGCTTACACTCTTTCCAAGCATACCAATTATTATTTTTTTAAAGAATCAATAATTTGCCTGGGCAGAAAATGTCAGAAAGTGCTGAAAAATGTCAGCAGCAATGTTCTAGAGCCAGAGCTGATACCTGAAAATCCAAAGATCTCCATAAATGTAAAGTTTTCTCATCAGTGGAGTCTTTTAAACTACACTCTAAATATGCATTACTGTTTCACTTTAGTTAAAGCATTGTTTCCCAATTAATTCTTTTGTTGGTGGAACATTTTAGAAATAAGTTAATTTGTTATGTTTCCTCTACTCAGCAGTCAGATCAACTCAAATAATTTAGTTACTTTCAATCAAAGAATGGGAAAAACACTTATTCAGTTTAGTCAACTTAAAAGATTCAAGTTTTACAAAGACAGCAAAGGCTCATGGGAAATTCCTATGCGACAAAAATGTTACCTTTTGTGATTGTTACCCTATAAATTTAAGGTATTTATTTTACTATCTGTGGTATTTAGATACCAAGACAATCTTGTCTTAGGTATCTAATGTTGTCTTAGGTTTAAATGTTAAAGATGGTAAAATGAGTGTGAAGGACAGGTAGGTGTTACATTATATCCGTGCTAACTATTAGCTACTAGCTAATATAGCTGATAAGAAGTTGAAGCAAACTTGCAGAATGTCATGTAGTCTGCCAAGTATATTCATAACAGAAGACTTTGGTGGGATGGTGGTCATCAACACAGCCTCACTCCTGTGACCCTGAATTGGCTTAAGAGGTATGAAGAATAAATGAACGAATCAATTAAATTGACTTTTCACGAAATTGAGAGCGAGGGATTGAGTGGCTTTAAAAAAAAGACTAAATAATGACTAAATGTAAAAACAGCTTGTGTGACAAAATCATAATTGTTTTTAAGTTGGGCCAATGTTGAATTTTATTTCAGTGTTGCATCCAAACAAGTGGTAGAAGAGCACATGTCTAGGGGACCTTAAAGGACATTAGTCCAAGGCTTGAAACAAGCCTGTTATTAATATTATTTTTATTTATAGCAAATGTCCCAAAGAATTTGTTCTATAAAATACAATAATATCCATAAAAATGAAAAAAAGTGTGAATACCAGAGCTTCAGCACTTCAGCTCAAAACCGTGATATACCTTAATTTCCTTCCATTTATCTGAGATTATCTTTCAGGTTTACTCTGTGTTTTAAAAAAAGTACAAATTACAGTATTTTGGGTAATACAAGACTAACTGAAGGGACTATAAAACAAAATGCATTGTGGGTTTTACCAAATGTAGAAAGATTTAAATTCAGGTAATGCAGCTATGCAGTTTAGGTTTAGGTTTATGAAAACTCATGAGATTGTTCTTTCAGGAAGAAAATAGTATTAATTTTACATTGTTGTCTGCAGCGTTATTGCTTATTATAGAATAATTTATCATCACATTTGTTTAATTGATATACAGTTTACATTAAACAATCACTCTGTTAATGACTTGCTTTGTTAGCAGAGTGTGAGCATATACACACCAACAAGTGCTGTGCACAGTGGCAAAATGTAATGCGCTGTGCCTATTTATAAATAATATTATTCAGAAACAAACTGTAAATACCTTTGCATAACACTAGTCTAGAAAAAAATAGATAAAAGAAAAATTACTATCATTCAAAAGAATATATCACACACTCATCATTCTTTATGTTAAAGTGAATGACCAACTAAATCTAGTCCAAAGAAATTTTGTAAAAAAAGAAAAAAAAAAAGAAAAAAGAAGGCATGACCAGAAAATAAGTGCCCTGATTCATTCACTTTGTCTGGAACTTCTCCTGTGCAGAGAAAGACCTTTGGATATATGCTACTGTCAAACAGCTGGCATAAATTGCCTCAGCTTGAGCAATTTGAGATGATCGGTTCAACAACATGTATATCAGCATGACTTACAGCTGTATTGGTGCAGCAGCAGAGATCAATTCATCAGCGGATATCTAAGCATTTATTGAGCATTGTGGTTGGTGTTAAAAATGGCAATGCTGGATGCAAGCCAAGATCTACTGGACCTGTAAAAAAAAGCATGCAGCATTTCTGCTGATGAAGAGAAGCTAGCAAACAGAGCATAGATCATTTTCACGCTCGCAACACTGAGATGCTTCCAGCACTCGCCCCATCAGCCCGCAGACAATCATTGACATGGACCACGTAGCCAAACAGCAATCCTGTGCTTGGAATGAATAATTCAACCATAACCAATAAGCCAATGTTCCAGCGCTCAGCGTGTGACATAAAAACGATAGCACTCCCACTTATGTCTGTTGAAATTACAGAGATTAATAAGAGCACTCAAATGTCTGCATGGTGACAAACAACAGCAGCCATGTTTGATTTGTACGGATTTGCCAGAGGAATCTATTTACAAGCAGTTTTTATGTGGCTTGCAAAGGGCAGAAAAATCTGACACTCAACACGAACAAAGTTGGGGGCGGTTGGTTTGGTAAGTGGATGCAAATTAGTTTCTAAGAGCAATGCCTGAATCAAAATAACATGAATTGTACTGCTAAGATGGAAAGCGTAATATCACAGCATGTGTCACAGTATTAGTATAATGTAGTAGGACATCAAAAAAAGCAAATAAAATCAAAGGCTGAATGAAGCTATTAGAAGTCTTTGTTTTAAACCAGGATACTGAGGTATTGTATACAATGTCGTTTTTCTTTGTTACTTGTAGAAGATAGAAAAATAAGTGCTTATTAGCATTATTACAAATTATCCTGATGTAAATGAATGACTAAGTTAGTTTGCATGCCTTTTCTTGATCATCATACAAGCAAAACAAAAGTATAAACTGAATTTGGGAGGTTCACTGTCCACAAATGTGAGATTTAGGTTAGAATCTCAGCTGTATTTCATACTCTGATAGTCTTTAGTAATGACTCAGTTAGTGACATTTATAAATATAACTAAAAAAAGAGAAAAAAAACAACATACATTTTATTTCTCTCACTTAATATCTGTCCTTCACACCCACACATACACATAAATTATGGATAAAAATGTTGATTGTCAACTGCGATGACACCATAACCACCCACAGAAAACTTGTACTTCATATTGCTCTCTTCATTTATATGCATATATGGTAGAAAGCATGGCTGTCATTTTACACTGTCTTTCAGTAGCGAGGTACTGGGTTTTAAACATCCGTATAAGCATATTGCTATATGAAATATTCTAGAACTGCATGCTCTTCACATGTCTGCATGGCTCTCTTGTCACCCTGAAGATATACACATTAGGCCTTTGCCCATGGCTACTTCTATGCAGTTGCCCTGCGACTACACAGTTCTGCAAACTATACTTACAAAGGGTCAAATGTAGAAGGAGAAGATTTCTGCAGGGGCTAACAGCTGTACAGTGTTCCTCCTAGAACTGTCACAAGACTATAAAAAAATGCCAACAAAAAGTTATTAAGAGGAAGAAATGTAATGTAATGAAATATATATAGCCTCCTATAAAAAATGAAGTAAAGGACAGATGGCCTTAAACCTGCCAAAAAAAATTAATCTTTTAGTTGCAAAAAGTAATTATGTTTAATTGAAAGTGTGGGAATGGGACTCTACTATTGAACCATTAAGAGTAAAACTGATAATACAGCAAGTTATGGCTATGTACTGTGAAAGAATATGGCCCCTGACAAAGACATATGCAACCACCACTCATTAAGGATGCTTCTGATCTGGTTTATTGTTTTCTATTATTGTAGTACAAAAAAAGCTGCATTTAAACATTCTTTAACATTTGCATATAATACAACTAGATCAGGGTGGGTAACACCTTGCCCTGTTGGGTTTAGATGTTTGCCTGATTCAAACTAATTGGTATAAAAAACTGCAGGAAAGCGTCCCTTAGAGGCCAGAATTGTGCATCCCT
Organism: Pseudomugil tenellus; assembly: GCA_037177515.1. Classification (NCBI taxonomy): domain Eukaryota; kingdom Metazoa; phylum Chordata; class Actinopteri; order Atheriniformes; family Pseudomugilidae; genus Pseudomugil; species Pseudomugil tenellus. The sequence goes on along the minus strand of JBAMHX010000006.1, from coordinate 9,228,844 downwards.
GCAACAGATGTTTGGACGTAAACATAAGACATTAGTCATTATGGTGTCTTGTGTCTTGAAAAAGAAGAGGAGACAGCATACAAACTAAGTTGCAGCAAACAAGCATCAGTAAGAGCAGAAGTAATGACAGCCACAGCAATTACTTGACAGATGAATGTTATCTCTACCAACAACCACCTTGTGCAAAAAATGAAAATAAAACAGAAAACAAATGAAAAAAATTAGAAAAAATAGTTGAAGGTTACGGGGTTTCTATGTTTGCAAAAAAGTGTTTTCTACATATAAATGCTGGTAAAACTTTTGCAGATCAAGTAGAGTAAAAGTATCCATCTCGATTTACTGCACACATTTACATTTTACTGTTCCTGAAAATCTGTTGATAACAAGCAAAAGTACTGCAAGGCAGCAATCTGCCAGTTGTAAGGTTTAATGTACAAAGATTGGCAAACATGCCAATCTTGATCTTGAAAATTGTCATTACAATTTTTTTTTATAGTTAAAATGAAAGTCAGTCGTGAATGAAGGTAATATAGAAGAGTTGTTTTTTCTTCTCTACTGAGTCTGATATTTGTTAGGCTGAAAGAAAAGAAACACTAAAAAAGAGAAATAGACATTTTTAACAGATGCATATACCCAATATTCTGTTAGACGGCATGTCGTCACGATGACGTATTTGCCATGGCAATTGAAGGCGCCATCTTTGTCTAGGGGTAAACAATTCGTTAGTCTCATTCAGTTATATGTGTTTGGCTCACTGTAGGTTGGTTTAAGTTCCCTAAATATGGATTTACTTCTTCCACATGAGTTTTTCATACTAATATCATTTACTAGCAAATGAAATCACACGATATAAGGTCGTTACGGAAGCGTTTGGCCGTCACAACTATTATAATCATTTTAATAAAAAGCATATCGCATTATAATGTGTCAGTTTCTTGATATAACAAGATATTAATCTCATTAAATCAAGAAACTTTAACAAGATGGTTTCTTATTATAACGTTTCAACAAGGTTAATATAATGAGTTATCTTTTTTCCCGTGTGGAAATGATTTCCTCCAGCAGATTTCGACTTATTAAAATGCACCCCGCTTCATCTTCTTGCTGTTCCCTCCGGACCAGAATCAAAAGTTCCCAGAGAAACGATGTTACGATTAAAAATATCACGACTTAACAAGATAACTGTGTCACTTAGATAAGGAAATATATGGTATATGGTTGTACGATCCATTGGCAGAGCCAAAAGTGGAATATCCTGATCAGAGTTCATTTAAAATGCATAGCCAGACTTTTTAAAAACACTTCAAGACGCAAAAAGGAAGTGAGGTTAAAAGACAATCGTGTCTATTGTTTATGGTGCTTTGAATGTACCTGCTAACTGTTAGCTAACAGTTAGCCTAAATATGGCCGGTCTGACTTGTTATAATTAAGAGGTCTTGGGTTCTTTGCAGCCCTGATGCTATGCTATACTGTGCTGCAACCGCAGATACACATCAAGTCTGACCTAAATGCTGAAATCGGTTTTACAAAGACGCCATTCTGTTAGACGGCATGTCGTCAAGATGACGTATTTGCCATGGCAACCGAAGGCGGCATCTTTGTCTAGGGGTAAACAACGCATTAGTCTCATTCAGTTATATGTGTTTGGAGAAGTGATGTTACGTTTAAAAATATCATGTTATAAAGAGATAACTGTGTCACTTAGATGAGGAAATATATGGTATATGGTTGTACGATCCATTAGCAGGGCCAAA
>JBAMHX010000006.1:9167454-9196430 GCA_037177515.1 Pseudomugil tenellus | reverse complement strand
ATATATCAAGAAATACATGTGTTTACAAGATTTTACTGTTTGACCTTTTTGATCATTTAATACACATTTTACAGGTTTAATTAAGTAGAGATCCTGATGATATCAGGCTAAAAATTATGCTGTCTGACTTAACTTAAATGCATTTGCATAACACTGTTGTAGTTGTAGCACAGTGAAGACCCTGGAGTGTTTTCAGCTGCCTCTTTGCTCTTTAAGACACATTTACACACAATGTAAGATGCAAAAAACCTATTGAATGCAGAGGTAACAAGGCATATCCTTATAGCACAGTCATACATACACACATAATATATACACATAGATGGAAATAAAAAGTTATTTCCATTTGAAAACATTGCTTCATACTTATTGTGCTGAATCACCTGAGATTTTGTGGAAAAAAATAATACCCAGAACATTTTGTTCAGAGGAAACAGAAGCAGTCCTGATGGAACAACATTCACTTATTTTCAGCCTCAATTATATCATTTAGTCATTCTCATTTCCATTATTATTATTTTTTTTAATTTTACATTTTTTATTTATGAATCATCTTAAGCAAATCATTGTTACTATATGAAGGTAATTTATTATGACATTTGTACTAAGTATTCAAACAAAAGGCAGTACTTTTAGACTGAGTACTGAATGGTAATAGTTTAGAAAAACCTTCTGATAACATAAAAAACCTAATTATACACGGAAGACATTTTAATTAAATTCGTTTGAAGCAATTCTCAAGTTTTAAGTTCGTTATGCTAAAGTTCAAATGATTCTTTGTCAAGTTTGAAGAAAGATTGCAATACTTGTTTGAAAAGAGGAGGTAGCAGCAACAGACAATACAGGGGTGTTCATTATATTAACATCAGGGGGCTTTGCCCAACCCAGAAATCTCTAAATTTTAGGACATTTAGATTATATTTTTATATTGTTTTAAATTACAATAAGATATCTCTAATATCTGCATTATCACAAGCTGTTATCATTTGAAATCAAAACATTTTTTATCATTTTTCATTTAATTGTCTTCTAATCAATCTAATTTCTTATTGAAAAATTGCACAGCAAGAAAAATTCAGGAACAGAAGACCTCCCAAAGTTCCCATTCTGACTGAGCCTCCCCAGGATTAAAGAAGTCAAATCCATAAAGGCTCCATCCTGCAAACGCTTGGAGACAGAGGACTCCAAGGGATCTCGTCTTTTTTCCTCCTGATGGCTCAGAGGGTGTGAAAAGGAGCTGTTGCCATCATACCAAGTAGGTACATTTCATCTTTAATGAACACTGTGAAGCAACCTGCCTTCCTTATTTCTTCTCGCCAGGTTTATTTATATAAGCAAAAATCACAAGTGTCTCAGAGGGATTAACAATCTGTTAAACATATGGCACACTCTCTCACACCCATGATTCAGATACGAACACTTTTCAGAGGAGGGATCCTTCTTTCATCCTTGTGCCTGCAATCTGTGCCTGTAAACAGAGCATACAGTAAGCGAAAAAAAGAAAAAAAAACGTGACTTCCTGTGCTTTATATAAGAAGTACACAAAGGTAAACAATGTTTACCTTAACTGTGATATAGCATATATGAAATACCTTTCGTTAACAGGGGCGTTTGCTTCACCTTCATGAGAAAGCTTGTGGATTCAAAAGCAGCATGCTAAGCCTTTTGTTGAAACAACCAAGTGCACATAATCCTCCACCAACAGCAGTGAGCTCCAACTCCTCCTGCTTCAGACAGTCAAGTCAGTAGATTCAGAAGCAGGGGACATGCAAATCATCTCAATTCCCTGCTCAGAAAACAAGAGAGGAAACATTTTCATGCTTTCATCTTTGACTGTTTTGTTTGTTTACAAACTGCTTCCTCCCCCTTAATTTATGTTATTTGCATTTAGTGCAAGGTGCTACATGATAATAATGACATTTTTATTGCCAAGTCTCCTTGGCTCTCTAAAAGCAGAGATCACAGGCACATCCTAGGGCTACAGCAGGATTACTCTGTAGTGAGACACCGCACAGCAGACATCACATTAAAGCACAGACAGCTCCAAGGATGTTTATTTGCTTGATTTGCTTCGAAGATGGAATCGTACAAAAGGAACAGAGCAATGAAAAAACACAAGTGCAATAAAAATAAATAAATAAATAAATAAAAAAGGTCCTCTTAGCTGGAATTTGATTTCTGGAGGGAGAGAGGTGTGTGCGCGAGCCGCCCCTGAGTGACTTTTTGACAGCTGTTTGTTTTTGAAGAAGCACAGGGGTAATTTATTTATTTCTCTGACAGATTGTGGATATGTAAAGAGTCTTTGCTCTCTCTGTGTGTTAAAATTCCTTGAGCCCTCTTTGTTATTCATTGTTTGAACAATGCCAAGTGGCTGTGTGCAATATTACCATACATCTCCTCTCTTAAACGCATCATCTCCAGAAGAGCTAATCTGCTCCAGGTAATATTTAATACAGCTGCCTGTCTAGTACAATACGGCAAAAGATAATAAATGCGACCGAGGCATACCACACCCACTTTCACAATGATGATTAAGAATTAACTGCTTCAGCTGACACTTAGGCTTCAAAGCCAATTTGCTGTTGTAATTGAAGGAGGTGAACCTGTGAGCACAACAGACTTGAGGCAGCTGATTAGAATTGATGACTGCATTCAATGTTTGTGTTTTGTGCGTGTGTGTGTGTGTGTGTGTGTGATTAAACACCTGCAGAGCATTACTAGTTATGTTGGAGACCTTAAAATAAAAAATTACTCTTAAGTTAATTTTAATCCAGTATTTTATTGTTTTTTCGCTGTTTCCAATCACATTTTTAATATAGGCTGTACAATTCAGCTCATACTGTAGTCTAACAGAAGTGAAATAGCTAATATTGGCTTTTTAAAGTTGACTTAATTCATTCCTAATTTTCTATTAATTTCCTTTTAATTTACATGTTATTATAAATACAGGCAAAAATGCTCTGCAAGTGGAGTCGGTGCATGTGGTTTAGCAAACATGCTACCATCTTACACAAGCTTAGAGTGAGACGTTGTGCAAAACAAATCCAGACTGTTTCAGAGGCAGCCTTTATATCCCAAAGGCTTCGTCAATACGGCCCTGACTTTTATTAATTTCAGTGCTCCACTGAGGCATTGATCAGATCCTGTATCTTTCCAATGATCTAATTTGAGGCTGTAATGCGAAACTAAAGGGTCAATGCAGACATCTTACTCAATTCTCATATTTGGAACAGAAAGCCTGCACGTTGATGATTGCCATCTTTAGTTTCATGTGGAAATACTAAATGTTACAATGTTGTGCTACAGTGAGATAATTAAATTTAAAATAATACAAGTCTCTGTGGATTATATCTCTCTTTAAAATGCATTTAAATAAAATCAAATAAAAAAAATACACATATCACGTAGGTCTCCATTGAGGTCATGGTTCTGTATAGGAAGGACAATGCAGCAAATACTAGACTGCGTAGTGTTGCATTCTTCAGGCTGATTGTTTTTCCTCCACAAAACTTCGACAGATAAAACTCCCCAAACACCACAACAGATTAGGATTTCCTGCCATGACACTGTGTACTCTTGCCTTTCATAAAGGACAAAAGAGAAAATAACCTGGTAGATGAAAGTGATATTCTTTATAAATGCATATGGATGTGTTGATAGCACTGCACACCTTTGCCTATTTTTTATATCAACATACCACAGTATCACATCAGAAAACAAACCTTGGAGAGAATTCTGCAGAAACTCTGTTATGTGTGATAACATCATAGTGAGGTGCCCTTTACTTGCAGATAGGGCTCGCAATGAGGTAAAAACGGGGAAAACATTGGATTAATAATACATGGGTCATTTGTAAATCAATGGAGGGGCAGCAGGCCAATGAATAGACTTGAGGATTTATTCTGATTATAGAGTGGCAATAAAGGGCCATTTACAACCTGAATGGGACAACTAGTAATTAAGAAGCCTGCCTTAAAACAAAGAGAGAGAGAGAGTTGTGTGGGTGTATATCGTTAACTCTGGAGGAAACCACTGCATGTTAATGGGCATGCTGTATTTCACCTGCAGTTGGGAGAAACGACCAAGAAAGCCAGTCCTTCAGGAAAATGTGCAGTAGACATCCATCTTCTTATAATATTTGGACCGCACTGCAGCATAATACCATTGGCTATTCAGGGATTTGCTGCATTGTAAGCTGGAGCACATCAATTGGGTTAATGGAGTCAAAGGGGACAGAGTAGGTGGACATGATGAACTTAGTTAAAAAGTTTATGTCAGATGCTGTAAAATACTCTAAGCTCATTTTCACACCAATCACAATTCTTTCTTCAAGTAAGTCTAATTAGCTTCCACTTTTTTGTACCAGTTTGCAAATACACCAACATTTTGACTACATTAGTGTCAATCTGATTTTATCCTCCTGACAGAATGATGGATTAAGTGCTGGTGGCTGCAGCCAGTGGCCTTTTTAATTGGTTTGTCTAAATGTTTTATGAAATCAAGGCAAAATTTAATCAATCTCCAAAAACTGCTGACTCAACCTAAAACCGCCAAGGACAATTTGATGGATTTGAGTGGCTAAGGGGGTGGGGTGTGGTGAGGAGGGGGTGGGGGGGGGTTGCTGAAAAGGTGATATGCTCCCTGGTAGCAACAGCTCAAGGTTAAATGGTGCAGGCGGAGTGTTTTTTATGACAAGAGGAAAAGCATGCTAACGCCCACACACTGAGGTGAATCCTTGGGGTTTTACTGCACACTGTGCTGCTATATCTGCACAGCACAAGCAGCTTTATAGATGGGATGTTGTGAGTTTGGAATTTAGGGGATCACCCTGTACAGAATTGAATGTGCTTACCAGATGAGGCGGTTCCTCTCTTCATTCATTTCACCGTCAGACTTTCAATGGAAATCAACAGTTAGACCCTTTGCCAGAAATATCACAACAAAATGACATTTCACCATGACGCACGTACGTTCCACCAGCAATAAGCGCTGAGAAACCCTCTTTTGTCTCGATGTTATATTTTTTTCCCAATTTTGTGAAAAAGTCTAATTATCCTTTAATGGATTTTGTAATTGCAGACAAATTGGCCTCTTTGAATGAGGATCAATGTTTATATTTAAATGAAATTGATTTATAATTAAAATCCAATGGAGCATAAATAAGGGAATAGCCTTGTTTCTACAGCAACTAAAAAAAAATAATAAAAAAATCCACTTTTTTTACATATCTGCTCACTTTGCAGGATGGAGATGAAGTAGCTTGCTGGCTGCCTGCATCTATGATTCAACACCATCTTTGCATAGATATTTTTCTGCAGTGTGACATATGCTATCTGGGTTGTCAGCTGAAATGAGACGACGGCTGAAATGCAAAGCCATTTCCTGCTTGTTCTATTGTGCAGTTCAGCCATGTTGCTCGCCTATTGTATGGCTTCCTCCAAGTTATCTGTCAGGCCTAGAAAGCAGCCCATTATTTTCTGCCATTTGACTGTCCCCTCTGCCACAGCGCAACTCTTCTGTCGTGCCATGTGATCAGTCTGATTCTTTTGACATCCAGCGAACAGTATCTAGTGATCTGTAATGGTGGTAATGTTTCCTGTCAGAAAATGGACCCTAAAAATGGGCAGTGGGAAAGGAAGAGAAAGCTAAAGTGAGAGTGAGAGACTAAGTAAGAGGAGGAGATAACAGAGGAAGTCAGGCAACCTTTATGGGAAATATCAAAGCCCAGGTTTTACACTAAGTCAGAACCACAGCATAGTTATTGTTATTGCTGGCGCCCCACCCTCCCCCTTCTATTCTCTAAGTTTTAAGCCCATGAATAAGATAGAATGTGCATTAGAGGTGGTCATGTGTATGTGAAGAGCACAGCATTGTAACACTACCTTACAGGCCATTGACTCAAATAGCTATTTTTTTATATTGATTCTGCAAAAGGTATGTGAGGAGAGCCGGTAGGAGAAAACAGAAAAGTATCATAATTCCACTACTCCTTTCTCTTAAGGAGGTATTGTAGCTGGCTTTTACATTGTCACTCTATTCTGACCAAGCTGTTAAATTCCTTCTATGCTTTCTGCAGTTTATTGTCACAAAAGGCCAGCTGTGTATAAAGGGCCCTTCCACCAGGAAGTCTGACTTATTTGTAGTCGAACTCAAAGGAAATGCCATCACACTAAAAGAAAGTTTTGTGAACACAATAAATTATTTTCTCGAATTGCAATTGTAACAAATCACTATTCAACTGATGAACTTCAGAATAAGCTGGAATGATTTAACGTGACCAATTTAACGTGACCAATTAACCAATGGAAGAAAGCAGTACTCGTAAAGAAACCCCCTACATACACAGGGAGAACAGCTGAGGCTTGAATCAGCAACCTTCTTGCTGTGAGAACAAAATAAAGACTCCCTTAACGAAATTGAAATAAACTAAACATTTACATTACAAACAATTTGGGGCTGTGCTTCTTGGGATTAATTTCCTTCCCTCAAAGAGATTTTAATCTATTCTGTTTCATGAGTACTATCAAGCTACTTCTGAATGTAGAGAAAGGCAGGTTCTCTTTGCCCATATGCTATGCAGCAACAATGGTCGCACATCCAGCAGTGTTTCTTCTTTGTGTTTTATTAGCAGCAGTCTATTGTGCCATGATAGACTGATAATTTCTGGAATTCTTGTAATGTTCTTTCCTTTTCCTTACTTTTTGTTCTAACTTTTAATTATGCTTCTTATATAATTCAGAACAGAGAGTCTGACATATTATGGTTTCGGTACTTGTGCCCATATCAAGCACCCAGAAGCCTTTTTCAGACATAGCAACCGAGTAATTTCCTGACATTTACCACCCACACTTTACCCGGAGATGCCTATTCAGACATGCAACTACATTAACGGAGATTACACTGTCTGAACAAGATAGTCTACCCAATAATTTAGCGGACATTGTACTACCTCTTCAACTGGTAAATGTCCGCGTCAATCTACCAACATTCCAGAACTGTATACTTTTCAGACATGAGAGTAAGAAAGAGAATGTCCACGTAATTTGCGGGTAACGGAGCAAGTCTGACAGGGGCTACAATATAGAACACCCACCTGCCAACTTAACGTATCACATTTCATTAAACTGTATTTTATTTGTGGTACCAGAAAATCCAATATGGAACCTACTTTATATCCAAGGTTGGAAAACACAGTAGCTCTTTCAGCTAACAGCAGCTATATGTTGCAACAAAACATAGCAACAAAAAAAAGAAAGATGTGAACGAATCAGTAATCATCATGTGATGTCCAGATGAATGTCTCACTTCTATTATTTATAAACCAGTCTGTTGTTCCTGACAACTGTACGTTAGCATAAACATCGTCCTGAAATGTTTTAAAGAGGCCCGTCTCTTCACATTCCTCGTTCTGTCAGCCGTTGCACCTCCTTGCACTTCGCTTGGGTAAACGATTAGAATAATGATGCTATTGGACAGATTAGCGTTAGCCTGCTTGTGAAAACTAGCATCCACCCACAGAACAAATTGTGTAATCTGTGAATGGATGCCGGTAACAGTTTGGCCAATCCGCCACACCGATGTTGATCAGCATCATATTTATAACCTTTCAAAACCTCCACAGCTTTCATTGGAATGTTTTTTTCTTACAATTTTAGTTGCTACAGGCCTGTATAATGGATAATGGCCAGGCAGTAATTGTAATGTCATGTATTGCATCTTAAATGACCTTCTAGTAACACAATTATTCTCAAAGAAAAATAAGTCAAAGGTGTGAGAGTTCCGTAAAGAAATAATTGACATACAGCCTTAAAGCTTGTGTAATGCCTTAATATGTCCACGTTTTTTGTGGCGTGTAAGAACAGGGCATTTTTTTCTACCCATTTGACTTTTACCATGTTACAAAATGCATTGACAGAAAACCAAAAACTAATCAACCCCAATCAACATTTTGATTTTATTTAATAAAGCTTAGAGATAAGTCATTTGGTAAGCTTTAATTAGCATAGATATAGTAAATTCAACAGGAAAAGGTGTTTTTCTTCACAGAGTTGCACCGCAGTTATCTACCACACAAATCCAAAGAGCTGTGGTTATTTTTCAACAGGCTATCAAGGTTTGTGGACACTTGAAGTATTTTGTCATCATGCCCTTTCAGCCAATAGAGCTGAAAAGGAGCAAGCAGTGACAGCTATGTAATGAGCTTATTAATAGAGCATTGAAGCTACTGTGTAAATGGGTGTTCAGCGAGCTTGTTGGTTTCTACATTGTGGTAAAGAAATGCTTTAAGATTAAACTTTGTCTTAATCTTTTTCTGTTTTTCTGACGCTTCTGAACTTCATATCTTTTTTTAGACCTTTAATCAGAAATTGCATACCTATAATAATATATATTTCTCTTTGCAACCACAAAAGTGTGTTTTAATACTTTGTCATAGCAAAGGGCTTATATAAACATGTTAAAATATCAACCTTTGTCAAGAACAACTGAAGATGGTAAACATCACAAATTAAAAAAGTTATAAGATAGTCTAAAATTTTAAAACTACTTGATTCTAAACATTACTTTAATTGATAACAACTGCTGATTTAGAGGATTAATGTTTTGTTTGACAATAAAATGACATGTAAAATCACTGTGTTATAAAGGAAAATAAAGCATAACAAAAAAACTTAGCCAATTCAATGTTCATTATTTATATATATTAAAAAAAAGTAAATTCTTTTCAAAACTCTCCTTGGATTATGATCATTTTCTTCAAATATGCCTCTTGTAGTTTCACTACGGGCCTGAATCATTATGGAGATCACACATAAGGACATGAGTTTAGCATTTTGTTTGCTACAATGTAGAGAAGAAGACATCTCTCCCACCATGGCTACAACAATTTTCACAAGGTGTGTTGTCTAAGAAGGATGTGTATAAATTCTGCAACTTGGGAAAAGGCTACATTTGAATTATGAAACCAATTTTGAAGCAGCAAGCAATCAGAACAGACCAAAGTCCTCAGCTAATAACATTTTACAAAAAGACAAAGAAGTGAAAGCAAGTCAATCATTTTTATTTTAGATTTGATTAAATTCGGAGTCACTGAGAATTTATTTGTACGTTTACTTACATTGCACATTTAATAGACTGCAGCAACAGTGAGCTCCCCAAAAAATATTTTCCAAAGTTTTCTTCATGTTAAGCACATTTTTTTCTTTCTCTCCCCTTTTCACAATGCCAGACGTTAGACATTAGATCCAAATTGGATCTGGGAGATGTGACCTTAGTCTGCATCTGCTCTGAGGGACAAATACACTGAGCCGGCTGATTGTTCAAGGAGGCACTGAAAATTGTGCTGTCATGGTAGAAAATGCCGAAAGATTAATATGGGTACATTTCACTGCCATCATCTCACTTTCATTATCAAGTAACAAGCACTGAAGAGGAGTGGTGGTTGGGGGGTAGACATAACTGCTTCCCTGCTCAACCTGAGATGTGAGTGTGACATTATGTTGACAATTCAGTGTGTAGGTACTGTTCAGGCAGATGCAGGTATATCAAGGCAAGCCATTACTGTCTTTTGTAGATTGGCTTAGCTTTGTGCTGAAGTGTAATTGCACACCTGTCTGGCATTAGTCCTCCCTTACAAATTGGTTTAGGTACGACTGACTACCAAATGTACCACTGAGCACACTGAATAGACCCTTACTCTCCTCGTGGTTTACTTGCAGTTTTCACTTTCCTGCATTAAATTGCTTACATTTACCATTTTGTTGTTGTAAATGGTGCCAATTAATTTCTAATTAGCCCTGCGTTGAAGTTCAGAGAGTACAATGTGTTACCAGAAAGTGACCTTACATTGCTCTAACTAAAGAATCAGTAGGGAGTTTGTGTCCCAGCCAATGCAGCTACTAATGAGTATTAAAAGTTCACACGACTCTACAAAACCTCAAGATTATGCTTACAAAGCTGAGCTAACAAGAGTATGAAGTGTGTTTTAATTGTAACTCGGTACAACTGTATCTGTAGACACAATGGAAGGGCTTAACAAGGTAATGATCTTTCTGAATATCCAACAAATACTTTGATCAGACATCACCAATGAGCCAGATCCCTCAAAGATAATATCCATGCAAACATTTTTTATAAGTCAAGTTTAATTCATAATACTGTGAAACATGAGGGCATTAAGAAAATAATATCAGGGTCTTGGAAATGATAGCGCAACATGTGCATTGCTCAGGATTTGAATTGCAGTGAATATGTTGCTGTAGGTGATAGTAAGGTAATTTCAAGCAATAAAGAAAATTATTTTAAAATGTAGGCAAGTCAGTATTTTACCAAAAATAACTAATGGACCATTATATAGTTATAGCAGATAAAAACTTTACAGATGAAGCTTACATGAAAACTATTGTACCACTAGAAAAAAGTTGTCAAGGCTTTAACACGTGTAAAAAGCTAATGGGTCTGTGATTTTCAAGTCTTTTACCGATGTCATTTTCTATTCTATTGTTGGCTATTATTAGTTGTTCGCAAGGAAGAATAACTACCAGGAACTTCAGCAGGAGGGTGTACGAGACAGGGAAAAACAAGCAGTTCACAATGGCCACGTTCATTTAAGAGTTTTAATTCCTCTTTAATTCCAAATTAAAGTTAATTCTGCTTTAAAAACAATGAAAAATAACCATGTATACAACTAATTCCGGAAGAAAATGAAAATTCGGAATTAAACTTATTTCCGAATAAAATGGCTGGTTTATTCTCCGAATGAAATAATTCCTCGATCATGCAGACCTTCATTCTGCTCTGAGATAATTCCGGTCATTTGGCGCATGCTCGTTACCTTCTCCGATCACAATGACGCATATGCGCAGTCTTCTGCACCCTCTATTTGTGTCAAGCTAGTACATCTAAAATTTAAATCATCATTGAAGTGAAAACGGGTTTTGTTATATTTTTTCCCACGTAACCAATAAGGCGAGAAGCTGGACATGGTTTGTATAATTCCAGCATACGTGTGTCATGTTCGCCATCATTTCAGAATGATGAGAAGTCAAATAAATGTGTTTCCATATAAACCTAAATTCAGAATAAATATTTTCATGTAAAGTCAGGAAGAAGGATCTAATTCAGAATTAATATTTCCAAATTAAAAAAATATAATATAACAAACCCCAATACCTCCTCAAATAGTAACCTCCATCCAATGAAGCAGGGATCTTTAATTATGGTCCTCAGGGGCCGGTGTCCTGCACGTTTTCTAAGTGTCCCTGCTGGAGCATACCTGACTTGGACTAAGACAAGCTCTTCACATGTTTGCTTAATATACATTGATTTGAATCAGGTGTGTTCCAGCAGGGACACCGGAACCTCGAGGACCAGGATTAAAGACATGTCTTTGGTCCAACAAGTTATGGGCTGTCTAGTTTATAGAGATCATGGTGCCAAGGGAAGACACTATGGACGAGGCTTACAATAGGAAGATGCTGCGCTACTCAGACCTGAAGGCAGAGGCCAAACAGCGAGGCTGAAAAGCAACAGTCATTGCAACATCCGCCTTCAATCTGCTCAAGGATCTAGGGCTCAATGGCCAAGCAATGCACCATCAGAGAAACATCAGACACAGCTGAGTGCTGCAGCCGGGGAATTTAGAGGCAGAGGAAGGACCCAGGTGTGTCCCAAGAAGTAAGGACACATACCCAGGTCTGATCACCTTGTGGTGGGCCTCCCCCAGCAGAGGGTGTATGGTATGTAAAAAGGCCAAAACACCCGATGAAGTTGGGCACTACAACAGAAGATGTGTCCCGACTTCTTGCTTGCTGAGGGCCACCTGGGATCAACCCTGTGCAAGACCTTTGGTATATTTACCATATTTTCCTATACTTTAAATCATTGGCATGTGATGAACTAGCAATCCATCCAGGGTGGCCACTGGTGCAGGCTCCATGGCCCCTGCAACCTTGAATAGGACAGTGCATGTATAAAATGCATGGATAATAATTACTGCAAAGCAATGAGAATAAAATGGTCAGATTAGTTCTGAATCTTTTAAGATGAACCAAAATCAAGAACTTTTGAACACATGTTTGAGCCAATTTGATATATTATTCTTATTTGTTTTTTTGTTTCTTTTTTTTGTCCTGTCCTCTCCAGCATCATATAGCAGAATGATGGTCTAGCTGCTGTATGGTGTCAAATAAATGGGTTATTTCAGGAATCTTTTAGATATGCCACTACCCTTAATTCCTTAGTGTTATAATTTATCACTGTATTCTCGACAGTTTTAATATATTTTCAAAACAATTTTACTCACTTTTTTCCTAAAGTTCTGTTTCAACTCTCTACCCAGGTTTCAGATAGACGAGAATTCAGTATTCAGTTAAAAGAAAAGTATACTCCCTAAAGAAAAATCTTATTAGAGGGAGTATGTTGCACTTTGTGTATTATCACAGTAAGGATAAGGAATTACATAATTATTGTGTTCATGTAAATTCATAAATCATCTGGACTTTGTTTGCCATGTTTAGTATAACAAATATGAATCTATAACCTATAAAAACAACAAAGAGCTTTTGTATTGTGGCAGGATTTGTCTCCATCAACACAAATGTACTTATATAAATAAAAATATATATTAAAAAAAAGATTAAAGAAAAGAAATGACTGCAAGTCATCTAACAAATCAAAACATGATTAATCTTCCCCATAAGGTATTTGGAATAGAGCTGCCTTTTTATGCATGGACCTTCAAACTCCTCATAAGATGATTAATCAATGTCTACTACTAGAGAGAGATATTCTTTTTTTTTAGAAGTGTGGGTCGGATGATAAGAGGAAAAAGTGTGACTTTTTCAGCTTTGATTTTAATAAGTTTACCACAATTGCTGTTAATTTTGTGTAGTTTTTCTCTGTATTTTTGTAATTTCTTCACACACTTCAACGCAATATAAAATAATATAAGCTGTCACAATGAACAAAGTTAACTCTTATACAGAAGAAGCTACATGAATAAAATGTATTTTTGCCTTTTAATTGCGGTGATGGGTTGCTTTTTAATCATTTTTGCTGAAAAGGTTTGGTTAGTTTTATGGGTTTGACTTCTTCATGATTAAGTAGTATAATGAGCACAGTTATGTTAATTTATACACATTTTTAAACATGCATCCTGATCAGGTATCCACCTTGAGTGCCCATTTGATAACACCAGGTACACAGACTCAATCTCAGATCTCAAACAAGCTCATTTCCACCGGACGGGGCAGTCTCAGATGACTACTCCACCGGCGTGAAATGTAAATTTTTTTCAAAAATTTCCCTTTCAAAGTAGCTTCGAGCGTAAAGGAATTGCAAACTGCTACTATGAAAGTTTCATTTAAACCCGCTGACGGGTAATCCCTTTCTCATCACTCCTTTGAACACTTTTGGTGCAGTTAAAAGAGGAACAATCGATAATGAACTGAATCTGGCCACATTAGAGCCTCCATCTGGGATTTGAATGTTCTCCTCCCCCATAAATCTATAAAATCATGGGTGAAACACAGTGACAGAGCTAAAGAGAGAATTTCTTCTCAGTCCATAAGCTTTTTTTTCCCCCTCAATAAACCAAAAACAATGCAGCACTCTCATCCATTTAAGAATCCTGTAGTATTCACTCATTGAGACTACTATTACTCCACTTTCTATGCTATTTATGGGGGTCATCTCAGTGTGCAACTATCCCAGGATGAGGAAAATTAAAAGGTTTTTTCTTTAACTCAAATGCCACAGTATAAATTTACTTAAAAACATAATACAACACAAAAGGGTTGTTCTTATTAGCGACATTATTTATGTAATCCTGCCTCTCTTGTTGTTGAATCTGGTCACGCTCTCCTTGTTTTCCTCACTTGTTTTTCCTACAGGGTCACATTCCACCTCAGTTAATTGAGTAATTAAATATATTTATATCAGTGCTCACATGGGTTGGGGACAGTCACATAAATACTGTAATAGCGGGCACATTTTCAACTTTGAAGGTCAAGCTTGTAGCAAGGACTTCTGTCTGCTTCTTAAATATTTCATTGCTTCAAAATTAAAAACAGCACACTCAATTCAAACACACCTGCAAGTCATTCTCAGAGAGGCTTTCGCATTGAGTGTTTACAGTACAAGTATGGCTGAAATTTCCCCTCTTTCTTCCATCATCTTGTGATCATTGTGTTTGCTTTCTGCAACAAAGCTGAAAAATAGGCACGATTCATCCTCACTAATGACAAAAATAGATGGGATCAGATGAGGTATGGTCTGTTTTATGTACTATTTCACCTTGCTTTGGTCAGGCATATAATTATTTTTTCATGCATTAGCTAATGGTTACATTCATTGTCAATAGTCTGGAGTTTTATTTTAAAGAAGATGAAAATATTATTAGTTATTGGCTATTTTTTGAGAGATTTTTTTACAAAAAGGAGATGGGATGATTTTTCCATTAGAGCTTCAAACTCAAAAATAATTCCTATAATCATTGAAAAATAAATAAATAAATACAAATCGAAATAAATTACATGGACTTGAGTGAGGTTTGCACTCTGAGTGCTTTTAGTTTCTAATCGGTAAAGAATTACTTTTCTGTCACTGTTATCATGAAGTTAATCTAAAAGATAGGTCAAATTAATTAAATGTCAGTCTCTGTTAATCATCACATTTTTTTCTTTATGGGTTTTATTTAAAAAATTCCAACATATTTAACTGCAGTTTTTAGAGTGCTGATCGTGTGACAGTCCATCAGCTCACTAGGACACTGAGCATGAGGCTGAACATATGAAAGTATTCTGCTGCATATGCAATAATATGTTACTTGAAAAAAATACTTTATACTAAATAGGTCTTAAGGCGAAGTTGTCTATTTAAATGCAGTGTGATGTAGACATGTAAGATTCTGGGTTAACTAGCATTTTTTTAAAAATGTTTTTTGCGCTATGTTTTGTTTTTTTGTTTTAATGTTATGTGTTATGACTGTTGTTTGGGGCTTATACCACTTTGGTCTGCAGCGATTGTTATCAAATGCTTTATAAATAAAAAGTTGGATTGCAGTGGAAACAAATGTTAAAAAACAATCATTAAAGAATTTAATCATAAAACAATGTTGATGAACGCAATTTCTGCAGCTTGAAAGAGCAGATTTGCACCAACCGGACCACCATAAGTGTGCACATAACAAATATAACTGAGCAGTGAAATCCAACCATAGTCCTTCGCATTAAAGGTAAATGGCTTCTATATAAGATTTCATCTGCTCAAAAGGTCTGGTATTTTGGGGAGGTAGAAATGTGCACAAAAGCACTGATACATATCAAAGAAGCACACTCTAGTCTATTTGAGCTAACCAAATGCTGGAAGTGGACTATAATGCATTTTCTGCCTGTAACAAATACAATATGAAGTTCTTAGACTCAAAAGTTTTTTTTAAAAAAACTCAATTTGTGAAATACTTTTAAATGATTTAATATACATTAAAACTACTTATCCTGATAATAAACACAAGTGGTGCTGAACCCTGTGATTGATTCCTTGAATTTTAATCAGTGTATGCATGATACAGAAAGTGCTCTATGTATGAAACTCTGACTGATGACGTCTTGTCCAGTAAAGGGCTTTGGATGATCAACAAGACTTGTGATCTATATGAATAAAGTTTGCCTACATTTCCAAAAATTTTGGCCAACTACCTACAGTCCTTGGAAGCTTAACGGCTCTCCTGAAGTGTTTCAGCTCACGTGGCTCATTTGGCTGCATGAAGTCACTTAGCAAATTTGTACCAAGGATGTTGCAGATACTTTGCTTTATGACTGGTACTCAACTGAATGAAGCCCATTTATAATTTTAACCAGTCTGCATTTTGTGAACTCAATTACCTCTAAACTGAAACAGCAAAACCACATAACTTCCTGAATGTGGTAATATCTCCAGTGAAAGTCATTATTATTTGTCAAAAATTCATCAGATTTATTTTATTTGGTTATAACATTTCAGACCAAAACATTTCATTTTGGTTCATTTACCCATTTCTATGAACTGTTAACTCCATGTCTAAAAGACGAAGGATTAAACCTCAAAGGATTATTAATATATTTTCAATTTTTTACAGTCCCTTTTAAATGGGGAGATGTTTCACCAGCTTAGCAAAGCCTTCTCCTGCTGGTGGCAACAGATGAAGAGTCAGCAGGATTCATTCTGCAGCATAGATACCAAACAGAATGCCAAATCATCCGCAGCCCTATGATGAAGACCAGCGGGAGGTTACTTAAAATCTTAAAAAAACTTAAACTTAAAAAAGTCACTTAAGTAATCTGGATTCATCTTCTGCCCCAATTGTCCCACTGCGAGGTACCTGATCAATCCATAGACTTACAGTCTGTGGACTCATGTTGCCACCAGCATCTTAAAATGAAGAATGCAAATCATCCATAGCTTGCAACATGCTGCAGTGTGCTTGATGTTTGGTGGCATTTCAGAATCATTATGAAAGACAAACATATGTGGCCTATCTTAAATCCTGCAATAAGCAATAAACAAATAGGCAATTATAGAGTGAGCCTAACAACAGACACCCTACTTGACCTCTTCGTGTATCCACTTATGTGCACACTAAGGCTTAGATGACATAAACATTGATTGGGCTGAGCGCTCTCCCCTCAAGATGTTAAGACTGTTGCTACTCAGTTTTCATCGCCAGGCTCTCCGTCTGTGGCTTCTGACCCTCCACAGCACTGATGTTAAACAATAATTATTCCACAGACCAAGACTCATTTTGCTAATCAGCAATTAGGGATGGACAAGGGGTTTTAGTTGCTTATACGGCAAATGCCAATACTCAGGCTGTTACTAGGGGCAAAGGCAGGGGTAACTGTGGCTCAACGGGCCAATATCGAGGAACAGATCCATCATTTTGTCAGCTAATGCCTAGAGAGTGAACCATGAGCTTTTCTGATGAGTGCCAGCGAAGGCAGTAGGGGGAAGGGTCAACGAGATACACCTTCCTGACAAATGCGCGAACATGCTAATGACTGCTACTTCCAGCTTTTAAATCGCAACTGTTAAAACAGGGGTGAGGGAGATGTGTGTTGCCCCTTAGCTCTCTTAGCTGCAGTATTACCACTACACAAAAAGCTGTTGTGGTTGTAATGGTGCTCCACAGCTGGTGTGAGTTTTAATAATTCCCCTGAAAAGGCCAAATGGAACAAAGGCCACATGCTGCCATCATATTATACTCTTGAAAACCTCACTATGAAAAAAGTCCAGACTCATATGAATGACTTTCATGGGCCGAGGAGGGGGTCACTGAGTCTGAACTCATCTTCAAACAGATTGTGCACATGTTGAACCCTGTTGAATCACAGTGGTAAAAAAGTGGCTATATTTCAATGGTGCATAAATTATAACCCTCTTTCCTAAAAATGCACTCAATTCTATTCGAGCTTCCCACGCTACACAAGCGCAGCATTTACAGAGAGCTTTTAACCGATTGCATTATTTAAAAAGCCACCCCAACGCACAAAAGCAATTTGGTAGAATAGCAGCCGTAAAATATAGCTTTCAGTCGTGGGCACAAATGGTTTGTCTTTCCTTGCCACTTTTTTTTCTCCTGTGACTGCTTCTGTCCTCTTGTCAAACATGGCACCCACCACCTCCACCCTGTTGCTGAGAGCATCATAAGTGTTACTGTCGCACTCAAACACAATTGATCTCTCATCAGGTGCACTTGAACCCTCCAACCCCCCCCAATTCATACAGCGTTTCCTCATGCACCATTTGAGTTCTCTTATTTGAGTTAGATGTGCTTTTATGGTGGGCTATAGATGCATAGAGATGCCACAGATGTTCTGTCCACTCAAGCTCTAAATTTATTTAGATTCAGGGTCACCAAGAGGGAGTGGAGTCCATTTCTAGCCACCACAAGGTACAGTGAGAGACAGGGTGCACTATGGATGGTTTTTACAACAAGAGTCAACACAAATGAGACCATGACCTCACAACTACAGAGTTAATTTAATATATTATTGACCCAAAATGTATGTTTTTTTAGAATGTGTGAGGAAGACTGGAGTACCTGGAGAGAATCCATAAATGCATTAGAAAATATAAGCTCTTTACAGGGGTAACAAAAGCTAACTGACTTACCAACTTTAAAAGGTTATGTATATATTTATAAAAAACATGCTACGCCCATCTTCTTGGATCTGTAATAAAAACAAGAAGGATAGTTTGAAAAAGATGCTTACAGGAGCCTTAATTCATTTGGTAGAAAATTACAAAAAATGGGTAAGATGGTCCATGTAACTTATTAAAATGCTAACATGGTGTAACCTTCAGATTTTACATGTATAAGCATTGCTTCTTGCAGCATCAGAAAGTGGTAAAGTGAATTAGGCCCAAACAGTGAGACACTGTGAGAGACTGCTCAATATGTATGATTTATCTACTTAGACAAATGCAATCACTGTCAGCTTATTCTAGCAAAAAAAAAAAAAAAAATGGTTTCCATGTGTTCTTCGTTGGAGCTAATGTAATTTGTATCAAATTTGATTTTGTCACAAAAAAGTTGTGATAAACTTTCCTGCCCCATTGGCCTATAGTGACGGTGAAATTAAAGTTTCTCTTTTTTATTTGTTTTTTTCTTTTAAAAAATGGCAGAATATTGAGCAAATGATATTTAATGTCACACATTCATACTCAGGTCTTCACTTAAAATAGCCTCCAAAAACCAGAGGGTTTTTAACCTATCAGGACTTAGATGTTCTCCATCTAAGACCTGATGGGTTTATTTGGTGAGAACTAATGAGGAAGTGGAGAAGCAGGGGGCTGTGGGTGCTAGCTGAAGGGCTGTTTAAAACCTAGAAGCAAAGGAAAAACCCTTTCTGTGCCTACACATTGACCAACCATTATTTACAGTATGTGTCAGATCATTGTACTCCATCATGTTCCTCCAGAACTGACGCAGCATTCATATTTACCCAATACTAGGACTGTCATTCCGCATCGTCATTGTGTTAAACAGCACAGAATTGTTCACAATTACAGATTTCTGGTTAAACACGGTATCAGTTCTGACCTTGGAAAGCAGAAACTACAGCGAATGTGTTTCAAGCAGTCAACCCATTCTACTTTTATAATGACAGGACTGTCAAATACTTTGGCACCAACCAAATTCTTTCAAGTAGTGTTTTGGATGGTTAGGGTTTCAGCTATGTGAACAGTGATACACCAATGGCTAAACCAAATAGTTTGAAATGTAAAACATTTTTCCTTCTGTCACTTATGTCTATAGAGTGCTTGAAAGTATTTACTGAACATTTTTTTACATGTTCCATATTTAACTTCATTGAGTCCCACTAAGGACACCTTAAAAAAGCAGAGCAAAAAAAGTCCAATGGCCAAATATAAGCACATTTCCTATTTACTTCAGCTCAATCAGTTTTTTAAAAGGTTCCTGGTCTCATCATTTCCTGAAAAGCATCCTCAGTGGCCAACACCAGTCAGAATGATAACAATGACAAATCTGCTTATTTCCAGTCGGTAATCACATCACCTCCAAATCCATAGTAATTTTCTCCAAAAAGGATATTCACATTAGCCAAGTCAGTGATTTATGAACTTGTCTATACAGCTTTAAACACAGAAGAAACAAAGGAGAGGTTAGATAATTACCATCATGTTATTTAGTGGAACTGAGGTGTGTCCATGAACTTGTTTTAAAGCAATGACACAAAGAATGAAGAGTACTGAATCTAACTGTAACCCATGCACAACATCTGCTCCAGAAAGGCAGACAAATTTAGATCTGATGTTTATAGAGGAATAGCTTAAAGTAATTTTTAATGAGTAAAAAGAAAGATATTTGCGAATAATAAATGTTATTTTCAGTTAAATTAACTAAGGATATAAAATCTATAGTTGTAGTTTTCAGAAACTGAATAGAAAGTAGCCTAAGTTTTAATTTAATTGCAAGTGCAAAGGTGAAAAAAACATCATTTTTAAAACACTTCTTTTAGGTTTGTTTTTCCCCTCATGCTTTTATTAAAAGAACACAAAAAAAATACATTGGAGCTATCCTTTTTTCTACACCGTATTATTATTTCAACCAATTTAATTTTTTATGAACATCCTGTCTGGATTTTAGTTGCCTCCACCAAGGTCAACCTTTGGGGAAAAATGAAAAAAAGCTACATTTTTCTTGTAAACAAAGACTTTTATGCATATCAACAACTGGTGTTGTAAAACCAAACAAAAAGTTTGGATGTAACTTGTCATGAAACCCATGAATCTGAGAACAGAAAGATCTGGGAAAGTATCAATCCATCCCAAATACCAGACAAATTCCGTACAAACACACAATGGCATATGTAATTTTTGAAGCTTTTAAAAAGTGAAAGACCTCCTCAGTGAGGGTGGTGCCAGGAATACAATGTACAATCCATTCTTTTCAGAGAGTCAGAGACATCTTAGCCTCTATTGACAATGTTTTTCCACTAAGGGCACATTTCAATATGATTAAGAAGGGCGAAAGCAACAGAAGCAGAATAAATGCAACTTTCCTTGTTCACTGCCTACATTGCTTACATTGTTTATAATTCAAACTAGAATTAATAAATTCCTACATTGTAAATTTAGTATGTTTACTGTGTCTCTAACCAGATTTTCATTCCATGTGTGACCAAGCAAGAGCAACCCCCCTGCTAAAAAAAAAAAAAAACAAAAACACACACACAAAAGACCACCACTGTAAAATGACTTTTTACAAAAGAATACAATACTTTAAAACTTGATTGTTTGGCTTTTAGTGTTGGGTGTTTAAAAAATAATATGTTTTACCTTGTTGAATTGAATTCAGCAGACCAAAAACAAAATTAACCTAAACAATCTAAATAAGACAATGGGGGTATTATTGGGGTGATTCAGAACAGCAACATTAAAAAACCAAAATAACTACTACCATGCACGCAATTAAAACAGAATCGCAGTAAAATATAATTAAAACAATAAGAACGCAGCTTGAACATCTCCCTTTGAAATGGCCAAGTGTTTAAAACAGAAGCAATAAATGGTCCATTCAAGAAATCAACTACACTTATTCCAAGAGGGAAAAACAGTGATCTCTGATTGATATTCTAATGAAAGAGCAACAACAAAGAAAAACAAATTAAAATAAAATAAAACTTCAGATTCAGATTGAAGCGCAGGTGTTCACCTCATTCTCATGGGACTGAAACATTTTAAACCTGAAGATTAAATACTGAAATCCACAATGGTGTCACATTACCCCTTCTGCTACAGCAACCACTCCAAGATTGCTCTTCCTCACCAAATGTAACAAACCCCTCTGCTGCTCTCAGGTGTGTTGAGTCACAAAGGAAGGACTGAAATGAGCTCTCCACCCCTTTTTTATAAGCCCTGCCCCTTTAGCCCAACTAACATCCACACTTCATTCCACACATGTAAATATATTAAAAACAATCAATTAAACAAACAACAAAGAAAAATGGTGAAAAAATGTATAAAAGATTTGTACCAATGCAGAGAATTTTTTTAAATTGGCTACAGCCTGGTTTGAGGAACCCAATGCACATTAAAGAGAATGGTGGCACTTGGTTGCCTTTAATGAAAACAACCATTTTTGTTCCTATTTCTTTGATAAGTTTCATTGTGTCCATGAAACATATCAAATATTAAACAGTTTTAAAGATTTATAAAGAAGCCATGAAATAAGCGATTCTTAAAGAAGGGGAAAGGTTAAGGTATGCCAAATGATTCAAGAAGGGGACAAAAATCTGGGACAACAGGTATGAAGGAGTGAAGACCCTCCCTGCTGTCTGGATCTCATGGCTGTAGTAATGTAAGTTAACGTTGACCATACCATAAAAAATGTTGCCAAAATCCAAAGACAAATTGGAAAACACACTTAAAAAATTCTGGAGAAATATTCCTAAAGATGCAAAAGTTTAAAGTTCAATGCTAATTAAAATAATCTTCAAACTCTGTTTTGAGGTTATAAGTGGTAATTTCAGACTTAAATATACCAAATATTAATACCATGATTACAAAAAAGAAAAAAAATTAAAATGATTACATCACAATGCTTTATCTCCTTAGTTGAAGTACACATTACTGGTCTATGAGATACTCAAGGATAATTGCTGCCATCACACGATGGTGAAAGGGGTCAAAATACAGCAAAGAAGCAAAATCTGGAAAAAAGCAAGTATAACTTATTTGGGACCAATTTAACAACAACAAAAAAAACCCAGAGTTGTTTATGTGTGAAGTTGTAGAACATTATTTAGCATCTAAGCAGAAAACAACCAATCCACACAGAAGAACCAATAAAGAGTAACGTCTCACATGAGCACTTTATTATAAACAAACTCACTGAGACAGATGCAAGTAAATATTACAGAGTACAGATGGATGTTAGTAGTGTATCAAATTTATATCAGTATTTTTCCACATAAAGTCAGACAGCATCCTGCTATGATATTTTCCATTTCCTCTGCAACGATTCTGCTATGTGCACTTCTCTTCTTTCACAGCCAGCTCTATCCCTGCTCAACAAGGTGACCTACACTTCAAAAACCTTTTTCATTTACTTTAAAAAACAAATCCTCATTGTTGCTAAATTAGCATGTTTATCTATTTATCTGAAAAAAGATTACGCTTTGACTGATTATTACTTTTGGATCTATTTTTCATATTAGTGTCTAGTATTTCATATTTTCCTGCAATGTAATTCTTACCATCTAATATCTTCTTGCAGTAATCTTTTTTACTTGTCCTTATAATTTAATTGAACATATTCTTATATGGTTTTTACATTTATTTTCTATCTTTACTTTTCTGTCTCGTGAAATCATTATAAAGTGCATTTTTTGGAGGTTTGTCCCTTTGTTATCACTGAGTCATTGCTATGTTTCTGTTAGACAGTATCTCTCAATTGGAAAACATTCCTTTTATCAAGAAAATATTCTTGTTTATGTGCAAGATGAACATCTTTTTCTCTGAATTTTATGTTCCATTTGCACTTGAATAATTTATTTTCAGTGCATTAATAGGTTCTTCTGTTCTTATTTGTCTATATTTGCTGCTACAATGTTTGACTATTTCCTGTGACTCTCATAACCTGCATACACTGGCAGATGGTCACCTACGTAGATGATTATCAATCCACTTATTACATAATTATCAGTTCACTACTGAAAATATTAGTGAGAGTGTCAGAATGAGATGAACCTCTGCGGGGTATAGGGATTTTTGTAATTAGGCTCATATTGTATGTTGTATAAATAAATTCATATGTAGTATTGTATTTAATCCTCACAAACAAAAAAGTAGTATTTTTTAATATACTTTCTGTCTGTTCACTGATTGTATTAATGTTTGGTGCGCTATAAATACAGCTAACAACAGCATTTTTGTTTTTTTTTCCTTACATATTTTATTTGATAAGCTTTAATGTAAACTGTCCCTTGTAGTTGTTATTCCATCTAAAACCCTGAAGTTTAAATATTAATCAATAAAAATAAAATTTTGCCCTCATTGTGTTTGCTATTATTAAATGAGTTCATAACTATATAATTTAATGTTCCAGATATTGCTAATATACTAAATGGCTTAATATTATTAAACTTTGCATTGAAACCTCTACTGTTTACATGAATAAGTAAGTTAATATCTATGTAGTAGTGACAGTTATTGATCTGTATCCTATTTCAAATTAATCATTTTGTGATCAGTCTATTGTAAGACTACCAGTTCCAATTTCCAATTGTAGTCCAGATCCAGACCAGTTCCGAGATGCTCCTGATGCAAATCGCCGGGCTTCCTCAGGATACATTTTATGAATATTTTACAAATTGTAGTTCAGGTGTTTGGTAGTTCCCTCTGTTTCCTGAGCTGACCTGCTTTTTTGCTGCGGTGTTCCAATTCAGGATCTGCACACTTTGAAGTGACATAGTGGTCCGACAAGTATAGTCCCAAATTAAAGATGTCTTCAAATCCACGCTTCAAACCCGCACTTTGTTTGGCTCCTCTGGACCACCTCCTCCAGATGTGTGTAATTTAGACACAAAAGTAATTGAAAAGAAGTCAAACTGAAGTTACTGCTGCCATTTTCTGTTATTCCCTAAAATGTTTTTTTTTTTAAAGAATGGGATCACTAATTGGATAAGCACGGCATATGCTAATGCTAAGCAATGGAAACTGGAGCACTATGGGTAATACACATGGTAGGCCGTCTCATTTCACTAATGTTAGGTGCACTTTGGAGTGTGCAGCCTACATTAAACACTCTGTAGCCTGCAGACTACAAAGTAGTACAGACCCTGAATTGGGACACAGTTTATAACAGCATTGTGTTTTGCTAGGTGCTTGTTCATGGAAAGATCTGTTTTAGCGCTCCTGTTTTTTTCATTCTTCTTTGTGAGAAAAGGGTTTTTAAATCTCAGCATAAATGTTGTTCTATTACTGGCATTTTTTCTGTGAAGAGGGTGGTATGCCTCCATATGAAAGTTATCCACCTGATGCTCTCCAGATCTCATGTTCACCGCTCAAGTGTATAACAGGTGCTTTATTTTGAGACTGCTGATGCAAGTATTTAGTTAACTTACATGACAGAAAATTGGACCTATTAAACGGAAAAAAGTGTTTGAAGCCACTCTGTAAACATGTTTATTTCAGCTGTGAAATTGGACATTTTAACATGGGAGTCTATGGGCATTGCTTTCTATTGGAGCCAGTCATCTAGCGGTAAGGGGTGAACTGCAAGTATTTCTATTTCCATATTGGCGTCACCATTGGCAACCAGACTTTGCCACTTAATTCTAGCAATGAATTCACACACACAAACACTAATAGACATTATTACACAGCAAAATTTTTATTGTTTACCAGAGGTAGTTTGGTGAAATTACAATAAAAATACTGTAAACACATCATTTCCTGCATTAGAAAGCTAAACTCGGGCCTTTATTTTGTTGTTCCAAAACCAGGAAGTCATGCAGACCCACAACAAAGCTCCACCTCTGACCTAACCCTGATTTCTGTGGTCCCACCATATATCTGAACAATTACGTGCCACGAGCACAGACGAAAGTGTTGAGACTTTAAGGGTATTTCATGCAGATCTAAAATTAGGTTGCACTTTTAAGACTGAGCATAACAGACTAAAACAAACAAACAAACAAACAAAAAAGTTATGTCAGAATTCAATGTCAAAATTGCAAAAGCTATTACACATCTGTAATATTATATTAATAATTTCTCCTATAATCTTTGCACAAGAACTTCTCACAAGTTAATACTTTTAAATTTCTAGTGCAACTCTTAAAACCGCATCAAAAGCATGTCTCTTTTGGGCTTTAGCATAATTTGTGCAATGACTTATTTGTTGATGATTAAACTTACTTGACAACAATTAAGAACAATTAAATCTATAATGGGCAGGTAGTGGATAATCCGCTGGCTGTAGCACCCTGAAAAGAGCATTCAGTCCACAATTATGATTCACTTTAGATTAATAATTAGCTTCAAGTGCATGCAAAGCTAAATGTATTACTAGATGCTAAGGTGATAATGCATTATCTATCCATTACCCATTATTAAGCACTGCACTGTCTCTTCTAATATACTGTTTATGCCTGTGAGGCAGTGTTACGGGAAAATATTACAGCAGTTTAACATTTCTCAAGGGTTTCCCTCCTTGAGCTTATTAAACTCTGAAACACTTAAGGATTAGCAGACAAGTCTAACATTTTCACCCAAAGGGACTGCTTACATTAAATATTAGAACTGACAGGTGTAGATTTCTTATGCCAGCAATTCACTTTGGGAAGCGTTCACCCACATTCTTTGGAGCGAGAGATGACGAGAAGAAGTCTGCTGGAGTCACGTGCAAAGCTCCTGGGTCCAATCAATTCTTAATCAAAGCCGGATCCTGAAAGCAACAAGATTGTGTCAGAGCTGAGATCAGGGTGACACCGGAAAATTGAATTTCAGTCAGGCATCATGAAAAAAAATATGTGTATGACCTTTTCCAAATGCAAAGCTAGTCTTTACTGAGCGGTGTAGTGAAAGAGAAAGTTTCCTTTACCGTTTAACCCTACACATTTTTGAAGGTTTATGAAACATTAGAATTGGATTACATGAAGCAATGATTATAAGATGAATTGTTGATACGCATCAACAAATACTTCACTAGGGCCTTTCTCATAGTGGCATCATTCTGGCTTCTCAAAGCTTCAGCTGGATCCCTGCTCTAATTGGTTAGCTTCTTTGTCCCACTGTTTAACTGTCACTTTTATATTACAGCCTATACATCTTTGACCCACATCAAGCTGTGCCAGAGACATATTCCTATTGGCTGTCAGAAGTGATGATAAAAGACATTTATGACTTTACAATATGGACTGAGTGAGTCTCATGGTCTCACGCTGTCTACAATAGAGTTGATTTTATACGAATGTTTAACTCCATGTTATTTATATTGTAACTAATGATACACTCCAGTATAAAGATACATATAAACATAATTTATCATTTAATTTATATTTAGAGACATTTGGGAGTTCATTTGTTAAGACAAACCTCATGCAGCATCAACTAGTCTGCAGGTCCCAACAGCCTAAAGGTAAACTACATGTGATCATAACAGACCATTTAGCAGAGGATCCTTTGCTGGAGCATGAAGAAGTCAGAAAAATAACTCTTCTCCAACCAGTTTATTTTTTATCAATGTGAAATGAGATTAAATGCAACAAATATATGATCGTCTTTTAGTGAAAAGTTTTAAAACTGTGTTGTGCACTCGGATCAGTATTAGCCTGCAGCATTTTAGCTTGAAATGCATCTTATTTGAAAAGCGTACCCCATTTAGAGCAAATATGGAGATAACGATAGATAGAAAAGCATTTTAAAGAAACGTATGATGCTTGTAAATCAGTGTATCCTTGCTCCTTTGTGCATCTGAATGGACAGGCTGTGGCTGATGTGAGATCATTATGAACACCTACACTGCCCCCTCTTGGTGATAGACATATATGCACTTTAAAAAACTGCAAATATTACAGCTACCCATTTTGGGTGACATATTCTTAACAGAATGTCAGAATGACCTTGAACTGGTAAAGCATTCATGGAAAATGTATGGTTGAAAAGATGAGGATTGTGACATGCAAAAATGGGAAGCACATTCAAATCACAAGTGCTGCTGCATATGCTCAACACTCGCAGTGAATATGTTTTTGTCTAAGCTTTTACCACATTTCCACGTACCGTTTCAATGCTTAGTCAGTCATTGGAAGGCTATAGGACTCTAAATTAACAGTAAAAAGGATGAGGAAGGAAGGGTTTTAAAATTTTTATGTTGCATATTGTTACTTACTGCCTGAATGGAGTGAATAGACCAAACCAATGGTCTAGGAACACTAAGTGTCAGTCACAGTAGGAAGGAAGGATGCTGGGAATAAAAGTCCACACATTGGAAAATTAACTGCTGTCTTTCAAGTGAATAAAAAATCCCAAATGATGGAGAAGCAGCGATGTGGCACTGCACTGATTGATTCCTTCTTGTTAGTGACTTTAGTTTAACAACTACTGCATTTCACTTAAATGCAGTACTGCATGGAAAATTAATAAAAAGAGACAGAATATAGGAGTGATGTGGAAAGTTATGGCTTAAGGGGAAAAGGAAAAAAAGGAAGTGTGAGATCAGAAAGATACATGTATGGATACGGATCATTGGTCCTTTCTAGTTCAAGGAAAGTTCATTGGAACTCTTGCTCGGATTCATGTCATCTGTTTAGCTGTTCACTGGTCTCTGAGGTACATTACTCTGCCTTTGCAGTTCGTTCAACTTGACAAAAGGGCAGGAAGCTCATCAAATCTCCTCCAGCCATGAACAGCCTCTCAGCTAAGTTACATATTTCAGATAAAATTCACAACATCAATTATGCATCTCTCCCAGTATGGACAAAGTGGTCTTGGTTTCTTACTGGCGGAAATATCCATATGATGATTTGGAAGCTTCTAAAGGGGACAAAAACAACCAGGAATTTGGCAGACAGTAATGGTGGACTAATTACAAACCGTGCCTGTGACAGTGAGCAAGTGGGCATGCAGGATGGTATGAAAAATGATTCCTTCTGTCTTTGGCCAGATGACTGAAAAGCAAAGGATGTAAAAATAAAAAATAAATAAATAAAAACATGTATGAAAAAAGAATCATGTGTAACTGCTGAGACAAATGCCAAATAGCTGTTGTCAAACTGAAACAGATTATGAAGAAGCAAACTATGCAGAGGACAGTTAAACAACTCAATTCCAACCAAAACCTGTGATCACACATCATTTTGGTTCTTTAAGTTGCTGCTGGCCAAAATAAACATAATTTAATTAGCATTATTTGGGTTAGAGAAGGCTGTTTTAGATGAATAACAGAGGTTTCAGAGGTTCTGAACAGGAAATAAATTGTCAAGAAAATACCTGATTTAACATTAGTAATCACATGTACTTTTTAATGCATTTCAACCCAGGCTGTTTAGTGTATAAGGTTGGCTAAAATAACCATCTAAGCAAACAATAAAGAAAAACAAACAAACAATAATAGCATGCATCTGAAGTATAAATGCAGAGCTGTAATGTTCAGTAGTAATGGAGACACTTGGCTTTACAGCTCACATAAGCTTTGTATACATAAAGTATTCTGTTATTCTTACAGCCTCACTGCTACAAAGCTACACTAAGCTATCTGTTGCCATCCAGCAACCTGTTTTAAAGTTAATTCACCAAAACTGTAACCCATACAGGGCTTCACGGTGGCGAGGTGGTTAGCGCTGTAGCCTCACAGCAAGCAGGTTGCCGGTTCAATCCCTGGCTCGGGCCGTTACCTATCTGTGTGGAGTTTGCATGTTCTCCCCGTGTTAGCGTGGGTTCTCACCGGGTTCTCCGGCTTCCTCCCACAG
>JBAMHX010000006.1:9137831-9156452 GCA_037177515.1 Pseudomugil tenellus | reverse complement strand
GATTTAGTGCTTGTGTTGTTCTTATTCTCAGATGTAAGTCGCTTTGGAGAAAAGCGTCTGCTAAATGACTAATGTAAATGACTGTAATGATGCACCCATCACTAGCAGGGCATGATCAAATCTTCCCAGTACCCAGACCTAAACATTGCTGAAGGAGTGTGGGATCATCTGGACAGAGGACAGAACAAAAGGCAACCAAAATGAGTCAGACACTGATGCTTTACATATGGCTGCTTTTACCATCATACACTGACTGGTGAGAAAGGATCAGAGTTGCAGATATACTGAAGCGACATGAGAAGAAGACTTTTATCAGCTTTATCAGTTAGATGCTATTAATTGGCTAAAATACTGTCTCCAAATCCATTTCATGAACTGACTCAAAATTTATTTGAAAAGTTGTGTTACTGAAGTGTGAAATTCTGCTTAGCTGAAGGATCTAAGTCTATTCATAAATCACACTGGAATATTTCAGGAAACAACCCGACTCTATCTATTACCCACATGGTGATTAATTAACCACTCAGTAACTTTCTGCCCTCGGGTGAGACGTACAATTACACGGCAGCTTATATTTAAAGCTTCTTTAAACCCACTGACATTTACTCCTACGACACACACAGACCAGAGCTCTGCATGCATCTCTGTGGATATCACCCCATAGATCCTCTCTGTGACTGTGTAGGTTAATGATGGATGATGGGGGTCACTGGACCACCTTTATTTATTCTTCCTCACATTCCTCCATCCTTGTTTTCTCCCCGTACCCTTTTTTCCCTCTCAGTCCAGCATTTCTCTTCATTACCTTGACCCAACCACACACGCTCCATCCCCATCACACAGATGTGTCTCTTTATTCTGTTTAAAGCAGCTTTTCTCAACAGGAGTGTTATGGCTGTGCATCGTGGCAGAGTGCCTGTACATCCTCCTGCTGGCCACCGGGGGCATCCTCATGTCTCTGGAAGTGTGCCACTTCGGCAACGTCATCGATGGCCTAAAGCTCAATGCCTTTGCTGCCATTTTCACTGTGCTGTCAGGTGAGAAAACCATGATACTCTGTGTTTTTGTATTTTACTTTTTACTGGAGACTTGTCCAGGGTCTGCCTCTCCTCTTGCCCAATGATTGCTGGGATATGCTCCAGCTACTTGCAAGCCTGCATTGGAATATCTGGTGCAAGTAATAGATGGATTGGACTGATTTTTTTTTTTTTTTATTTGCATTATCCAAACCTTTTTATAACCTTTTTTTCCTTTAATCAACCAGCTACTTCCTACACTAGAGGTGTCTAAGCATTTTTATCTGAGAGGCTACATTTAGCGCAATTTGATCTCTAGTGGGTCTAACCTGTAAAATAAAAGCATAATACCCTTAAAAAAAAAACCTATAAAAAAACAAAAACTCCTTAATTCTACCTCTTTTTTAAAATACATTTTCATGCAAATTTGCTTCTTTCAGCCAGTGGTGAAATCTTCAGTTAAAATCACAGTGGAGAAGTTATTGGAGAGAGGAAGGTCATTCATACAGAAGGAAAACATGCAAAATCAACATAAACAGGCTCCAGATGACATTATAGCAGCAACGCACATGCTGTGGGGCAACAAACCACCACACCACGGGCGGTCTGTCATCAGACCTTTTGCTCTGCAGATTGATTTAACCAGGATATAATTTTCCCTCTTTAGTTTTAATCTTATGTAGAATAAACCAGAATTAGAAAGAAAGAATTTAAACTCATAGTGAAGGAAAATAACTTCTAAGTCCTTTAGCTTGTCTGCAACCACATATTTACCATGAGAAGGATGAAATGATCTGTGTACCAAAGGTATCTTTTGAGCTATCATCTCTGGTCCCGTGGCTTTGATACGGATATCAGCCCACTAGTGGAAGGAGTTGGATCTTCCTCCAAACATCTGCTCCTGATCAATTGTCTCTGATTGGACAGATTATACATCATTTTAGCTATTCCAGTTACTGCTGAATAGTAATAGAATTACACAATTTTTTTTTATTTTAGACTGATTTGGTTTATATGCATCAGGCATTGAATTCATTCTAATTTTGCTTTCCTAAATAAAATGCTTCAGACTTCTCTCTACAGGAGATGTCTCTGTCCTCTCTGTCCCTTGTAAAGTTTATTAGTTGTGTCCAAAGACACAGGTACTTTCCGACAGACGAGTTGTAGGAACGCAGTTCTAAGAACAGTTCAATCCTAATAACAGCCCTTCCCCAGGAGAAATGTTTTACTTTGCATCCGCACATGAGACACAGACCTTGATAGGGGTCGATGTGACAAAGCCATCTACGTCATGATGTGCACTCCAACGCGGCTCCGAAACAAAAGAAAACCTGCAAAAAATATTGAGAGCATAAAACACCATGACGGAGAAAATTGAAGCCACTGTGTTCTTTGTCTGCATGACGGGATTACTAATTATGGATGATTACATCAGACGGTTAACATGGAGGCTGGTAGAACAAACAGAGGGAGCCAGGAGAGAAAAATAGAGAGGCAGCTGATATCCTATTTCTTTATTTGATGGAGGAAGCAAAGAGCTCGCAGCATCGCAGAAAAGGGAGACGACGTGTAAGTTTAACTTATTAAAGATGCGGCGACTGTATCCATGTCTTGTGAATCAACATATTAGGCGTTATGCTGATAAAAGGTGGAGCTATCACCTACGTCAGATGTGTTCTTATAGAACCCTGAAAAGACGTCATTCCCACTTTTTACACCACTATGTTGGACGGCAAGCATCCAGTGATAACTACTGCAAGCTAAGCATGTACACACAAACTAAACCATAAATCCGACACACACACACAGCTAGTATGGATCCGACATCAAACACTCCTAAAATATATCTCAAATAGCTGGATTGAAAAATTATCTAATTTTGTTGAACATCTGGAAGGTGAAGTAATGAGTAAATATCACCAGAAGTGTTCAGAAGTGAAGGATTAACGATCCCTAAAATTTCAGCATTTCATTGATACAGTATTTCAAAGAGGCGCTCGGTAATGTACATGAAGGTTCTAATTATGATTGGAAAATTATTTATAAACTTATCTGTTAAGGTGCTGGCATCCATATCCCACCACTCCTGGCAGAGACTTCATATCCACACGTTTCTTTGTGCAGACGTTTCTGTCACTCCTCCACATGAAGCATCTCCTTTTTATAATCTCATTAAAACGTTGCTATAGAAAATGTGCCGGCTACAGCTGACAATAACTTTAAAAAAGCAAGTTGCTCCGCTTTTACAGTCATTTTACTTCCGGTGTTCATGTACTTCCGGTGACTTTAGTCGTCTTTTAAGATGTCTATGTAGATAAATATTAAAGATTTTATTGTAACACTGGAAACACAATGGCGTCACTCACGTTGTTGTATCTTTACCATGGTCTTTTAATCAAGCGGGACACTTTTGGTGTGCATAACGTTCATACATTGCGTTTTAATTGAAAATGTGAGGGAACTCTAAAAAATCTGATTACACAAAATAATCTGAATAATAATAATAATTCTGCAGCCTGAACATAACAAGTGCTCAAAATCCGTCCTTAGTATCAGCCAGGCTATTTCTATCATCTGGATTGTGTAATTTTGGTCGGCTAAGAGGAAGCTTGGTCAACTACAACACGAGCTACAAATGTAAAATCCACATCCTACCTGATATAAAGTGATCACTGCATAATCTGCTGGTGACACTGGGTTCCCATTCCTCTCGCCTCACAACTGTTCAACAACAGAGATCGGTAGGGTGCCATCCAATATGGCTAGACAGAAGTCAGGTGACTCTGTGACATCTGCGGACATCCTCTATATGTATAAAAAAAAAAAAAACAGGAACGGCAAAAGGTTCCAACAGTCAGAAAGGGCTTTTTGAAACTTTTTGCGCAGGAACATGGGAAACTGAAAACAAATATATAAGAAAATAGAAAGTTTTTCACTGACTCAAAGTGAAATATTTATTCATAAACTTAAAAAGTATTTTATCTTGAAATGTCAGATGGTTTATTTCCATACAGCTTCAAAGCTTCCCTTAGTTTTCTTGTCAATTATGGACTTACCCCCAGGCAAAGATAATGCTAACTTTTGCAAAATCTTTCCACAACCAAACATTTTGAGTGAATAGAAAAAAAATGCAATACTTAGTAAATCTCACATACACACTTTTTATTTCCAGTAGAACTGAAAGGTACGAGATGTTGAAACTCAGAGCAGGAGCAACAACTGGATTAGCATTTGGCAACTAATTAGGTAAATAGGCAACATGTCAGTGATATGACTGAGTCTCAAAGAAAAATTTCAGAGAGGCAGAGTGTGAGATGAAACGGTGGCCAGAGATTCACTGATCTGAGACAAATTGGATCCAACAATTCTGGAAGAATTTCAGAGTCGTAAGATTATGACATCTGCAGTGTATACTGTTTTAAGACCATCGGGACAAATCTCTGTACACAGAATTGCTTAGCAGCTGGAGTCCTGCATCAGACCAGAAGAGGCTAATATTTATCTCCTAAAAAATTCATAAAACAAGTCTCCTCACCACTCCCAGACAATTATAGACAGTTGAAAAAAGACTAGATGCTACATGATGCTAAACATTTTACACGTGTGTTGCTGCTATCAGATTAAAAAGTGAGCTCATAAATGTATTATATCTCTGAGCGGAGAGTCGGGGATATAATACATTTTTAGTATTTAAATTATGGTTTTGCCCCGACCATCCATTGCCGTTGCTGCATTTGCTGGAGAGCCGTCGTGTTAACACGCTAACTTGAACAGTTTTCATATTTTGCAAATGCACAGATATCATAGAGAGGATGAACTGATTCCATTTTGAGTGATTTATCATTTTCAGGTTGGCCACCAGGGGCCCTCAAACTTAAAAAATTGGCTATATCTCTGAAACTATTCATCAGATTGACCTCAAATCAAGTGCAAATGAAAAGTCATGATATGAAGATGTGTCACATAATGATGTTATACCTGAATGTTTCTATATTTGTTTATGTATTTAAATAGTGGAAAATTTGAAGATAGGGGGTGTTCAGGGATATGCCCCTAGCTGTTGTCTCTGATTAAGTAATTTCTAGTTTATTATGTTTTACGTGGTGTATCACGACATGAATTTAAGAAATGAAGAGGTTATGAAATATGTCATTCGTTGTGCTCTATTTATATAAACTTCAGCCCTTCGCATTGTTGCTGTTTTGTCAGTGGGATTTTTTAAATAAGTGAAAAGCCAAATTCCTAATATAACTATATACCAACTCAAATCAGTCATTACACAGGTTTGCATAACTGGTTTGTTTCTGTGTTGGTGGGATTGGGCAGGAAAACAGAGTTTCCATTTCCATTGTACCAGAACGTGTTTTAGAGGTTTAGACAGAAAAATACTAGTATTTCCAATGCATCGGTATTGGCCCATCTCTAACCATCTTGCAACGTTAGGGTGACTAGAAATGGCAGAAAGTAGCAAACTAAGGACCCTTAATCCCAAAACTTCAGATATTTAGCTACCATCAAAACAGTTACTACTATAAAAAGGTATATGAACTGGTGAGATCCCATCACTGGACGTCTCATTGCATGTACTGAGTTTTGTATAACTGTTTGTACAAAATTCAGACACACACACAGGAGAATCACTAAATAGTTTCAGTTAATTTTATTTCAACTCCAAGAAAACTGATTCTTTAACCCGTTTCAATGCAGGCATTTGTCCAATACATTCAAGTCACAGCTCCAAAAACCCCTGAGAGGATTTCCAGCTAGTTTGCCTTCAACTCTCTGTGAGGGAATTAACGATGACCTTCTCTGTAATCCACTCTGTGAAAATGATGCCGACCACTACTCTCCGAGCAGTAAATCAGCAGTGAAAGATACTATGCCGAACAGCATACACAGTTTTACTAACAGGTCAAATTCAGGAAGTGTCTCGAAGAGGCAATTTCTGAGGACTTGGAGAAACAATTATACCTCATTCTTTCATGCTTACAGCTTCTAAGTTATCCACTGCTTTGCTTTTACTAATTAGAAGTAGCTTTTTCTGTAAAAAAAAAAAAAATTCTTATTTTTTAACAGGGTAATTAAATGAGCCAGTATTTTTTATGGTAATGTGATTTTATGTTTCCTTTGTAAAGCCATGTCAGTGTTTGTAGGACGACTCCTGCATTTATTACACAGCTCTGCCTTCAGTCTGCCAACACATACCCTTACAACTTCTCAAGGGTGTTACTTTGTCATAAAAAGTGGTGGGAACATTTTGGCAGTATAAGGAAGAAGTAGGTATGAAGTGAGATTAAATGAAGGACATGAGTCATTTACATAACTCCGCTTCAAAAGGGCAAAGCCAACATAACTACAGAGACAATAACCCTAACCCTGAAAATAATGGGCAGAAAATTTCATTTTTTATCTCAAGTCTTTATTTGGCTATTTTTTGTGATGTATCAGAAATACTGCAGTGCACAACAGGGTCTTTAAACAAAGTTTTTACCATAAGGTGATGCAATCGGCTATGCATGAAATATGCTACTTAACCCTTTAATGCTGTGAGAATGAATCGATAAAGATTGTGCACTGAGGACATACGTGCTGCTTGTCTCATGCACATTCGTCATACTACGGTTGCTAGAAAGTGTAAAACAAAGTTTTTACCATCAGTGAAAACATGTTAAACACAAAACATGTTTACATTTTTACTAAAACACATTTACAAAGAAATGACTAGCGTTGGGGCTGCACGGTGGCGAGGTGGTTAGCACTGTAGCCTCACAGCAAGCAGGTTGCCGGTTCGATCCCTGGCTTGGGCGGTGGCCTATCTGTGTGGAGTTTGCATGTTCTCCCTGTGTTAGCATGGGTTCATCGGGTCCCTCCCACATTCCAAAGCCATGCACCTTGGGGATAGGCTCATTGGACACTTTAAATTGACCTTAGGTATGAGTGTGTGTGTGCGTGGTTGTTTGTCTATATGTGTGGCCCTTTGATAGACTGGCGACCTGTCCAGGGTGTTGAGGAAGCAGACACCCTCCTTCTTTTAGCATAAAATTTAAACCTTTTCATTTAATAATAAAGCTTAAATTAAGGATAGGTTTTGGTGACCCTTAACCATCCACATATATGCTGCTGGGATAGATTGCTTGTGGGGGGTCCCATGATTCACAAAGTAATCTTGTTCTGTTTTTCGATGTTTCCCATGCTCTTACAAGCAGCTTTGCACCAGCAGTTACAGACACACGCTCTCTCAAACCACTTCTGTCACCCTAGCCTTCATCTAGGAGTAAACAGTGCAGTGCTCTAGCATTTCCTTGTTGTTCAAAGGAAGCTTTCTTTTATTTATACTTTAGCCTGCCATCTATGCATGCTAAAGTTGGAAAACTGAATCAAAGAGAAGATTCAATATAATGTCTTGGTTTATCTGGACAATTATCAGTTATTAATTGGCCTACATGTATGTCTTTCTGGTTTATCGCAAAAGTGTAATGGAAACACTTTTTTTAACATTTCCGCATGGATGATAAGGTTGGTCACATGACCAGTTAAGATGGCAC
Source organism: Pseudomugil tenellus (assembly GCA_037177515.1). Taxonomy (NCBI): domain Eukaryota; kingdom Metazoa; phylum Chordata; class Actinopteri; order Atheriniformes; family Pseudomugilidae; genus Pseudomugil; species Pseudomugil tenellus. The sequence continues at coordinate 9,148,891 of JBAMHX010000006.1, read as the reverse complement.
GGTATGGAATAAACTAATGGGAAATGTAGAGTTTTACTATGAGGGGGGGGGGGGGGCTGGTGACTTTAAAATGCTGTAACAAATTTGTCCCAGCAAGTAGAACACTCCAAAATAATGCTTCGTGGTACCATTGCAGTACATGCAACGGTACCATGTCAATGTTCCAGCATTAGCTGGATGCGATTTTACAAGATTTTATGCCCCAAATACTGTTCAATGGAAACACCAGCATAACAAAATTTTAGTTTTTCTAAACTTTACAAATATCGCGTTTATTTGGCAAAAAACAGTAATGGAAATGCAGCTTTTGTTATAAATTGGCTTCATCCAAATAAAGCTATTTTTTCAGATCACTAAATGTAATAAACACACTGGATGCATCTGAAAGTGTGAACTGTAGAAAAGGCTGCCTAAAGAAATCATGCTCTGGCGCTTTAAAAGGCGGAGCCTAGACTCTCAATGGCCTGCTTGTTAGATCACAGGGGAGAGAAGAGAAGAGTCTCCTTACCGTCTGGACCTTATTAACAGACTTTAAGCCTTTGTTTCAGTTTGTTTGTACCCCTGCTTGGAGGTTTGTGCGTGAAATCAAAACCACATCTAAAGACCCCAAGCTTGTAAAGGAGCAATGTGGGAGGCTGGGAGGAGCAAGAACAAGCTTGCCAATAAGGAGCACAAACCACCAGAGGGCAGCAACACAACCAAGTTTCTGAGTTTCGCACCGCTCTCGAAGAGATGCGTCAAGAGAACGCTGATCTCCGTAAACAGTTTCAGAGCCTGATGGTTGCTTTACACCCACAACCAGCAGTACATACTACCATACTCCAGTACAAGTATAAACATCTGTCAGGTTTGCCCCTCCCAGCTTTAAACAAAGTCTGTCCCATGCTGCTGATTGGTGCAGACTATACCCACCTCATCACACCCATAGAACCAGTTAGACTAGGACCACTTGGTGGTCCAGCAGCGGTGAAGACACTACTTGGATGGACACTACAGGGACCGGCCCACAACATCAGGTCGAGCCCTGATGTAAGTCACTTTCTCTTTACATCTGCATCAGCACCCACAGAGCTCTTTTCACATGTTGGGAAGTTATGGCAGATGGATGTACTCCCATACCGTAGTGAAAAATTAGCGGTCAGGTCACGGCAGGACTAGGAGGCTGTTAAACTCCTACAAGAACAGACAGTGAGAGTTAATGTCGGTGGCACCGAGCATTATGCCACACCCCTTCTTCGGGTCAAGAGCATGCCTCTCCTTAAAGCCACTCCAGAAGCCGTGTTGCCACTGTTGTGAGGGAGAGAAAAGCGCTTAAGCAAATCTCCAGAAAAAGCTGCTGCTTATCAGAGGGAGATTGATAAGCTGGTCAAGGCTGGTTATGCTGGGAAGTTGTCAGACCATCAAGTAGAGAGCAGCTCTGAGGCGTGGTATATACCTCATCATATAGTTCTACATAATGAGAAGAACCGGGTGGTTTACAACTGCTCATTTCAATACCAAGGTCACAACCTCAACCAGCTCCTTTTGCCAGGTCCCACTCTTGGTCCTCCTCTGTTAGCTGTGCTACTACGCTTCAGGGAGCATGATGTGGCTTTGAGCAGCGATATAAGGGGTATGTTCCACCAAGTAAGGCTCCTACCCGTAGATCAACCACTGCTGTGGTTTTTGTAGAGGGACATCAAGAGCCCCCTGACGTTTATCAGTGGCAAGTACTTCCATTTGGAACTACGTGCAGCCCTTGCTGTGCAACCTTTGCTCTACAAAAACATGTTACAGATCACACCCAGCCAGAGGAAGATGTGCGGGTGGCTATCAACAAATCCTTCTATGTGAACAATTGTTTACACAGTCTCACCTGCCCTGTAGCCGCCAAAGTCTTTGTTGACAAATTGTGCCATCTTCTGGCTGACGAGGGATTTGAACTCAGAGAGTGGGCAAGCAACAAAGCGAGTGTCATTGGTCATCTCCCTGCAGACCTCAGATCATCCAGTTGTGAGTTGTGCCTCAGCCAAGGCCTGAGCAACCTCCAAGAGCCAGCCCTTGGACTGCATTGGAACTGTGAGTCTGACACCCTCAAGTTGTGCCTCAGCCAAGGCCTGCACAACCTCCAAGAGCCAGCCCTTGGACTACATTGGAACTGTGAGTCCGACACCCTCACCTACAAACACAGACACATTTATTGCTGAGTGCTCACGATGAGGAATGTCTACAGAGTTTTAGCTAATCAATATGATCCTCTTGACTACATAGTGCCTTACACCACCTGAGCCAAAGTGATTGTGCGCCACTTGTGGGAGAAGAACAGAGACTGGATGATCCACAACTTCCAGCAGAACTTCTGGAGAGGTGGCGTACGTGGGAAGCAAAGTTGGAACACTTGCACAAGGTAACGCTGCCTAGATGTTACACCATTCCCCTCCTGGACCAGAACAACTGCATGAGAGACATTCATGTATTTTGTGATGCCTATGAAAAGGCATATGGGTCAGTGGCTTATCTGAGGACAGAAAGTCCAGAGGGATGTATTGAAGTTGCCTTGCTTGCTGCCCGGTCTCGTGTTGCCCCCAAGAAGCAGCAATCTATCCCGCGTTTTGAGTTGTGTGCTGCTTTAACAGGTGCCCAGCTCTACAAGGTTGTCCGCACCAAATTAACACTCAGTTGGCCACTGCACTGTGTGGTCTGACTCTGCTACAGTTTTATCCTTGTTGGGCTCGGACTCCTGTAGATACAAAGTTTTCGTGGCGGAAATAAAAGACCCGACTGAAGCTGCCACATGGAGATATGTACCCTCTCGAGACAATCCAGCAGACAACATTATGCGTCGACTCACTCTCCAAGACATCAGTAAAGGCAGTAGATGGACGAATGGGCCTGCATTCTTGAAACTACCTCGAAGCAATTGGTCTGATCTACCACCTCTGACTCCAAGTGATTCTGAAGGTGAGCTGAAAGGACTTGTGGTTGGTCTAACTATGTCCAGCTCTACTACAGACTACACTACAGTTTCAGACATGGGAGGATTTTCTGTAGTCCACTTCTCATCAGTTCGATGGGGCGGCTGGCGTTGACCACATCCTTATTGCTGATTCCTATGCTGCTGCTGAACTTCAAGTCTTACGACAAGCCCAAAGTGAGTCATTTCCCGATGAAGTTGCCCAGTTAAAAGCTGGTAAACCAATTCCCAAATCCAGTCGTCTTCTTCTACTTGCACCTGAGTTTGATGAAGAAACGGGGCTCATCCGAGTTGGAGGCCGTCTTTGCCGTAATCCTATCCTGAGTGTGGAAGAGATTCACCCAATTGTTCTTGACTCCACACATGCACTGACCCAACTCCTCATTCAGGATTATGACAGTAGACTCCAGCATCCGGGCCCAGAAAGGGTATTTGCTGAGATTAGAAGAAAATACTGGGTGTTACGTGGACATGAAGCAATACGACGCCATCAGAAATAAGTTTAATTCTTCTTAACAGCCAAGATCCCAAAGTGCCGGAATAGGACTCCACCCCTTTTTAGCATGTCTTGTCCTATTGGATCCTCCCAGAGTCCACGCCTGGAGAGCCACGGAGCTTAAAGTTTGGAAGCTTCCGGTTTTCTGCGGTCTTGTTGATTTTTGGTTTTGTTTTAGTCGTTTTTCGTTTAGTCAGTTTTTGTTGTTGTTTTGTTCCGTTTTGTTCAGTTTGAGTTTTATGTAGTTTGTTCGTTTTGTACCAAGTCCATGCTTCCTTTTGCACGTCACGTTTTCTTACTTAGCCTAGTGTTCTAAAGTGAATCGGTTCATCAAGAGACATTAAATAGAATCCGGATTTCAAATTTAAAAGCGTGCAAATTTCGTGATCGGTTAATTTAATCCACTGGCGTATTTGTGTTAGTTCTAGTAAGTTCGTTATTAGTGTAATTTTTGCTCGACTCCTCGTGCAAGCCAGGAACCAAATGCTGTCCTGGTAAACCAATTTGCTTTGGGACACCCACAAAGGCTGCCACCACCAGACCGGTGCCGATTCAGCTGGCCCGGAAGACTGTGGCCCACAAACGCTGTCCCTTCAGACGCTAAACCTGTGTTGCTGAGCCTGTGTTGCTGAACCTGTGTTCCGGACGGAGCTGCAGTGCTGGGGGTTGAGAAAGGGAACCGATTGGGAACACCTTGGTTCTGACTCTGCCGGACCATCTCTGCCGGACCATCTCTGCGACGATCCCTCTGCAATGAAGTAAGACCAAGCTGTCATTTCAACTTGTTTGGGTCAGTAGCTGGTGTCTCAATAAGTAATCTAAACCCTTGGATTGCGTCTATGAGACGCTTAAATTATTAATATCTGTCCCAGTAATCCACTTAAGACCGGCCTCTAAAGCTGCGGGCCCCTCCAGCCCACATGACCGCGAGTCGCAGCCTTATCCACTATAGAGTAAAGTTAATCCCCTCATACTTAACTTTCCCAATCTTGCAAACAATCATTTTGAAAACTGAATCTATACAGCTAACCCTCCAGTAAACAGCTAGTCTCATATTCCCTGTTTCTGTCTACATTTCTCTCCGTACTCCAGTGACATTCTGCGTTTAACTGATAATTAAGCTGTTTGTTTGCATTGTGGATATACCTGTCTGATTTAAAGCAATGTGGTTTAAATAAATTTTGGTAAAAATTGAGAAGTTGTCAGCCTATCTCTGGAAGTGATTTGTCCCTTTATTCAAGAACTCACAACAATAGGTGTATTCTGAGACTGAGGTGTACCTTCTGATAAATATTGCTAGCGGTAGTCTCTGCCAGCCGCTTTTCCCAAGTAGGCAGGATGGTGCTCCATTCGAGGTGGCGTGTCTAAAGATATTGCCAAATTAATAGTAACATACAATCAAATAGACACTATCAGAAATTAGGATTAACATTCCTAGTCCAGTCCGCTACATCAGGGAACCAACTTCTGGGGAGGAGAACGTGAGCTCCAAGAGAAATTTCAAGAGCTTCACCCAAACCTCAAAGAACAGTTTGCTTCCCAGCAAATACAGTTTGTCTTCAATCCCCCTGGCTCCCCACATTTCGGGGCTTGCTAGGAGACCGAAATTCGGTCTCTGAAGACGGCCCTTTCTGTCACTATTGGAGCCCAAACAGTAACTGAGGAGGTTCTGAGTACAGTTCTGATTGAGATTGAGGGGATGCTCAACTCCAAACCCCTAGGCTACACTTCTTCAGAAGTAGAGGATCCTGACCCCATTACCCCCAATTGTTTCCTCATGGGGCGGCAGGATGTCGCACTGCCGCAAGTCATCTATGACGGCCCAAAGTTTCTTGGATGAAGAAGATGGAGACATAGCCAAATACTGGCAGACCATTTCTGGCAACATTTCCTGAGGTACTACCTACCTGGACTCCAAGCACGCCAGAAGTGGAAGACTGAATCAATCAATCTACAAGTGGGAGATGTGGTCATGACCGTAGATAACCAGCTTCCATGGGCTCTGTGGCCTGTAGGTAAAGTCTCTCAGGTTTTTCCGGCGCCAGACACTCGAATCAGATCTGTTGAAGTGACTGTGAAAGGAAAAACCTACATCCGCCCAGTGGCCTGACTTGTCAGCCTGGCTGCCTTACCTAAGGACGATTAATCAGCCCTTGGTTCAGCCTTTTAGTTGTTCGTATTACCAAGTGAATACGGGAGCGGCTGTAGAAAAGGCTGCCCGAAGAGATTACGCTCTGGCACTTTAAAAGGCGGAGCCTAGACTCTCCGTGGCCTGCTTGTTAGATTTTTCATTGAGTTATATAAACATATGTTACAAATGACCATATCTCGCAATGATTAAGACTTCTTTGAAGAAATTCCTGCATCCATTTGGTGATCTGGATCTCCCCGAAAATGTAATTACTTCTTCATTTTTTCATTCTGGATATATCCTGGAGACAAACTCTCCTGAAAACATTGCCTCCTTGGTGGAGGTAATAAAGGTTAGATTACTTGGAAGATTTCAATACGACTAACACCAAACAGAAGTTCTAATTTTCATAACCTAACCAAACAATCGTGCTTTATTGACAGTGCTAATTGGGACTTTTAATGCCCTGAACTATTAACTAACCTTGATTTGTAACTTGTAGTTTCAATCAAGGAAAAACAAAACTTGAAACATTTATAAAAATTGCTCTCAAAAAAATATTTCTGTTTAACTCTGGTAACACCTCATCTCCTTAGCTTTCTTTTTGCAGGTTACAGAAAAAGGAGGCCGACCTCCTCCTAAAGCAGATCTTTTACTTTTTCTTGAATAAATACACCTTGCAAAGTTATGTCAAGGACAAAACCTTGACGCTGGAAGTGGGAAAAAAGATTTTTTGTTTGAAAAAATATTCAAAGCACAGCTGCATGTAAAATATCCAAGCACTCTGCAAGTAGAAATGGTGGTTCAGGTCCACGGAGTAGTTTCTTATCACAAAGACTTTGAGTAATTGACTCAGACATTTGTAAGAAAAACAAAACAAACAAAAAAAAAAAACACAACTTGTGAACTGAATTCACAATAAGCAGGTATGACATTTTAATGGGCTTCTTCATTAAGTCTTCTAGCAGGGGGTAATATGTTTGAAATTGATGTGACATTTTCAACTTCAAAGAGTTTTAGTCCTGTTACTTCTTCCTATCTAATACTCGCTATGGAGGTAATTTATGCACAGCTTGTGATCTAATAAAAAGCTTTTTTTTCCCCAAGCTTTTGGAATCTACAACTGAACATTACATGTTCGTATCACTGTCGGTACAAGAACAATAAAGTGGAAAGTCTAATTTGTTCGGGATCTTGCCACCGCAAGGCGAGTCACTGGGTCAAATAGTCTTCAAGTCTGCGTCTGCCTTATTTAAAGCATTGCATGCATGCACACAACAGAAAAACTGGTTAATAGTACCACTCTCTAAAGTCAAAAAGCTAATTCTTGTAGGGACAAACAATTGTCCAATTTACCCATTACAGATTGTTTACAGGCTACTGGAGCATTACCTGTTTATTAATAATTTAATGACAGATTACTAACATGCTTATGGGTAAAAGAGAATTCTGCAGCCACAACTCTAACATTGGTGGTGGATAACTGCTTAGCAGAAGTTAATGTTAAAAATAAATGGATCAGATTTTTCAGCTGCTTTTGATGTAATTATTTACCATGAATTATTGAGGAAACTGGAATGAAATGGAGAACAATTGTCATTATCTTCGTTTAAAAGCATTTTGACCAACTAGTCATAGACGTTTTGAAAGGAGGATTTTCTGATGTCTGTGATGTCACATGTGAAGTACCTCAGGGAATTCTCTCCATTATTGAACTGTTTTTACCAATAATTTACCACTGACCATACACAAGGCCAAAACAATGATGTATGCTGATAAATCCACCATATATTTGTCGGCACTGCTACTAACTTAACAAAGTATGAGATGATGAATTCAGGGTTGTGAATCATAGAAGGAGGGTGATCAACTTGGTTTTAACATATGACAATTGGTTTATTATTCACTCAGCCTAAATCCAAAACTAAACCTGAAAATAGAGGACATACAGTCATCCTCAAATTTTGCCTTTCAAAGAAAAAGGCAAAATTCAGCATAGTTACAAAACATGCAAAAATAATAATACATTTAAAAAATGCTAAAATATTACTTAGGGAACTTGGAAATTGTTTGACATTGGCAAAGGACATTAGATTTAATTAATTATTTCAAAATAAAAATAATTTTTAATAGGAGATGTTGGCAGTAGCTAATTTGGATTAAAATACAAAAAAATTAAAGAATAATAAATAATTAAGAAATTATGCATGGATGTGTATAGTTTGCTTGAGGTATCAAAATATTTCTTCAACAAAAAATACTTATAGGGACTGCAAGAAGGGATTTTCAGTCATCATGCTAATCTAAATAAAAAAGCAAGAAAGCAACATAGTTAAAAAGTCAGTACAGTTGTGTGAAAAGGGGTAATCCTCTGTTATTACAAAGGTTTATTGAAAATGATTTGGTCCTTGGCAGGTCATCTATTAAGCAAATACAATCAGAAAAGCAATTATTTTATTTTGAAAATATACACCCCATGACTCAGTATCACGATCCAAATATGGCACCAATAACAGAGAGAATAATTTTCTATATAGTTTTATCAATCAAACGTTATTTATAAAGCACTTTTTACATACAAAACAAGTGGTAACACAAAGTCATATATATTAAAAACATATTGTACAACAAATGTCACCCGACCCACAAAGACTCATTTAAAAAAAAAGAAATTACCAATGGAATGTTAAATTTTCTATAAACATTACAATATTACATTGATACTTATTTATATTAATAGTGACTGATCTGGAAATATTAAAACTTAAACCAATTAAGAACTTTAAAAATGAATAACATTCAGTCAGGTTAAAGTCACTACGACATCATTCCTTGGTTTTTCAGTCACTCTGCTGTGGATGTGCTGCAGCTCTCATTATCGGTGTCCCTTTGCATGACCCAATTTCACTCAAGCTTTATCTGTCAGACAGATGGCATCGCATTACACTTGAGAATACTTTGTTAAATAGATGAGTTCATGGTTGCAAAGTCTTCAGGTTCTGTGGCTGCAAAAACAAGTCCAAATGATCATCACCTCCACCGCTGTGCTCGGTCTGTAAGGTATGTTTGTGCAGATATGCTGTGCTTAGTTCTCACCAACAGAAGCACTGTGCGCTATGTCCAAGTGCTTCCATTTTTCCCCTTGTCTTGTGTTGCTACAAATCTGATTCCCCCAATTTTAAGATCCATTAAGGATCTTGTCCTTTCCTTTTTCTTATTTTCTCTAAAACACATGAATTGGGAGTAGGGTTGCTGGTGCTTCCTAAACTAGGAAAATCTGTGGTTTAGGTAGCACCTTTTCCTTTTTCCGGAGTTATTTTTACTGTCTGTCCAAGTGTAATACACGATTATACACTGTATAATGTGGGATGAAGGTTTAAGAAGGGAAGATGAACGCTGTCATCTTCTTTTTACAAAATGAATGAATAAGTCTTCCTCAGTTGAGTTTTATTCAATGTTGTGCATTATTATCTTCATTTCCCAGTAAGCAGAAGCTCCTCAGATACTCCCCAGAGAGCGGCAATGAGCTGTTCTAGTGCCTTTGCCATGTTACCATGGAAACATTTTCATGGCATAGCCCATTACAGAAGCAGACACTTACACATCACTTTGGAAAAGCATTTTTTTTTTACTTCAATCCCTATAAAAACACAGCAAAAAAAGTATTTTACTCAAGCTCATATCTGAATTTTGCATTTTCTTTTTCAAAAGACAAGAGACACTTTAGTCTTCAAGGAGAACTGAATTCTGTCCTGATCGTTTTCTTCCAATATAAGACGTTGTGATAAAGGATTTTTCTTTTTTTGGATGAAGTAAATGCTGCTGGCTAATATTCACCCTGGATCCAAGAAATGTTAAAAACAATTACAGTGCACAGCTTTTATTACAGAATGAGAATACACCACATAATGAAATGCACCGCTGTAATTATCTCTAAACTGCTGACTCATTTCATTAGGCAGAAATTGAAAATAACAAACAGCCCCCTAGCACCCTCTTTGCCTCAGCATCTGAGTCCTCCATCACCTAAATGAAGACCTTGATGAGGTTAAGTACAACAGCAGCCGCTGCCCAACTGTTGCGCACATTCGGTTTTATGTGTTTGTGTGTGTTTGGGAGGGGGACGGACAATTTTCATGAGGCCTGCTAGGTTTTGATTAAGTCACACTTTATTACACTGTCGCTGCACCCATATAATGAGTCTGGTGCAAGGATGATAAAGCTTTGATGAAACATGCAACATAGCTGTTGTGACTTCTCAGCTAACTACAATAAACAGAGAAGTCTCTGGTGAATGCTAAAAACAAACTCGGTGGCAGGTGCTTCCATGTTTACCCCTAGGGATCGGAGAAAACAGATATAGGGGCGGGGCAGCTTTTGACCCATCTGCAAATATCAAACCTGCTTTCGATTAGGCTTCTATCCCAATGTAACTAGCACGTCTTGAAGAGCGGTCATCATTCATATCCAGACTGCTTTGATGTCGATTGCTCTTTTATGACATATCATTACTTCTGTGACTAATGACTAAAAGGCTGAGGTGAGGCTATCAATACTGTGCCGCGCTATAATTGGCGGACCTTTACTGTGAATGTGGGATGATTAATGGTGGATCTTTTGGTTTTAAGATGTTGATTTCTGAAGTGACTCATCACTTCCAGATGACCTTTAATTGCACAAAGTGGAAGTCAATTCATTTTTGGAAGAAGAATTACATAATGGTTCAATTGCGAAGTTTTAAGGAGGCTGTATTGCCTGCTCCTGATTAGTTTGGGTTGGACCTGATTAAACTGATTGGCAAAAGTTGATTACTGCTGGAATCACTTCAAACTCACCTTGATTAATTCCAGAGAAATCATCAAGTGTGCTAAACTATGTATTTTCTGAAAAATAAACAGTTCACATCCTGAAATAATGTCTACGTTTATCTACATTTTACCAAGAGTTCTATTGTATTTGCATTAAATACAGCAATTTTTTTTTTCAGATTTTCCAGGAGGGGGTAGCGACAAATGGTTGACATTAGGTGGAGCCGATTATACTGCCTCAGGTCAACCAGGAAGGTCAAAAGGGAGCCGAAAGTGATCCAGAGAATGCAGATACACAAATATATATCACAGCCACACCGAACCGCAAACATGATATCTGTTCCTGGTGACCTACATGAATGACATCTTACCTCATGGATCTCCCCAATTTAATGTAGGTAAGCTTGTTACAAAACTTTACACAAAAGTTATGATCACATGATCAGAACGAAGTGCATATGAAACAGAATAGCTATGTGTCTCTATCTTAATTTTTGCACCAAGATTTGCATTCAAACTTTAAAAATTCTTTTATACCCACTAAAACAAGACAATTAAATACATTCCCAATTTTCTAAACTAATGTGTTTACCTTCAGCACTCCGAGGGCTACAACAAGCCCCGAGCAAGGGCCAGAGCCCCCAGGCCTCCACTCCAGGAGGCCAGCCCCCA
>JBAMHX010000006.1:9118894-9137731 GCA_037177515.1 Pseudomugil tenellus | reverse complement strand
ACATTGCATTACTTTGTATCCAGTAGGCTTTGTTAAACCACAACATTTGACTATTCTATGGGGTAATTGGGCTAGTTCATTTATTTTTTACTGGGATGTGGATATCAACCCCACAGAGCAGAAAAACTGAGTGAGCTTCCACCATCTGTAGGATAATACCAAAGCTATTGTTGCCCATGGAAGCCACTATGTGTCCGATTATGTCCGGCTAAAGCAGGGCTCCTCAGTTCTCTCCCAAGTAGATGACAGTCCTGCAGGTTTTTAAATAAATCCCTGCTACAACACATCTGACTCAAATAAATGGATTCATGAGCCCCTGCACAGACTCATTCATAAGGTGTGTTAGAAGAGGGAAAAAAATTGCAGCCTGAATTCAGTAACCCCGAGCTAATGCATGTTTCTGTAAAGCCAAAGTTAATATGTCATGTAGTTAAAGAACTACATGACATATCCTATGCACCCAGATGCTATATTGCCATATGCTGAGTAGATTAATGAGCTGATCTGCTGCAATCACTAACATGGAAATGAATGCTTGCACATAAAAAGCAGGTGTTATTAGGTCCTTTGACCAGTGTAGAAAGGGCTTCATTGTATATGCATGTATATATGAAATTTAGGCTTTTGAATTTACTAAACCATTGAAAATATGTTTAACTCTGTGACTATAACTGGTGAATAAAAGCAAGAAAAACATTTAACAAACAGCCAAAACTGGCTTTATGAAAGTTTCTCATAGGATGCTGGGAACAACCTCTTCATTGTTCACTGTAATTACATTTTCCTGATTTAGAGTAATAACAACTACAGTGATACGTAAAGATGAATCAATGAAGCCTTCAAAAGTCTTTAATTTAACTATTTTACTATTTTAAAATACCATCCTTCAAAATAAATACATGAGATAAGCTTTCACTTTAAGAAAGCATAAAGCAGATACTTCGTCTTTAAATTGTTGCTTTGAAATGGTACAGAAATAACATCCCATACATTGGATGGGGAGAGCAGAAGTATTGGTGCTTGAAGAGGAGTTGTGGGGGTAACTGTCCGTGTGGCTCAGTTTGTTGGTTCTATGACTCATGCATATTGTATAATGTCTTTGTGACTTGAACAAATGTGTCATATGCCTTCAAAACATCCTTCAAAACTTAATCTGTAGACTTTTACATTTTATCATAACTATCTGTGAATCAAACATGATAAATGAAAAGGATTCTGAATCAGACAAACAAGACCAAAAGCACTCTGATGTCATTAAACACAAACCCAAAGAAAAAGAGATAGTTTTAATTTCAATTTAAATCAACAAGTTATCGACTTCAATCTAATTTCAAATTATGGGTTTTACATTGCACCTTTTCGAAGGGAATTGTACAACGCTTTGTAGAAGAAGCACACAATCAGAGCATTACTGAGGCAAGGAACGTGAGAAGGAACATGAGGAAGCTCTGATGGAAAGACCGACAGGAACTCATAAAGCAGCATAGTCCTCTCCTGACAGTCCTTTTGACAATTACTTATGTAATACAATTGCTTGCCAGCTGGTGGTGAGAAGCAATTTGACAGTTTTATCACAGCATTGACAAAAGCAATTTACTTTGCTCAGTCCTTTTGTGCTTCTGTGGGAAATAAATCATCCAAATAAAGAAATAAAAATACAAAAAATGACACCCCAGCAGGATTTGACAGTCCACTGTCTTCCAATACCAGTACAAATGGTGTAGACTTCACCTTGAGTCGTAAAAAGTTTGCGTTACCACGGCTGCGTGCCGTAATCCATCATCTGTCTTAGGGACACTTTGGTGGTCCATCGATGTTCATTGGACTGCAGGGAGCAAATGAAACCACGCAGCTGTTTAAAGATCAGCCTCGCAGACGCACCATTAGTTTCAAGGTAGTGGGTATAAAAATAAAAATAAAAAAAAACAGCTACACTCTTATGTGTTTTGAGAGCTTTAAATTTTCTACCATGATTATAAGGATGAGTGACCAGGGTGTTCTTAGTAGCAGACACAAACGACATCAAGCATGCAACAGCAGTGAGTCTGGTTGGGGTAATAAAGCTTGAATTACTCAAACCAGCATCATTTTACGAGGTGAAATTCAAGTCAGACTGAAGCAGTTTTAGTGTGGCTCTTGTGAAACAAATACTCAACGTTAATTCATGTATTTTCTATAATGCTTAATCCAGTTCAGGGTCGTGGTGGGGGCTGGAGCCTATCCCAGCTATTAGCAGGCGAGGCCAAACAAGTAACATAAATTTGAATAAAGAATAAAGAAATTGTCAAACGTGACAGTATCAGTCTTCAAGAACTGCAGTTGCCTTATACGCCCTTTTGTTCCCCATATATACAGTAGTATATATGCAGTAAAACTCCACATACTGACCTACAAGAACAATCAGTCTAAGGCTTTTCTTTTTTTATTTAAAGTCAAACACAGTAAAACCTCAGAAAAATCGATTTTAATCTGAGTCTATCTAAAGTTAGATTCTCTTAGACTCTTTGCAAACATTGAAAGCACCACCTCATTGTGGTTGGACATCTCTACAAACACTAATAAGCAAACCACTGAAACCAGCTAATTTTGACATGGACCAGCAGTGTCTATGCTCTAAATGAACTCCTTATATTAACCCCAAAGGTGATCACAGACATCTGTCAGAGGACATTCATGGCTTTTGCTTGTATTTGGAATCTCATTCTTTCTAAATACCCACAGCCCCTGCACATAAACGAGGGGCAGAAAATAGATCAAGTGTTAAATCAATAAGCCCTGCTCTCTTTTCAACGAGACAGCCCAGTACAATCTGCATCGCTGCAGATGCTCCCTCTATCAGTTATTCTTCAGCTCTATTCCATTCTTTTGTGATCAAGACTCAAAAACTCCATTTGAGGGAGAGATCTTTTCCCCCACAATCCTCTCTTTTCCAACTGAGGACTTAGGTGGAGTATTATTTACTGCTCTGCTCTACTTTGCTTTCTAAAATACCCCAAAGATGTTCTACTGGAATAGATTCATGCTGCATATCTGGTCAGGTCATAGTTCTCGCTATTTTCTCCCGCACAAAGTTGCATTTTAAATGATCTGCTTGACAACACTATGTACTGTAGTTTTGTATTTGGGTCAAGGAGTTTGGAAGCTTGTTAGTATTTTTATTTTGATTAGTTGTTGGACCCGACTGTTTCACACCAAACATGAGGATTCAGCCATATTTATGTATTGTGAAGTGTTTTGAAAGTTGTTGTCCAGCAACACTGTACCTGCAAATATCAAGGTGCCATGCAACGACAATGGTTAACACATGTGCAGGTTGGTAATAACATTTAGGAATGTCTTTTAGATGCTAAAATTGCAACATAAGAGGAACAGTACATTTAAATTAATGTTATATCAAAATAAATCATTATTTCAATCAAATAAAGCTTTATTTACAGCAACACAAAGAGTTAAACATGATTACATCAAGTTTTTTGCACCTTAAAAAGACACAAGTTTATCCCACAACAAATCAAAGCAATCACACTCTCTCTCACACACTCACACATCTCCCTTGACACCACAAAACAGTCTAACAGAAATTAGACCTGGTACTGATGAACCAGGCAATAAACTGCTACAGGAAAAGACTGACAAGCATCTGCTGCTGATAATATATTAAAAGCAGATACTATCCACTGTGTTCTGCTTGGTATGTTCAGCGGGGATTCAGTCACCATGAAATGCAATATTACAAATGCACCTTTTACTTGAAAACAAGGCCATTAACAGTAATGTTTCTGTGAGAAAAACACACAGACCCCAAGGACTGTGTATGTTGGTCGTGCGGTAGCTACTGTTGCGGTGGGAGTTGGCTTTGATGCGATATTGTGATTTTTCATTTGATTATGCTGATTTGATTGTGCGAGGTCATTCATCCTGCCTTGTGTCTCTCAATATCCTTCAAAAGCATTTTGCTTTATTGGCTTGCTGGTGTACCCGACAGAATTTCAATGGTCGTTTCATGGTATTAATGCACCATTTGAATGCAGACCTTGAAGTTAGGGGGAGAAGGAGGAGGGGGGGGGGGGGCATGCAGAAGGAGCATGCATGGAATCT
Organism: Pseudomugil tenellus; assembly: GCA_037177515.1. NCBI lineage: Eukaryota > Metazoa > Chordata > Actinopteri > Atheriniformes > Pseudomugilidae > Pseudomugil > Pseudomugil tenellus. The sequence goes on along the minus strand of JBAMHX010000006.1, from coordinate 9,133,633 downwards.
GAATGTCAGATGTCAGAGGAGTCAGTAGAGGTGAGGAATTTGCTTCAGATGCAGATGCTACACTAGAATATCAAATGTTTAAATCTCTTTCTGGGATTTTTGAGTGTGAGTAAAACAGGATTTTTCCCCCCAAAACTTAGGCAAACCCACTTCACATTATTTAAGAAATGCTCTGCCAAGCTAATTTCTCTTTGAGAAAAAGCCAAGCATTTATCCAGGGAATGGTTAACAGATGTGCAGCACACCTGTGGTCAAACAACTTCTTCTCAATTTAATGACAGAATATTCAAATAGAATGTATAATTCCAGTACCAGTTTTAAGCAATGCCTGCAGGGAGCCATTACATATACTACAAACATCTATCAAATCCTGAAAATCACATTAGATATTATATTGGGTGGCAGATTTTATACCATCCTTGTGATAGAATTATCACTGAATTAAACATTTGATCAAAACAAAACACATGTAACTGAAAACATGTCTTCAACTTTGACTAGAAAAAGCTCTTTCATCTGCAACTTGAAGAAAATGAAATGTGCCTTATGAGTCATTGCTTGAGGAAATCAATTCATTTAGTCATACAGAGGTGCTAAGTTATTTATTGTCTGTCAGTGTGCACTGTTCAATTTAATTTCTGGCTGCAGAAAAGAACAGAAATGGTGCAGAGGAAATTTGCTTTATGCAAACAGGATGTGCTCCTGAAAAAAGTGACATAAACATTTTTATATTTTTTCCAAATGGTATATAGGAACAGCGAAAGCATCTGCAGTGTTTATATTAAACTGACAGTTTGTTTTATTGTGCGACTAATGCACTTAAAACTAATTCCAGCTGCCACTAAAGACATTGCAGAAATATATAAATATATAAAAAAGAACAAGGTAACCCAGCAACCAGAAATATTGCAGAATACAAAAAGAATATTTTAATATGAAAATCAAAGCACAACAACATAGTTGTGCTTTAACATAATCATACAGCTCAGTACTCTAACGTACATGTTTTCTGATTTACTTTAGCAACAGTTTCCAACAGAGGTTCAAGGCTGCAACGCTCACTGCACAAAACAAGACTGCTGAATTCAATAAAATCTCAAAAGCTTTGCAGCTGAACCATACTGCTGTATTTCAGCTAAAATGCAGCGCCTACTAAAAACACAATTCAATTGTGAGCATTTTAAAAGTGCATGAAATTCGATCTGGGCTACAAGCCTCAGCCATCATCCATCATCATCCAGATGGGACAGATTCACTGGAACAGCAGCACATTACCTTGACATCTCCGTTTCTTAACACTGTACTTAGTAATGTAATAGTACAAGGTAGTACATTTGACATATGAACATTTTAAACCCAAAGTCCTTCAAGTTGGGGACTTTCTGAAAAGATTGGCTGAATAGGAACCCCACCTGAGCTGTCTTCTAACACCTGGTTAGGTCACTGAGGACAACTTATGTACTCATCTCTGTTGTTTAAAGTGAGCACGGTCATGTACAGTGATGAATACATGCTAATGAGCAAAGGATACACATATCAGTATGGGAAAGTATTTATTAATAATATACATGCAACATCAACACTACTTTCCACTCATAAAATTAGTCAGTTTCACCCCATAACGTGTCTCACGTCATCATGGAAGAGCCGTTCTTTATTATGTGCTTTGTTTAAAGGTTATGTTAAACTAACTGTAAAAATGACAGTCTCGAAAAAGAAAAGGAAGGGTGTGTTCGAATGTGCACTCTAAGCCCTACATAGTGCCCTGTATAGTGCTCACGCCATTTTGTAGGGGTGTCCGAATGTACTTTGGGGAAACAAAAACATTCAAAATTACCCACAATGCATCTTGAAAAGTAGTGTCGATGGTCACTAGACGGGTCAATATGGACTACAATGCCTTGCGGGCCGGAGCTTACAATGGCGACATGATACGAACATCAAAAACATTTAACAAAAAAACTATAAAGCATCATTTTTATACCTTTTCTACTGAATCAATATGATACAAAGCAAGAATAAAACGCAATATAAATAAATAAGATATTTTCACACAAAATTAGATTGGATTTAAACGTCACCTTCAAGTCCGTTGTGGTTTCCATGGTTACAGCTGGTAGTCACGTGATGTGCAATCAGGCGACAATCTCTGACTGCCAATTTTGAAGCCAAATTTACCGTCATGACAACTCTGGGAGGGGTGAATTTTTTCTAATGCCTCCGTTTCAGTGCTATTTTAATCTTAAATTTAGAGGAATGTCCTTTTAATTGATGTGTCAGAAGCGCTATCACTGGATGCAGCTGAGTGCTTCCTGTTGGCTCCACCGTGACGGTCTCAGTTTCACCTTTTGTTCCATTTTTGAATTTTCCGGTAATGACAAAACACCAAAATGGCGACAGTAGGACCCGCCTATGGGCTTCAAATCCGCTCATCAGAAACCTATGGGTAACGTGACGTAATTATATACATTCTAGTGTGCTATGTAGAGCAGCCCATGTATTGAATGTGGGTTAGGGCAGAGGGTGCACATTTAGACACAGTTTGAAAAATAAAAAGTCATGCTCCACTTTGTATAACTGTTAAAAGCTTTTTCTACAGAAAAACATTATATGAGATTGTCCTGTCTTGTTTAGAAATATTTGAATAGACTTCGTGGTTTGAAATTGTGTGAAAGGAAAATGCAAGGACTATTTCTAATCTTAAATCTGAACTGTTTAAAGAGTCACTGTGTAACTCTCTGATCTTAAAACTCCACAATCTGGGTTTGTTTGATGGTACTAAGGCATCTATTATGTGTATTTCTGGTTCTGTCACTGCCAAGGTGCACCCCAAGGTTCCAAAACCGAACCATAGGACTTTTTCATCTGGACACCATGAAAAGCCGCAGCTGTTTCACTTTACTCAAACAACATTTGTCACATGCTATCAAAAAGATGCAAAACCCATTCATTTGGAAAGTGCACTGTGGCTTATTCAGCAATAAAACAAATGGTGGCATTTTTGCGTCGAGAGGGGAAAATAAAAAGATAAAGAGACAGATCAAGAAATAAAACATGAGTCAAGGTAGGAACTGCCGTTTTCACTTGATACAGACAGGATGGGTCGTTGTGTGTTCCTGTTGTATGCACCTAGTGGTCTATTGTTGTCTTCATCAAGATATATTTTTATAATTAAATTAAACTTTAGCTTGTTGCTATACTTATAATTTCTCAGAAGATCTATGGAGGATTCAATATTTACAGTACTATGTTGCTGGAAAGTAGTCTCAGTTGATGCAATTTCTCAACCAGCTCAGGCATTCCAATGACAGGTGGACAAAACACTCCATTGGCACGATCCGCACTCTGTTTTTTTTCCCCATTATCTGTCCCCAGGGCCAGACTGGGACCAAAAGTCAGACCAGGAGACATTCATTCACTCTGGCCATCCCTACTCATATACTGCACACATCTGCTCACACCACTACAAATCAATGCACACATGTATGGGTAAGTAATCATCACATTATCATTTATATTTATTAGCCATGAACACAAAACTAAATGCCACCAGTTCAGTGTTTTTCACCCTCCCCCCCTCCCCCAAACCCCACTCATCAAACAGGTTTTCTATACACCAGCATTCCTGTATTGATGAGCTAAACATCATAACTTTTATTTTTCTCTTAATTTTTTCCCTTCCAGATTACTATAATAAACTGAATTTAAAAAACAAAAAAGTTTACGTTAAAAGACATTGTCCAAACTTATCAAAGGTTCCCAAACTTTTCTAGCCAACCTGTTTGCTTCAGCAGAACCCGTCAAATATTTCATGACATCAAACAAGGTATGTCAGAACATTTTAAATGCTGTTAATATACAATTTAACCATCAAATGAGACAAGTAAATATCATTTAACCTCATGCAAATTGAAAGTGAGTAGAATATTCCAGCAAGGGGGTGCTTTCACACTCCATGCTGCCTTCATGGGCCTGTAGGAAATTACAACTCCTACATTCTGAATTTTTAGCTCTCTCCAAAACAAAAGCACCATCAGTCAGAAAAATTCACTCATTGATGAATAAGCTCTTCTTGTTATTTGGCATATATTTAACACCATACTTCTGCATTTGTATTTATTAAACGGTTAACTCATGTGGTGTCATGCGTGACTGTATACCACTGGTGGGAGATTTGATATCTGACCTTTTCCAGCATTTCTCCACCTCAAGCTTCTTTTTTTCATTTACAAGTTGTCTTTCTGCTTCCTGTTTCCTCTTATTTTCAAGTCCATTAGTATGCTCCCAACTCCACGGTCCTTTGTCTCTGTTGTTCCGCCTCCACATGGCCTCGTGTTGATTAGCTCTGGTGTTGAAAGTAAAACTTTAGCCTACTACTAGTGATATTTTTTTTTATCAATTCCCAACTGGTGAACATGAAACATGAACACACATTATTTTATTGGATGGGTGCCAGTTTCTGCAGACCAGGCAGCTGCACCAATGTAGTTCATCTTGAATCTTTTTAAAAAGATATTCTTTTTTCATTTCTTTTTTTTTCAGTTAGGCATCTTAAGAGCTCAGACCACGAGGAATAGTCCTGCTGCTCCCTACAGCCTGTCTGAGCCTGTTTGTCCCCATGTCCCCAAGTAAGCTTTTATAATATTACCAATCTCTCTCTAGCTATTTTGCCAAGCAAACTTCTTACTGTGAAGTGGAATTGATAGCCTACATCATAATGATGTGGATAATTATGTACTTGGTCCACTTACTAGCTTGTCCTCATAACTTTGCATATGTTTTGCAGTAGGTGCAATAAGATATAAAAATGACCAAACCTGTTACCCCCAATGTAAGTTACTAGTCATGGCAGAGAAAGTTGCCATTTCTTTTATTTTCCACTGCACATTTTTAGGGACCCTGTCCTTAGTGGATGTTCGTATCTTGTGTGTGGACATCCACACCTTTCTGTTTTATGCAAGATCTACACAATAGCCACGATAATCACATATACCAAGCAGTTAAATTAAATAAATTAATTGAATCACTTCACCCTAAGTCTTACTGCCACCTCTGTGTTCCATGATGTTAGCATTGTGTACTGACAACATGTTTACTGCATTACACCAGATTCAGCTATTTTATCATTGTAGGCGTAGCTGATGCCTGGTAAGACATGCTACTGACCGTACGTGTGGCAAGTGTACCGTTCATTTAGACAAATGGAGAATAGCAAAAAGTCTAAATGCTACATTTACCTCCATGTTTCAGTTACTCAAACATGCATAATATGAAAGTGCATTACACTTACTGACCAGCCAAAAATTCCAAGCGTCTTCCACACATAATAGTAGCGTGCATATAGACGTTGCCACAATCAAGCTCACTTTAGCCTGAAGTCAGCCCCCCATTGGCATCTGTAGTTATGTGTGAACTTTGAACTTCATATGTAGGTGAAATGCTTAACAGGTGGTATCTTATCCACCAAGTTTGTGGCCACATTTACTGCCATCTCCTTCTACAATATGATCTGTTTTTGTCTTTTTAGCTGATTATAATGAAAAAGTCCATAGATCTTAAAGTTATTAACATGACTCCAGTTCTCGCAGTGGTATGAGTGATATTTCTCACCATGCTGACCTCAGAAAAATGTTTCTAATTACGCCAATCCGAAAATATGTCCATCCACATTAGGCGTGCCAACTTGCTGCAGCACAGATGTCCTGAACAAAATCCCATGAATAAGACCAAGGATGCCTCGAGGTGAGTGAGCTTGCAAACCCTTGGTTGGCTGCAAACTGACTAGTGTAGGTCAAAGCACCTACCCTCACCACCCAGTTGGGTAGATGCTGCTTCGTGTTTGGTTTATTCTTATGAGGATCTGCCCAAGTGAGGATCTGCCCCAACTGATCACATCTCATGATGTCCTTAGTCCTATCCATGTAAGTGCACACAGCAAGGACTAGACATAGCGCATGTGACCGCTCTTCCCCTGACGAGATGCTAAGCGCAACAAGCTCAATAGAAGCACACGGATGTCAGTAACTCTTTTATTTGAAGCCAAAGGCAATAACAACACTGTCTTGAGAGACATGTTGTAAGTCTACTCCATCCAGTGACTTAAAGAGAGGCCATTTAAGTCCCTCCAAAACGATAGCCACTGTAAAGTCTTGAGATCCCATGGCTTTACCAATGGCCTACACAAAAGGATACGCCTGCATGCTCCCTACATTAAATGGCAGACCAGTGGATGCTGGCTTGCTGTTAGCTTTCCAAAGGCAGGCAGCAGCAGTTGCTGACCTTAACCATGGAGAAAGGCTTTCAGTTTGTTAATATAATCCTGCAAAAATGGCAATATCACCCCCCTACTGCTGCTGAAAAGGAATGTGGGTGTTTTGTGACATTATTCCTTGAACACTCTCCACTTAAAGTACAATGATATAGTAGAGGGGGCCACAATCAGTCGCTTTTCAGTGCCACACAAACTTCGGTAGGCTTAAAGACAAAGCAAAAGGGGTTGCTAAGTACTTGTAGCAGACTCCATGGAAAGCAAATGTCAGGTACTTTCTGTAGGGAGGACAGGTCAGGATGTGGAAATACACATTTTCGGTCCAAGATATGATCTTTTTCTCTATCTGACAGGTTGGTAAGACTGAGCCACCACGTCAGTTCCTGCAACACCATACTACCCATCATTCTTCCAACACAGCATTTGAGACCAAGATCGGTAAAGAACGGTATCTCTTTCTATATTATAGTTTTTTGTGCTTGCACAAAATCTTTGTGCATTTCTGTTTGCTAAGCTGTAAGTAGGAAGAACACATTGAGTGCTGTGGCGGAAACTGCAGTTGCCTTGTAAGCCTTTTCAGTCAGGGCTGAATGAAAACAGTCAGATGGCAGGCTGGAGCTACTGCAAGACACTGTCCACAGCCAGGGATAAAGATGGGCTGCAATGAGTATCATCAACAAAAACCATCATGCCTTAGTCTTTATAGTGCCATGTTTAGCTTGTCATCTTCTCTTGCCATGAAAAAAGGGTTGTCAGCTAAATAATTTTGTCATCATCACTGACAAAAACAAATAGAACGGTAGAAAACTCGTCAGTGGTTTATTTATTCTCGCTAGCAATGGAACATTGCAAGGATGTTATTCCTATTTGTAAAAGGTGAAAAGAGAACTGCATTACCCGGAATCATGTGCCCCCTTTCCTACAAAGTTTTTATTTAACAGCACTGTAAGGGCAAAAATATTTGACTAAATACTCAAGCTCATGCTTTTAACATGTGCTAGTTAGTTCTGGCCCGTCTGGAACACAGCACTTCCTGTGTGTGCCGTTTTCTTCCTACACTGTGTTTTGGTTACTGCAAGAAAAGGCTTGTCTTCTCACATTTTAAGGATACGGAACACACAAGATGAACAGACACTTGCTTTAGAAAGAAAACTACACAGAGCAAGATAATGCAGTTTTTGATGTGTGTATATTAAGTCTGTATAAAAGGTCTTCCATAGTATTTAAAGCAAAAGGTGCATTTCTGGTAGAGCAAAATTAAACAAAATTCACTGGATAAACTGCTTGAAAAGAACTGGCGGCTGCAGCTCCTTTAAACATGATCACCTTTTTACTTTCATAACACCACATGAGAAAGCATCCAAGCTCAATATTATGAATGACAGGGTTAATTTGAATTCACAAAGTACCATCTTGCCTCTATAAACCCATTTCCTAGACCACCCTTATTCTAAAGTCTACTTTAACTGTCAATTATTCACAAGCAAAAGTCATAATTGGCATTTTAATGGCAGTAGAATGGCACAGATAAATACTCACCAGTCACCGAAACCAAAAGCACTTCTGCATCTTTACTAAAGCAGACGTTTTCCCTCTTTATATCATCCCTTGTTTAGAGTGAGAAGACACCTGCACATAAATGCATGAAGAATGACATATTTAACCCTCCCACCTTCACCTCTACCATGAAATAAACCTTTTAAATGCAAATACCCAGGAGGCAACCAGCTTCTTATCGCACGTTTCATTGTCTGTGTTGGGTTAGCGGGGTTGAAAGCTGTTTTGCTCTGCATCTGCATGTAAGCACACAAACACACACACACACAGTACAAAACAAAGCAGCTTTAACAAGAAATTACAGCAAGATCTCAAAGATTCCAGATGAAAGGATGCCATTAAAGAAGTTCAGAAAGCAGCAGTGTCTCTACTTTGATGTAAAAATGAAATCATCTCATATTTATTTAGGCTTTTCAGTAATTTCATGCCAAATAAGGGTCTCTACCCAAACTAAATGTAGATTTACTAGATGTAAATGTGACAGAAATGGCAGTTTATGATATTATAATGCTTCCTCTCGCCGTGAAAAGTTCCTCACGTCTGAATATGATCATGCAACTCTGCTGACACCTGCTCACTTAGCAAAAGTTCTTCCTTATCTTCTCCAAGATTAACTTCACTAAAGCTGCATTACTAAATGATGGTATTATTAGAAAATCCAAACTTTCATGCTGTCTGATAAGAATTCAACTATAATTTGAACCAACACACACACAGATACTCTGCAGATGCCCTGTGCAGGTTATATGGCAGAGTATCACTGCCATCTAGTGGCCGCAGAGGAAAATGCACTCCCAGAAAGCATCCATACAATACACACATGCCTTTATTTATTTTCACTTTAAACAGTCTGTAAAATCATTCCAATATGGAGTACAAATATATAATCTTGTAAATCCTACACTTTGAACAAAGAAAAGGTGAAAAGAGAAAAATTCTCAAATAATAAAAATTGTTTAAAAGTTATTTTATTCAAATACAGAATTCTTTGTTAAACAGAAGCTGTTGAATATTATAAATAAACTAAAACACTAATTAAAACAAACTAAATGTTTTTTGTCATGCTCAGCTTTTCCCCATCACTAGCTTTCATCAGAGCCTTTATGGCCCTCGCTCTCATTTCCAGCTCCAGCAGGGCCAGCTGCTGAACGGACGGCTGACTAACTGCTGTGTTTCCACTTGCCGGAGGTCCGGCTTGAATGGGTAAAGCGACGTCTGCAGACGGCGCCTGTGTGTTCACTTCTTCAGCTTCATCTTGGTTTAGAGTGGAAGAGAAAGCTAAAATCTCACTGACGCTTTTGTCAATGTCACTTTGAATGTCTTTCTTTGGCTCTTGGTTTGCTGCCGGGTCCGAGTCTTTCCCTCTGCCGTTGCCCGCTTTCGCTGTTGCACCTATAGCTTTGACAGTCTGCTCCTCCTTGGGACCCTCTATGTCACTGTCATAAGTGTCTGCGTTTATGCTCAGGACGTCACTCTCCTCGCCAGAGCCACCACCCTCTGTGAAGAAAATTCTTCTATATTCAACATTTTGGACTAAATTAATGTGTTTCCTTAGTTATGCAGATTTATTCATTACCTTGCTTTGGATCCTCAGATTTTGCTGCTTCTTTTAAGCAAGATGTAGAGTCGACGTTATTATCTTGCCTAAATAAGAGGAGAAAAATGAATTGATACACAAAAAGGGATCAAATGCTACATTCATCCTGTATAAGTAACATGGCTAAAAACTCACTGGCTCTCCAAGTTTTCGCTTCGGTTTCCAGGTGTCAGCTCTTCCCCTTGGCACATACGGCATCCTTTAAGTTAAATCGTTTCAGAAATCTGCTTTAAAATGTAGTCAAACTGGCCTGAAATCTTACCTGCTAAGATCTGAATGAGACTTTTCTGACAGATGGGTTCCAGTTGCTCCCAGCACAATGCTTTGATTTCCTCCAGCCTGCAGTCCTGTTAATGATGATGCAGTTAAAGAAACTCATGTTTAAGTGAGAGGATTAGATAGGTGGACATCATTTTTTTTATTTGGACTGAATCCATTATTGTTGTTATTCATATTTCATCAATGAATCATCTGTTTTATATCCATATTTACTCTTAATATTGCTTCAATACAACAAAGGGAATTTGCTTTTTATTGCTGAAAAGTGTCAGGAGTTAACGTTTGCTTTAATATTCTGCACTTTAACGCAGCTCATAATAAAACATTCTACAAACATATTTCTGTCTCTTTTCAGACCTCGTAACGAATCAGAAACACTACATATCACATGTTGCAAGTTAATTAGAACTTACACATTTTACAAATACAAGGTGGTTTTTTTTTTCAATTGCCTTTTGCAAGTGCATTTTAGTTGCCTTAACATTAGGTTTCCTTATCTTTCTTAAAAAGAAATGTTATAGTAAGCGTTAGTAAGTTATGAACACATGAGCACAAACAAACATAACTGGTTGACATCAGTATAAATATTACTGAATGATTTTGTATATTGTTTGAAAAATAAAGAGAAAAAAAATCCTCCTATCCTGTTTTCAATCATAAATTATCTAATGAGGATCCTAATAAATGAAATGAAGCCTGCAGCAAACATCCTCTGCTGTAAATACACCTGTGATGATAACATCTGTGTGAAACTTAGTGACCACTAAACAATAACTACAGAGCTGTGTGGTTTAAACCAAACTCTGAAGTAAATAATCTGCTTCAAGGCTTTTTTTTCCTTTTGATCGAGTTGCTTTAAGAGTTGTTTTAATTAAAAATCTACATAAGCCTTATAACTTCACTGCTTTTCTATAGTGAAAAAAAACTAAATAAATGCATGGATTTATTATATTAGGTAAAAAAACATCAGCAAATTAACAGTCCGAATGAAAAATAATGCTTCTCATTTAACTGCGTAAATATGAAAAATATGGTTGGTAATGTACAAAAAGCGAGCAAAGACATGATAACTACTCCTCAGATGAAGGGCTTGAGCAATGACGCAGAGTGAGGCGTCCTTCAGCATGATGTTTTGGACACCATGCTAATTAAGGCAAAAAAATATACCTATTAAGAGAATAAATTACTGTAATGTAATTACCACATGGACATTTGTGCTAGTTGTGCAATATTTTCACGGTTATAAAAGACACTGAGCCATTTGCAAATGTGTTTATGCTCAAATTGACTTTTTAGTTTTAGGACATCAATAAAAAACACGCTTTCACTTTCACACAGCACTGCAGGAATAACAAACACGTGTGTGTCCCGTTTACTTTAACCGTAACAAAAAAGGTATTCATGTTCACAAATCACCTTGAGCTCATCAGGCAGCATCTTTTGCAGTTTTTTCTCCCCCAACACACGGAAACACTGCTCCAGCATCTCTCTTTTGTCACCAATGTAAGCTGTAATAGGTTTAAACGGCAGGCTGAGGTCCAGACCCCCTTCCTCGATGTCACTTCCAATCCTGTCCAGCTCCGGGTCAGCGAGCTCATCCTTGGAGTTCTGAAGGATCAAGAGAAGAAAAAATGATTTCCATCAGATTTTATTTAAAAAAAAAGAAAGAAAGAAGAAGAAATTGCCATTTACATCTTTCAGTAAAACTATTTTTTCAGGGACGTGAATGCAACACGGACTTGGTCTACTTTGAAATAATACAGTAATGATGGACTAACATCTATGCAACATCAGAAACTTAAATCAAAGCGATAAACAGTCCAAACACAAGATGAACAATAGAAATTGATAAGAGTACAATGTACACGCAGATCCTGTAAATCATCCTCTGAGGCTTCGTTTTCAGACTTAGAAATGAAAGTACACTTAATTCACTTTGATTTTATGTCCATGTAAATATCTGGTTTTGTCATGCTGAAGCCAAATGGTGATGCTCTGAAATGAAGATGCTAGTTTACCAATTATGTAACTGAACTAGAAATAATTATAAATGTGCGACGGTCATTATTTCAGATGATATTGAATGATGATGATGATGAATTCATCTTAGTACACTTGTATAAAAACAGACAAGACAAATTTACACATTTATATCTTCGCATCATTCTTAAGTGTACAGAAACTGGCCATATTTGAACAGATAGTAAAGTCTAAATCTAAATTTTCTTTATTTCAACATCCTTCCCTAGCTGGAAAAAAATGCCATTCCAGATTTTGCTCTTTTCTCAGCTACATTCTGCAGGGATCCAGTATTTTCAACAGTTCACGGATTGTTCCTGATGTTAATACACAGCCAACCTCAATATATTTCATATGCACTGACTTATATTCAAAGGAACAAATCCTATCTAACCAGATAAGACGGGGACAACTCCAAAGTCCTCAAACTAAACTATCTAAAGTCTACAAAATAATAACAATGTCTTCAACCCAACTGAATTATTGCAGGACATGATGAAACGTCTGTTTAACAGCTAATAAGCAGGAACAACTTTATTCTTGCTTACAATAAATTATATGATATAAAATTGCTTGTTGAAATGATCAGGGCAACCTTTGAAGTCAGTACCAGTACAATTCAGTCGTATACTTTCATGCCAGGAAAGACCATCATCACACATGCTGTACAAAACATTTGCTTTAAAACACAACTCTGAGGAAACACCGATGTCTTTAAAAGCATTTAAGACAGAGCAAAACAGGGACGAGTGAGGTGGAAGTGAGGTTCCCAGTTGGATTAATAAGAGTTCGATGTGGACATTGGATTAGATCAAGGCACTGAGACTTTCTGTGCACTGTGTGCAGAGATGACAGAGAAGACGACTTCCCTGTCACGAGCCACACCTGCATCTACAGCCCATCAGTTGTCTCTATCTTCCTGCCTGCTTGCTATTCCAACCAGTCTGTCACCAAAATTTCCTAAAAACTAAATAAAATAATAATAACATGATATGAATTCTCAGTATTGAATATGGTAACTACTATTATTTAAAATGAGCATTAAACACTTAAACATACAGTGCAAATAAGTGTATTAATGAGGGCTGCATTACACACCAGCTGTGTTTATTATTAGCTAGTAAGTTTTAAGATGTAGAACAAAGACAAAAGCAGAACTTTCCCTCAATAGAACATGACTCTTATGGATACTCTGAGTATTTTTGTCCTTTTCCTGCCTGCTTGATCCATTCTATATTAAATGAATGTGTCTAACTGAAGTATGAACTAGTACCCTTGTTCTGTTTAACTTAATGCTTTGTACATAACAATGCAGTTTAAAAACCAGAACCATTTCATAAACGTGGCTTACAGTACTTGCCCACATTGAGGGCATGAGCTTTGATTCTAAATGAATTATTCGATGCCACAACATTTCTGATCTTTTGATGGCAGAGATATTTATCCACATGCTAACAGCTGGATGTCAACATACTGACGTTGGGGTTGACACAGCAAAGGAATCCTAGAAGACAGAGCAGCATGGCATAAGATAACACATATCGTCATAGGAATGATTATGTTCGGGTAAAGTTCAGAGGAGACACGATGCAAGATGGTTGCCAAGCCGTCAATAGGGGGGGTGTCTTAGCGAGAAAAGTACACTAACATTTAACTGTTAACTCAGCAATAATTTGTCGGACATTTACTATTACAACTTTACTATGTCATCACACCTTTTTTTTTTTTTACTGCTTTTTAGCAATCACTTTGGGCATTATTTTTTAATTACATGCTGTACTACTCCCAAATCATCTCCCATAGTAAAGACCACAGACTGCATATAAAAGACTAAAAATGTGTACTATCTCGTATGTTGGTTTTCAACCTCTCAAAACAATTACAACTGCCAAGAAAACTTGCAAGCGTTTAACTATTGTTGTTTTACAATAACTACCCCATTATCCTGGACTTTTTAACAGCTAACAACGCTGACTTGATAGATTGTCTCACCTCTAAATTTGACTCCGAGCTCTTTCTTTTAACGCTGTGTTTTCGTTCTTCTGACTGGGAGTGTTTCCTTTTCTTTTCAGCACTAGTTGATTTCTTTTTCGGCATTTTTCGCTCGAAAACAAGGTCCATCATTCAGAAAAAGGTTTGTTTTCACGCTAAACTGATGCGAGTTGAAAGTCGCGGGGGAAATGCGTCATCACCAAGCGGCGACTTCTTTTCGTGTATGTAACATGATCAACCAGCTTATCTTTTCTTTACCGCCACCTACTGGTTTGGAAAACTAGTTGCTCATCTTATTTAAAATGAACACAAACTGCACAAATAATTGAAGAATTTTTAAAAACCGGGTTGTTTCAGTGGTTTAAAACCCCCAAAACGAAAAACAAATAAAAAAAAAAAGAAAAAACAATGAGAAAATCAGGTTAAATTGTATTTGAGTATTTTCAGATTAATTACTCTTCATTTAAACATATTTGTTCATGCCCTTCAGTATTTTTTAACAAGATGAATTACTTTTGACATGTATTTAGCATACAAGCTTCTAAAACTGAGCACACTGTCCAAATCCGATCTTATTATTTATTTATTTATAAAAAAAATTTAAATACTTGTCCTATTCAGCATCATGACGAGCAGAATGGTGATCGGGCTGTTGTGTTGTACAGGACATTTTATTTGTTTATTTATTTTGCATGCAGAGCTTTATGATTTTATGCCTGTCTTGCTGAATGTACAATATCAATGCTAGATGAACAGGTGGGGAGACAAAGAAGGGAGAAAGTAAATGGGGGAAAAAATTAAAACAAAGAGATGAATAAGAGTAAAAAAGAAGGAAAAGGACAAGGTGACTCAAGATAGACAGGGATTAAATGAATGAGACATTTAAACAGAAAAAAACAGTTAACCAGTTGCTATACCTGCCACGAAACAGAACATAAGCTATATATATATATATATATATATATATATATATATATATATATATATATATATATATATGTGCGTGTGCGCTCCGTTTCCATTCTAC
>JBAMHX010000006.1:9085619-9105306 GCA_037177515.1 Pseudomugil tenellus | reverse complement strand
TGGATGGATGGATGGATGGATGGATGGATGGATGGATGGATGGATGGATGGATGGATGGATGGATGGATGGATCTTGGAACAAGGAATAAAAAAATCACTTTGCTCAAGGAGTAGAAAGGAACTTTGGGACATAATAATTACATAAATAACTTGAGGTGAGACTAGAGGCAACAGTAATGTCTGTTTTCCTCTATTTATTACAAAGCAGTATTAGCAACAAATATCATGATGAGTCATAATTATTTATGCTCATTCCGGTGGCTGGGACAGCTACACATTTACAGATACATTTACAGACCGGTGTCTGACTTGACCAACACAGTTTTTTTTTTTTGTAAAAATAAATAAATGCAAAAATGTAATAATTGTATGAAATCCTTATAAAATCTAAAGCAATCAATTCATTTGTTTGTCCATGGCTGGTGTGCAAACTTACTGCTAAATATTTCAAAGATTTCCCAACTAGAAAGCCCCACAATCCCAAAAGATTCTCTGAATACAAATGAAGGATAAAAGGCACCCAGAACTGTCCCCACCTTCTACATCAAGGCACCTTTGAACAGACAGATTTAGCTAATGTGAACTTTCTGAGCCGACATCAGTAAGAAGCTATATTTAATGGCAAAGGTTCAAGTTTGGTGTGAGGAAAAACAATTACAAACTGGGAGTTTTCCATCTGATTAGGCTCAATTAAGCTATTTTAAGACTATAAGTGTGTTTCTAAACAGATTTGAAACACCTTATAAGGCAATAATTGCACCTGGGAATTTGCTTTACATACATTGTGCTAGATTGTCATCCACTTTCAATCAGCTGCCCTTCAGCTCTTTCATTGGAGGAGCAAGAACAAGCCTCCAGTGAGCTGGCTCATGGCTGTCTACGCATGACGATAATAAAATAAAAGCATTACGCCTGCAACACAATTCAAAACAAAGAGATGTATTTGAGCTGCTGCAACCCTTCCAAACTGCTTTCAACCCAAGTGCAACAAAACTATAAAATGCAATGCATCATTGATGTTTTAACCACTGATGTTCTCCCATCAGTGGCTCGCTGTGTACCCTCATCATCCATCACAAGTTCCTATACCCCTCTCTCTTTTCTTGCTTTTTATACCTGAACTCTTCACAAATGAGCTCCAAAGATGGCTCCTGTCTTTTCCATGAAAATAAGCTATTTTACACTGCTCTACAAGTGTTACTACAAAGAAAAGCACCTCTATGTCTGAGGCCAGCCGTTGAATCGATAACTGAAGTGGATATCAATACAGATCTCATGAATGCTTCACTCTGAAAATAAAAATTCTTGACTATATTCAAGAGATTGTGTCTTATATTTCTGTTTTTTGTGATGTTTGTCACTCAAAATGTTAGAATTATAATGTACAGTCATGCAATGCAGGAAAACAGTCACATGAATGCCAGATAAAGAGTTCTGAAAAAAAAATCATGTTTATCTTCCACTAGATGAGATGTATCAGCCAATAATAGCTTGAATTGACTTTACTATCCAGCTGGAGGACCTTCAGATTGATAGTGAGGTGTAAAATACAGATGTGTGATGTGTGAAAATGCTTCCTGACAGGCACACACCTTTGGTGTTTCATGTTATGCAAACTATGCATTCCTCACACACAAACACACAGACAAAGGTGATAATTCCCATTGTAGAGAGTAGACACGATCCAGTTAAGTGAATTTTTAGGTTCACGTTACCTCTCAAAGTAACAACTGAAATGACATAAAGTGGAAAGAAATGCTGTAAAAGTTGAGCTACTCTTCTATTCATGCAATGTTGTTTTTCCAACTGCTTTGTGCAGCTGTTCTGTATTCTGAGAAGAACGCCCACACTCTCACTACAACCAGTGCTTTATTATTTCATTTGAACGATTTCACCAATGTAAAGTAAATGCCAGTTTGGTGAAGCAAACTTTAAGACACTTCTTTAATATCTACTGAAATTATACTTGTCTCCAAAAGTCATTAACTCCAAACAGGAAGCACATTCTTTTCTCCCTAAAAAAAGTCTTATTATAGTGAAAATGAACTAACAGTGTTTCTCCAAGCATTAAAATGCAGAAGCATGTCTCATTAATGCCTGGTGCAACATGTGGGTGCACGTTTTCATAAAGCGCCATAGGTCTTAGTGGATTAATTAACTCCTTACATTTAAAGAAGACTGACCTTCAAAAACAAGAATAAAAATGGAGGGAAAAACCATTTGGTTAAGTCTCCACCTTAAATATTAGAATTTAAGTCTTTTAGTGTTTTATGATTCAGGATTTTATACAAATGTGTACCAAAATGATCACTAAAAACATAAAATGTAGTCTTTGTTTCCTGTAAGACTGTGGAAATATGCTATTAAAAAGACTACTGTTACTTCTGTTGAAAGTCTTAGATGTTCGGCTATATTTAGCTTCTATGTACAAAACGGGATGAAGTTTTACACTTAGAGGAATTCACGTAACAGCCACCAATCAAATTTTAGTCTGTTTGTTTGGTACACATGGCGCATTTGATTGTGGTCCGAGTGAAATTTGTCATAAAAGCCACACACATTTCACAATCAATACGCTTTAAATATATACAACATCATATTGGGGTAGTAATAATATTCACAGTAATAAAACATTATTATGAGTAACATTCTAATGGTGAATGAACTATGATAAAAATTCAAATTACCAAATATCTTCCTAGAAGTAACTGTGGGAGATTTTTTTTTATTTCATCAGCTTCTTCCAAGAAAATGAAAACCAAACATATATTTTTTGTGATTATACACAAATCAAAAACATATTTTCACAAATCATTATACAATACTCCCAATGTCCCTGAAAAATACCACCCATTTGACACATTTCCTAGATTTTCATGATCACTTAACATATGAATAAACACATCATTCTTCATCATACACGCTTTATTTTTGTATGAATCTGTATAGAGTGGTAAAAACATCTATTTATTTCAATTCGCTCAGTGGCAAAATGTTATCTCATCTACCAATTATTCTGCAAAGTTTCATATTTGGCATTTTCTGGACGCAGTGAAGCCTGAAGCTAACACAAGCCTTGGGCAGGAGCCTGCTGTTGGTTACTGGTTGGTATGTAATCACCTTCTAAGCAGCTGGGCATGTCTTCACCCTACTGACACAGTACATCATGGCTTTGATGGAGCATTTTGACCTATGACTCTGTCTCTAACACCACTTGGCTCGACCTGCTCATTAGCAGCTCCAAGGTTTCAAACCTGCCATCTGTCCCAGAGCAAGGGTTCACATGGGACCCCACCGTTTCCCCCTAGGTGCCCCGCTGCACTTGGTCCTCCTGGCTGAGGAGCAAAGTAGCAAAAGGTGACATTCCAACTTTCTGTCTCCCTCTCTCATTTAAATCCAACTCCTCTCAAGCTCAGGTTGGGTTTATTCTGACAGAGCTTGAATCCAACGGAGGTTTCGCTGCCAACAATAACTACAAGAAAAAGTGGAAAGAGTAAGGTGTGTTTGTTTACTTTGTTTACGATATGAAGATGGAGCAGGGGGAAAGTGTGTCTGTGTGGGAGTCTCAAATCCGCAGCATCTGTCTTTGAATGTCTCACAGTGTGTTTGTGTCTGCACACACACACACACACACACACACACACACACACACACACACACTGCTTGCAAACATTTGCTTATATCCACTGGCAGTGTGTGCAGGGGGAGATGAGCATGGGCAAAAATAAACATCTCTTTTCCTTCTTTTTCTTTTAACACTATTTCCAGGGGGCATTGATGCTTGATAGAGATGTGCAGGCCGAGCTCCGCATGACAATGTTCACTTCTCTTCTAAAAGTCACAGAGAAATAAAAAGAAGAGGAGTTGCACAGAAAGAGAGGAGAATCAAATGTGGGGAAAAGGAGGGGAGAGGCTGTGTTGTAACTCTCCTGTTAGAGCCTGAAGCCTGTCTGGAGCCGATGCTCACCGTCGCTCAGACTGAAATTAGGATTGGCTCTGACTTTCATAAATCAGGGACAGAGCTGCCACAGCTATAACTGAATTTCACCAGCTAATCACTTTCAATCTCTCTCCTGTGTAGGTACATTTTCTCAGCTAAAGAGATTTTATTAAGAATGTAAGTAATGTCTTTTAACAATGGAGTCATTTCTTCTCAGTTCAGTAGATATGAAGAGGATATCATTTTGTTTCCAATCATAATAATGACAGGCTTAGATGTGGTATGAAAGTGGAATGTTTTTCCTCATACAGAGTCTGAAACTTTCTTTTCTGTAAATATTAAATCCTTACAGCACTTTACATGGTATGAACCACTATTAGAACTTTAATACAATCAATATTGATCATAAACCACAGTAGGATGGCAGTAAGAAAAAAAAAGAGGAGAAAGCAAGATGATATCTTGCTAGCTATAGCGGTAATCTGCAGTGCTGTAGCTTTCATTGGAAGCTAAATGAATTGGAGTTAAATTTGAATGAAATAAGATATTGCATATACTTCACAGTCCTGTGCAAAATGTGACTGCCATGCCTTTGTTGCTTCAGATATATTTCCAGGCTGATCCACTAGGGGCCAGTAACAGAGCATGCGATCAACATGTATGACACCAACTGGACCGTTCATCAGAAATCTACCATTCTGTAAGTGCAATAAAAAGACACGCTGACAGTATGGAGAGTTTTTCTCATAGATACATCTAATTTAGTCTAATTTTGTTCAGAATCTCATAACAAACACATAAAAAATGATGGGTTTAATTTGATATTTATGACACACTGTCCTGGGGAGTAGAGGAAACCTTGCGGTCGGCTTTTCCAGCAAGCCCTGCAGCAGAAACACTGCGGCCAGGATGCGTTATGGAATAGGAGAAATAAAGCGTGGCATTAATGTTGTGTTGTAAATGACTCAACCTTTGATGCCTCTCCAGTGAGCGTTCAACACTGCCACCTCTTCATCTTTCCATCACTCCCTCCCCTTCTTTTTCTCTCCAGTGACAAACTCCAGGCTAAGTCTTATATGAGAAGTTTCTATAGCAACCCTGTTGCCAGCATGATTTCATCAGTTAATTTCCCCACAGACTGTCTGACAAAGTGAGAAAAATAAAAAAAAAAGAGTTTGGGCATCAGGTTGACTTTGCAGAGGTGAGGTCTCATTTTCTTCAGCTCCACTTTTACTCAATGTCTAATCTGTTAAATGACTTTGATGAGTTGGAACCAGGTTAATCCAATCAGGGACTTTTTCTTTTGGATCATCTCAATGACATTAAATCAAGGAGACCAAGATTTAGTACAGACTGCTTTTTAAACTACTGAATTTTATTGTAAAGCAGAAATGGCTCAAGTCTCAACAAGACTGGAAAAAAAGTATTTGGGCACTTCAAAACATCCGTCACCTCTTTCCAAAGGGTTCACAGTGAAGATACAATGAACAGTCATCAGGAAAAAGTAGGTGTTGGGAGTACTGAGGACAGGGCACAACCTGCCTTGTTAATGTCTTCCTGACAGCAGGGGGATGGTGGTGTGGGTGGAACACATACAGTCTCAGCATTGATGGGGCATTCGAGGGGGTCGCTCACACGGCTGGAAATCCGGCAGC
This sequence comes from Pseudomugil tenellus, assembly GCA_037177515.1. NCBI lineage: Eukaryota > Metazoa > Chordata > Actinopteri > Atheriniformes > Pseudomugilidae > Pseudomugil > Pseudomugil tenellus. Next base: position 9,099,710 of record JBAMHX010000006.1, on the reverse strand, counting down.
TTTTAGGCTCTGGCTGTGGCCCTGGAGGTCTGTGGAAATGTCAGTCATGTGCCCTTGAACCCACATGCTGGGGGCCTCGGCTTCACCTGGCACTACAATTCTGATGCAATCAAAACACCTTAATGGGATACTTTAGAAGAGCAAACAAAAGCTATGTTGATACTCCTAAAATGTAGCAAAATATTTCTACAAAGCTAGAAAATTGATTGATGAAATAGCAGCACCACCACAGCTCAACCTAACACACTTCAATCTTCCCAAACAAATATATATTTACTTCATGGTTAAGGTAAACTAGTGTTTGAGTAGTAAAGTGTTACCAATTTTTTTTTCATTTACTAATATCTGTGTAAGAGGACATACTTTCCCATATTTTTCACCCTTTTACACCATTGGCAGTTCACTCTAATCCAGTTTACGCTAAGTTTCGATCTTATCCAAAGGAAGCAGTTACAGTTTTATCCTTGATATGGTTTTGGAGTTCCGGTTTCCATTTCCAGTAAAAAACATTTCTCCCTCAATCTGTTTCAGGGTGAACGTGCCCTTTCTAATGAACTAATACAAGGCTTGTGATTCAGCAGTTTATGTTGAGCCTCAAGCCATTTTAAAAGCAATAACAGTGGTTTTCTTTCAGCCAACTGGGTCACATTGATATGAATATGTTACATCATGTATGTATTTGGAAGACTTCTACTGTTCCATAATCATATCTGTACATCTACACTGCAACTGCCTCCATTGATGACAAGTCTTCCTTTTCCATTGATAAAGAAATTCACCCACCATCACACTGCCTCCACCAAAAGCTTTTACCCAATTAGCAATAAATATCCCATTCTCTAAACTTTGACCCTGGGATCCAACTTATCATTCTAACTGGGTCCATTTTCAACCATTGTGGCATTAACCTACCTGCCCGCACCAGAAGTTCAACTCAACAATTTAATTTTTCCCATAATTTTTTTAAAATCACTAAAAATTGACTTTTCTTAGCATTCTTATTTCAGGCATTAGGGGGTTAAGTTCTATTTCTTTTTCTTCAAAAATCTACTTGAAATCCTTTGCACTTTACTTCTGTGAAAACTCAGCATATTCTTACTTCCACCTTGTCAAATACTGTGGCTTGGTCAGAAAACCTCAAGCATAATACTTTCTTTTTAAAACTTCTGAATAAGCAGGCTCTTATACGCTGCAGAAGCAGTTCTTCATTGTCTGTGCCAGAAATCATAAGACTGTCACCAGCACAAGTGTAAGTAAAAGAGCTGGCTGTGAAAATGTGTTTAAAAACATATTTCCATCCATAACGGCTACATGATGGTACAAAATTTTGCTCTTACATGCACTTTTAAACTCAACTGCAAGCTGATTGAGTGGTAAAATATCCCCCTCAGCAGAATATTTTAAAAACACTTTACCGTCAATCTTTGGAGAGTTTCAATTTCATTGGGGGGGGGGGGGGGGGGGGGGGGGGGAGGGGAGAGGGGGGGGGGGGTTTGTGTTGGGGTTTGGGGTGTTGTTGGTGGTTTTTTGTGTGTGGTTTGGCAGGGGTCTGGAAGGAGGCAGTTACAGGTTGCAAACTTTTGTTTCCCCCCCCCCCCCCCCCCCCCCCAACAAGTAACCCTTTCCAAGTAAAGTAAAATATTTTCCATCAGATTACAGTCATCTACTCAATGTATTACCACCATGGAAATAGTAAACTAAGATGAAACAATCTATCTTCTAACCATGTATGCTTCTAAAACAAAGAGCTTTAAAAGGATGAATCAGTTATAAACTAAACATACAAACAGTTGCAGACTTGAGAAAAGTGGCCACCAACTTTAAATAGCCCAATAACCCAAATCCGAATGCAGCCAAGTATTGAGTACTGTATTGATTTTCTTCTGCTTTTTAAAAAAATCTTTTATGAGCGTTCTTTTTTTTACTGTAAGTTGACCAGCTAAAACATTCAGTTCATTCCCAATTATTATTAAAATTCTGTATCTATTTGCTCCCCGTATCCCGCCAAACGTAATGGGATGTATTCCAGCTCAATCATTTTATCTTCATGCCAAGCAGCCAGACGTTAAAAACACATTGATTTGCTGTTTTAATAAGCAGCTAAATGTTTGTTAAAAAAATCTTATAACTTACAAATGGACACTTTCAAAAATAAAATATATAATAATGTCATTTTACGAGTTGAAGAGTACTTAAAGTAATAAAATGTTTTATTTTTTTCTTTTTCCTAGGTGCAGACTCAGAGCTGGGTTTTCTGTTGATTGACCAATAAGCTATAAAGCAAGTTTTAACTTTTAGCTGATGGTAAACAATTTCAGAGGCTGGATTTATGCAAAGAAAAGCTGTTTTGTGTGTTTCCATTCATACTACTCAAGGCTTAAAACTGCTCTCCCACTCTCTTTGAAAAACCATTTTCAACAAAGAGTTGATTGGAATCATCAATGCTTTCCTGCAGCTTTTTCTGCTTTCCAAACCTTTAGTCATATTACGATATTTTATCCCTTCATGACCTTTGGCTTTTATTATGTCCTTGTAGTATTAAAACCCAATGAGAAACAAATGGTAGTTTTTCCTTCTTTTTTTCCAACATGAATGGGTTCAAAAGTAAAAAATATTCAACGACCAGATCCATGAATGTCGCAGCAGATGATGTCCAATGCACATGCTTCTTTAATAAAAATTTATGGTATATGTATTTGTGCTGGATAAGTTCACTTGTTCAATCGTTTGAGAAAGATCCATCATCGTGTTGCTGTCTAAAACACCAATTACTAAAAGCTGTGCTTCAGAGAGAAGTTTGCCATTGATCTGTCATTGAGTGTCCTCAGTAAAAATGGTTTGAGTGAGTAAAGTCTAATGAAAGTATGCTGTATGTTTAGACATCAGCCTTCAGATTTCACAAAGTGGTCTCTCTTTTGCGTGTGAAAGGACCTAATATGACCACATTGAGTCATGACAGTGTTTTAATCCCAGCTAGAAAGACAGGACTGAACTGGTATCAATAAAATTCAAGCATGAGGGATTGGCAAGCGAAAAAAGAAAAGCCCTTTAACTTTTACATAAAAATTCAGACGATTTGATCAATAGGCTCAAAGAAAGGGGTCAGCCATGCCAGGTTAAATCTTTAACATTGTCACTGGCACATCCTTATAGAAACAGCTCTGTTGTGCCTCCTCTGCGCGGCCGTGACTCTGTCATCTTTATCTTCGATTGTGGATGGACCTGCCACTCAAGGCACCAGACACCCGCCAATCACTCATTTCAATGACACATTAATGACCCTCATTATTGCCAAAGCCATATGGCAGGATGGTTTGTGTGTGTGTGAGAAGATGTTTGCTTATGCCTCACCTCTTATGCTCCGCAGTCATGAAAGCAGATTGCATTGGGGATGAGGCCAAGCTCTTGGTCACCTTCCTTAGAATCTCATTGCCTTGCATACACTGATGGAGGAAATATGGTTGAGGAGCTGGAGGGGCAACCATAATGGACTCTTTGCATCTGCTTCAGGATATCATCCCAGATGTCCCCTTCTGTCCAGCAAGAGCAGGAGAATGAGCAGCATTCAAGGCCACAGAGGGCTGACTGAGCACCTCGGAACTATACAGAGGAGGGCATGCGATGCTGATCCTCTCACCCTTCCAATATTAAAAGCGTCCATCTTCATGGCTGTCATTTCTGCCTGAAATGTGGTGTATGTGGGTTCTAGTGAGGTTAAATAAATCAAACCTGCAAAGAATTTAACCTCTTTGCCCACAGAGAAGATTGAAAAGCTGATATTGATTTGGAGATGGGTCAAGAAAACAGAGCCCCTGTGTCTTTTTCATATTCATGCAAATCGCTCCGCTCACACAGATCATCACGAATAGCAAATGGAATGAAGACGTTTTCCGGATGTTTACCCTAAACAATAATTTGGAAAGTAAATTACCAGACATCCAGACAAAACTTCTTAACTGGGGAGCAACTGGCTAGCTGTGAAGTGTGCGTTGTTGTGAGAGGGTTGAATGCAGAGATCAATGAGGCATTGGGTGATTAGCTAGAGGGAAGAATCAGCAAGGCTGTATCTTGCATTTAGAAAAATATGCAGCACAACCATAACAGCTCACCAATTATGAGGACCCATGCTCCTGTTGCTTTTCATGATATTTTCTGATAACCCAACAACTCTATGATAACCAGAAGAAGTCACAGTCTGCCTGCCAAACTCAGTTTATTGTTTCTGGCTTCAGCTTGGTACGAGACAGACACCCTCTCTGCCTTTAAAATCAAACTTAAAACCTTCGTTTTCAACAAATCTTACCGTTAGGGATAGTCTAGCCGGACATCCCATGATGCACTGAGCACTTCCAATTATTATCTCTGCTGCTTATTTTCCATGTATCGGACAGTACTGGCATCATTAACCTACTTCTCTTTTTTTGCAGGTCTTTTCTTATTTTCCTTTATCTGTAGGTCTTCCTGGATAGCAGCTGCAATGTAAATTAATCTATCTTTCTTGTCCTCTCTGACCCCAGCGAGTCAAGGCCGATGGCTGCCTTACCTGAGTTGGGTTCTGCTGGAGGTTTTGCCTCCCTGTTAAAAGGGAATTTTCCTTCCCACTGTCGCCGCATGCTTGCTCAGGATGGGAGATTGGATCAAAGTCAAGATTCAATGCAATCTTGCTGGTTCCTATATAAGGCTATTTTTATGAATTGGCCAATCTTTGTGAAGCGGCTTGAGATGACATTGTCGTGAAATGGTGCTATACAAATAAAGTTGAATTGAATTGAATCTGTACCTATATTACATTAAAAATGATAAATGTTTCTATATCATCTAATGGTATAACTCATCTATGACTGTAATTTGTAATTTCTGCATCCTTATGTAATCCAGTCAGTTACATGACAACAATGGTGATGCAGGAGGACAACTTGTGCTCATGCAGTCTATTTTTAATTAAGATGACAGTAATTTATAATTACTAACAGCTTAAAACAGAGCGTTTCCTCTGTGTGACTAAACTAAAATATCGATTAGGATGGTTTTTCACAGCATTTCTGTTTAATTTAAAAAACATAATATTTCAAAGTGAAATTTCATTGAAGCAATATATGGTCCCATTGTAGATACATAAAGGCAAACAGGGAATATTTGCTTTGCCATCACAATTTTTCATTTAGAGATATTTCTTACCATGTTTTTTTTATCAATTAAGCTGCTTTCTCATATTGAACACTTTTAGTACTTAATTGTCAAAAACTTCCTACAGCTGCATAATCTAAAGGATTTTCAGTTGTTTTACAGTTCTTGCTCCTGTTTTACTGATTGAGCTGCTCAGAGGCTTTGATTACACTTTCTATCTATTCAGTGTTTATATAGCCTGAAAACGACGCATTTAAGACAAAAATCTGAATGTACAGTTATTAATTTAGACAGGTGGGAGACTATTTGGTGTAAAAAATGTAGCAAAAATCATGCTAACCTATTCTTCATTTACATCCTATGATGGTTGCATCATATTTACTTTTGAACCTCAAACATGTTCCTCTCCTCTAAGAAAACTGTGTGCATTCTAATAATGCTGGGTTGCCAAGAAAGTCACAGGCTGGTAATCAAAGCTGCTAAAACACAAACATCCAGCCACAAGACTGGCATCAAACGTATCCAAGTGTTCCAAAGCTCACCTCCCCCAGAGCTGTGAGCTGCAGCAAACACCGTCCGCTGATCCATTTGACAAGTAAAGTGGTTTGATTCACAGTCTAACAAGAGAGGTTAAGATAAGAACATGCACAGGCTCAGCAAACAACTCTAAAAAGGTGGTTTGGGTTGATAACGAATTAACAGTGTTTGGAAGGCCATTATTGCCTATAATCACAGAAAAGTAATTTGCTGCTTTACACATTTCTCCTAATTTGGTTTATCAAGCTGAATAAAAGGGAAAATAATCAGTTATTCACAAGAAAACACAACAACTTCAAGTCATTAGATCCAAAAGTTCAGCAGACCTCATATCCTTTCATTGGCACATAGGCTTTCCCACCATATCTTTTGGGGTGCTGAAGCATCAGGTTGCCAGAAAATTAAGTAGAAAACAACAAACAGAAAACATGCAAAACAGCATCTATTCAGATGACAAAGAAAAAACATTCCATTCTATTATTTGACATAGTCATTATTCATCATATGTATTCTCTCCATATTAAATGCGTTCCAGAAGCATGTGTACACTAAACATATATTGGAACTTATGAATATGTTTCTTTTATGATTCCAATCTATTTCTCTCATGCTGTGGTTCATCATTGGTTCATTCATTTTCCATAGCGCTTATATTAACTCAGGGTCTCGGGGGGCTGAAGCCTATCCCAGCGATTAGCAGGCAAAACAAATTTGAGGTACACCCTGGACAGGTTGCTAGTCCATGGCGGTGCCCAGCCTTTATCAGATTTGATGGTTTAGTCATAGATTTTCTCAAAAAGTCCTTTACTTTTCTTTCACAAATGTGAGAATAAAAATGTGTTTAATGTACAAAGCAGTGAAACAGATCTAGTCTGGCAAGGCAGCTCCCTAGGTGACCCTCTAAGCCTAGAATCGCCCCTGGTAGGACATTAGATTTATTCTCATGTCATAGCTTCAATGTAGCTGATGTGGAACATTATAATGATAAAAAAGAAGTACAAACATTTTTTTTAGTTTTGCATTTAACTTTACTAGAAAGCAGAAACACAAACTCCTCCTGGCACACATCAGTTAATTCTCTGTGACATAACGACAAAACATGCAACCTCTATAAATAACCTTGTCTGTCAAATGTAAGATGACAAGAACAAAAACATCAAGTTTGTCATTCTAACCCATGCTGCAGCATGGGGCAGGGAGTTGCAGTCAGCCTGAGTCAACTCCAGTGTCTCCTTAGTTCTCTTGCTTCCTTGCAGAAAAGAAAACTTTAGGGAGTACAGAGGGAGAAGACACGCTGAGTCCAAGAAGTCTACAATTGCAATGTTTCAGACTTTGCAGATGGAGAAGGGCAAGACTTTGCCAAAATTCATCTAATCTCCAAAAGCCCTCATGCGAATATCCTTTCTGCGATGAATTGGACTGTACAAATGGGACTTCTCACAGTTCATTGCTCTGATGATGTGATTATAAGGAACATCAGGTGATAAAGGCTTGTTTCTGTTTGTGGTATAAGGTCCAGGACAAGGTCTTCAACTCCAGCTGATAATAGCAGGAAACTAATAATAATTTGGTGTTGGACTCTCTAGATGTCAATTAAAATACCTAAAAAAGTCTGTTGAACCGGCTTGATCCTTTTTCTCCTGAAAGCTAGAGTGATCATCTGTCTTGCATTTGAGCTCGATCTTCAGATTTAGGTTTTCATTGGACAATGACCACTCTGTAAAATCCCTGTCCTCTGAGTTCCCACATTTCAGTAAAGAACAAGCTCGGCACAGGAAACCTGCAGAGTAAAGAGCAGCGAAGTGAAATGTGCTCTTTGACTAAAGCTGGTAAGCTGCTGCTGATCGATTTGCCTGGCCTTTAGCTGGCACTGTATACACAAGCTTACATTAGCCGTAACACATGAATGTGGAGGCATGTGCATCAAGACATCAAGAGTGCAGACAAAGACATATAGGAATCAACTCGCATCTAATATCTATGGTAATACAAAAGCATTAAAATAGTAACTACCTGTCTGAAGTGTCTATCGGACCCAATTTCCCCCTGCAATAAGGATCATATCTAGCACCAGATGGAGCGCTCCTAGCAATTTCACTGGGAGCAAAGCATTAACACAACATTGGAGTAAAAAAAAAAGAAATCAGGATGTATATATTTTTTCTGATTTTTATTCAATCTGAAGGCAAACATATTTTAAAAAAATTAAACAGATTAAAATCTCTGTGCTGGTTTCTGTCTGATTTTGCCTTGGTAATCTCATGGGAAAATATGGTTATTTGAAGGCTTTTTTTTCTAGCTTCTGCAGCATTTTAAAGGTCAGCCACTTTGCACGTCCTTACTTTTTTCTTTTTCCTGATGCAGCGAAGAACAGCTCTGGTAAACATATGCGTCTTTCTCTTATCTGTGAGAGTGCAGCATGCCGATAGTGTTAAGTTTCCATGCTGTGGCGCCTCATTCAGATCTGGTGTTAAACAGCGTCTCTAGGTCTCATCTGCTTTGTATTCCAGCAGCGGTAAGGTCAAATCTCATTTCATTTAAGAGGGAAGAAAATATATTAGGAACAAAAAAAGATAAATACTCTTTGCCTGAGGGAAATTTAGGGCCTTGCGTCCCCCCCTCTGACCTCAGAGACAGGCTGTTTCTTGAGGAGACCAAAGGGAAGGAAAGGTAAGTTTATAAGTGCGACCCGGAGCTGCTCCATCAAAATAAAGACCTGCGTGAATCATCCTCTTCAGTTAAGAGTTGCTGATCAGTATGCACGTGGAGACAGATGTGTGTGTGCATTAATAGCTTTTTTCCAAAGCTTTCTCTTTAGGGCTGATACATTCATTGAAAAATAATCCTACTAAATAAAAAAAAAATCCAACTTTTTTCCTAGAATAAATCCTGTTTTTAAACTGTGGTATTTATTTACAATCGACCAAGTATGAAAGGTCAACACCAGATAAAGGCAAATCTTAACCTTAGCTTAACAACTAGTGTTTATTGTAAGAGTTTCTGCTTTCAAAGTCAGTTGCAGTGTGATAAACGTTCCATAACTACAGAATCAAACATCTGCTCATGCTCCGAAAACAAGCCTGGGTATAGCTGCTGGGTCATAAAACCCTGTCAAAGTGAATAATGAGGTGGTTCTCCTGGCTGAGCCTGCACCAGACCAGGTAGGTGACATGCTGAGGGCAAAGCATGCTGGGAGCCGTGTGCTTCTGTCATCAGGCTGAGCGGCACTTTGTCATCTGGTGGAGTTGGCTTATGTGCGCATTGAAGGGTTTGCGCTGTCAAGAGATTCGGAGGAAGCCGACTCCCTCTGATGATGTCAGATAAACACTGGAAGTGTAGTCACACGCCCTGCTACAAAACAGACTGGAAAGCACTGGGAGGCATTACGAAGAGAGAGACAGAATGGCATGAGAGAGTTGGGGGCTGTGAACTCTCCATCAGTTTTCTTTCCTCTTAGTTTTACTCCTCTTGTTTTCCTCCAGCAACCTCTTTGGGAAACCAAGCCTCTTCACCAACCCATTAGACAGCAAGGTTTGAAGTGGCAAGAGGCAGAGAGAGCCTGCTCGTTATTTCTCTGTTGTCAGCGAGAACACTGGTGCTTTTTAAAAGTGAGTGCATCACTTTACAGACAAGGTTATGTACAAAGTTATGACCACTGTTCAGACTTCAAGGCACCCTGTAATGTTAAAGACAAAACAGTAAAACAAACCAGACTATGTGAGGTAGGGAATGTGGGATGAAGATGACAGACAAATGTGGCTTTCAGAGGATGAGACCACACAGATGTTTTATTACTAAAATAGGCTCAAATATAAAACCTTGTTTAAGTGTTAGACATATAAAATTAATCTACAAAACATAAACAAGGCCTATGCTTTCTGAAGGGACAGTTAGGGCTATATCCCCGATTGCCCCCGATTTTCCTATTCCCCAATCCTCGAATAGACACAATACAATGATATAAAGCTGCACATGTTCAATCATTAAGCTCCACCTGGAGTGGAAACTTTAAACCAGCCCGGTATGATGTCCAGACAGGATGCATCCTGAGGTCATGACCTTTTATTTGCACTTGATTTAAGGTCAGTGAGACAAATAGTTCCAGAGATATAGCGAAAAATCTGATTTTTCATGAAAAATCGCCACCTGGTGGGGAAACCATAAATCCAATAATCGTGAAATTTGATCGTCCTCTTGGGGACCTAAACAGATAAACTGAGTGTTAAAATCCTATTGTAAAATCTGTTTGAGTTATCGTACTCACAAAGGATAACAGTGGCGGATGAGGTGGCGGCGGTTGAGCCAAAACCATAATATTCCTAATTTCCCATTAAGGAATTTAATAAATAAAAATGTTCTTGTCTGCACACAAAAAATTATCATTTGTGTCATGCAGAGGTTTAAACGTGAATGAGTAGTCCATCCAGCACTGGTATTATGTTTATTTCGACTCATCCAAATGCCAAACCCTCCAATATCTCATGATCACAATCTCTGACAGGCTCAACAAGTTTGTTGCTCAGACTCGATTTTAATTCAAGGTAATAAAATTTGAGTTGGTTAAATTACAAATAGTCTGTTCATAAAACACAAACTTTGATTCATGGTAAGTAAATGTTACGACCCCCAATTTTAAGCGTTCAGTATATCTTCAACAATGATACGAAACTGCAACATAATAGCAGAAAATATGCATCTTACCCATTTTGAGCCTTGTATGGCACTTCCTGTCTTGGTCGGGATTCTTATAATTAGCTTTCTATAGATGGCATATTAAAGATATATCCTAATCTAAATTGACTGCAGCTCATGCAGTGATTTAGGGAATGACTGGAGAGGTACATTAGAAACCATTTATATTACCGCAGGGCTAGCTAAGAGGTCAAGCAATGGTTTCAGGATAGAGAAAATGTGACATCCCAAATGATCCGAATGCCAAGATTTCTTAGCATAGCACTTCTTTTTTCTGGGAGAACTGGATATTAACTGGCTATTAGATATTTTAAATGTGTATCTATAAAATGATGGGCTTGTTGATGGTTAAAGAGGGTTTGTGCAGACATGAAGTGTAACGTGATTAACTCATTCTGGTGTGCAGTAAACACTTTTCTCCAGGGTGATGGTAAAGACACAATCTGCATGCAAAGAAATCCTGGATGTGTGGAGTAGTAAAGGCACCCACAGAAATGATGTGCTTATTTTTTTGAGACATTTTGCATGCAAGGCAGTTTTAATGTTGTTTCAGTAACTGGCTCTTGCTTAGTCACACTGAACAATTGAAGATTATGACATGTATGAAAATAAAGCACGTCATTGGTCCATCAATAGATTTTAAAATTATATTCATGCTAGTTTTTAATTTTTTCAAGTGTATGTTGTACAATATCTGTGTATCAATACATATGTGTTAAGCAATAGGACCAAGGTGTGCATCTTTATCGTGGGGGCTTTCACTTATAACATGAACAAAGTTTTTGTTAACACATTTACTATTATTGTGTCCTAATGCATATGATCAAACTAATTCTGGTTCATTGTAACCATTCTTTTCTTCATAAAAGCAACAAATCCATTCAGTGTAAATGAAATCAGTCTATTGTTAATCCTGGATGGTACGCTTCGAGGTGTCTTCGAGATGTATTTTTCTTGTCATTTCTTGTCATTTTGTTATATGGGCGTGCATAGTTATGACCCCTAGTTTTCCTGCCAAAAAGCTAACTTATGAATGCAGACACTACATTTATCAACCAGTATAACTACATATAGCTCATGCTAATTCACAAGTGTAAACATTTTCCATTCTGGCTCGATATACAATTGCAGTTGCTTCATCAGTCTGGTTTTCCACGTTGTTGTGTTGTGCACTTAGAAATGGGCTCTTTCACTATCACACATGCAGAATATTATTTGGCATTGCTTTGGAGAAATAAGCAGAGATGTGCCTGAAAAAGTTGTCGCAGCATATGGTGCTTCGGAACCTGTATGAACCTTTCAGCATTAATAGATGTGTAACTCACAGATGTCTGAGCTACCCTTACCATGTGCACAAAGACACCCCCATAAAAATCACAGCTCCTGGCATCTGAACTCATAAGAAGTTGGATAATTCTCTCTACCACAGCACACTTTTCCACTTATATCAGCAGATCTGAGATGAGTGTGGGCCTTGAGTAGCACTTTAAATTATAGCATAGTAATAACATGGCATTAGTGTGGTACCATAGTGGTAATACAGAAGTAATAACAGGGTACAGAAAATAGATGAGACAGAAACACTAATATAGTAAGAGCATCCAGTGATCTTTCCACAGATTCATACCATATGTTAACTGTATATAATAAGCATTAAGTGGAACTGGTGCTAAAGTTTTACATTTGTAAACTCATGTCTTTTCAAACAGCTGCCCGTGATGTAATCCTTGTTTTGACATTCTTTCTAGTGCAGTTTGTAAGCGGAAACCCTGGTGCAGGTCACAAACTGGGTTGTTGGGCTGCTAAAAAGTTATAACAAAACTACACAAACTTGTAACAAATCATTTACAGCCCTGATTCATGGTTAGAAACTGTCTAATTATGATAAGGTTACCGTCATCATAAAATATATTTCTCATAATATATTAAGCTTTTTGTTGACAGGCAGTTACCACAAGATTACTACAATATTACTGTACTAATTCCAAAGAGCTTTATTTCATTGTTAAATGTATCTCTCTCTTATTGCTATTGGTACTAGGTCCTTATTGCAAACTAACCAGTTCTGGTGTGTTGCAGCCATGATTTACATTAATTACCTCCAGGATATAATATAGTTATTGGTAATTACAGGGTATAAGGAGTTATAACTTCTGTATTACCATTATAATACAAACAATTACAATATTTTTACCATGCTGTAAGGTAAAGATGCTTTCTGTAGTGTTTGTTATATCCTAAAACGATGACTTTTTAATGCAGTGTTTCTTGAAGGAACAAAGGTCAGTGTTGGTTATTGACCTTTCCACTAACATACAGACATTTTTCCAGATTCTCTGAATCTTTTTATGATATTATATACTGTAGATGATAAAATTCCCACATTCCTTACTACTCAACATTAAGAAGCATTCTTCTTAAATTGTTAAAATATTTGCTTACGCAATTCTTCACAAAGTGCCAAATCTTGCCCCATCCTTGCTTGTCAGCCACTGAGCCTTTTGGGAATGCTCTTTTTATACCCAGTGATGACACCCATCCCATTTCAGTTAACATGTTAATCAATAGATTGTTGCAAACACGTTTTTTTTCTTTTTTAAAAGTATTCCTTAACTTTTCCAGTCTTTTGTTTACCATGTCTTAACTTTTATGAAACGTGTTACAGACATTAAATTGTAAATGATTTGTGAAAGAATAATAAAAGTAATAATTTTGATCATGAAATATCTTGTCCATGTAGCATATGCAACAGAATATAGTTTAAAAAAGATTTGCAGATTATTGTTTTCTCTTTTTACTTTCACACATTGTCCCAACTTCATTGGAATAGGGGTTGTAGCAATGACCTTGGCTTTTTTTTGTTCTTATAAGGTGCCTGTGGATGCTAATTTTCTATTGCTACAACTGTGGAAAAGTAGTAACCCAATCAACATACCACCACTAAAAAGAAAATTGCAGTACATACAAGCAAAAAGTCAAAAGATATAAATGTTGTTGAATCATGAAAAAAGGAAACCTCCTCTGATTGTGAAGGTGACTTAAAGAAAGATGAATTATTGAAATGCTCTAATCAGGAAGCACATCAGACAGCCATTTTCAACTCCACCCACCATTTGCCATAAACGTTAGCAGTACTTTGGGTACAGTGACCAGACAGGAGAAGAATTACTGGAATGCACTGAGAAATATTTCTGTCTGATGTTGCAGCGTTCATCGCTGCGGGAGATCCTGAATGAACACCAATCAAAAGAGAACCGAGGCCCACACAGTGATCTTGAACCCTTATCATCTCCCAGTGTGAAGCCCAATATAGACGTGATGTTAAAAAAAGAAAGAAAAAGGAAAAAAGGGCATCTGGGGCAACTGAAATTGCCCTGCAGCATTAGTGTGACAATACACAGTCATCACAGCTATGTCAAAAGCATCCCTGCCTTGTTCAAGGTAAAAAGACTTGATTAAACTAAACCTTGTGATAAAAATGTGCCATTACAACCATCAAGACCTGCTAAAATAAGCCATATGAAGAAGACCAACAAAGCTCTCCAAATCAGTGCTGAATTTAAGTGATTGAATGTCTTAAATATATGAGATTTAGCACAATGTGGTGCAAATCATATGAGAGTTTGGAGATCTAAAAAAAAGAAGTATCCTTGAACCTTATATATATATATATATATATATATATATATATATATATATATATGTGTGTGTGTGTGTGTGTGTGTGTGTGTGTGT
>JBAMHX010000006.1:9058426-9082193 GCA_037177515.1 Pseudomugil tenellus | reverse complement strand
ATATATATATATATATATATATATATATGTGTGTGTGTGTGTGTGTGTGTGTGTGTGTGTGTGTGTGTGTGTGTGTATGTCTGCTTTAAGGGAATTATTTCAGAGACAACAAAATATTTTCCAGATATTTTGCTCCGGCTGTAGATGCTGTCCTGCTGAGGTATGCTGTGTAAAGAATTCTTAGCCACTAGTTTGAACAAAGAGAAAACACACACGCTGCAGAAGTTTTTTTGTATTTTTTCCTCTTTGATCTCCAAAAAAAATATTGGATTCTATTCTTAAAAAGGTAAAATACCACCCATGTTCTTTTTTTCACTTCATGTATAACCCTACTTGTACAACATGCTGCCATCTTGTTCAGATGCTCCTCACCACATCAACAAAGGCATAGATGGCTCTTTTTTTAGCAGTCACAGCAAGGTAAGATACTGTGTCATTTAGGAAATGCTGGACAGCACCAAGATGTTCAAAGAGAAGTAGCTACATGAGGTTTGACTATAATTTGTTACAGTGCACATGAGATCCTTCTGTGGAGAGATCTGTATGGCAGAGGTATTTCTGACCTGTATCACCCACTGAGAAAAATTAGCACTGCATGTGACACAATTAGTAACAATAACTTTTTGAATGAAAAAAATTTAGTTTAAAAGTTAAAGCTTTTTGTGGTTTTAGAGACTTCAGTTACATCAGTGAGATCCAGAGTGTTTGAGATCCACTCAACACTCCTCCTCCTATTGGTCATGCACCCTTACACAGATTACAGCCTGAGCACGTGTTCACTTCGCCCAAAGCAAAACTCATCTCTGCCTGCAGGCACATCTGCAAAAAAAAAAAATATATATATATATTTTTTTGTTTTTGTTTTTAACTGTTCTTTACAATATCAGTCTGTTTCTTTTTCATGGTGGATTTTCACTCACAACAGGGAGGAAATAGAGTCTCAAGAATGTTTTTGACCTGCATTGTTATCAGGCTTTGTAAAATTGCAGACAGTGAAGGTTTTTCTGGAAATGTCAAGTTTGCAAAACAGACTTGAGTCTCACTCTTTGGCAGGTAAGAATGGAGCTATAACACACTTGCTGAAAAGTTTTACAAGGGTGTAGAGTGTAAACAAATGGCTTTTAGAGACATTTTTAATTGTGGTACAGCACGTGGTACGGCATGTATGTGGTAAATAAAGTGATTACCAAGATATCTGGAAGTGCATATATAGATATGACACTATAATGAAAACAGTTTTGTGTAATAAAAGAAAATCCAACGTCATCACGGATTACAATCTGCAGTATAATCTGGTTTCATATAAAAGCTCTTATAAAACTTGTGATTACATGGTGTATCCTTACTAGAACATCAAACAAAAAGTTAGAGTTCAAAGGTATAAAAGAAAAAAACACAACCAAGACTTTCAAAAAAGCTTCAATCCCAACAAAACTCTTTTGATGGACTTCATTTTTTAATGCAGAGATCTGGGACACTTGCAGCAATCCCCAAAAGTGAGACGTTTTCTTTCATGCACATGGCTGCTCCAGGCAAACATTGTGCATGTTACAGGTCATGGGAATTGCATACGTGTTTTATATTATAAGTCTGTTACAAAAAAGAAAAAAAAAATCCTTTCGCTGTAGCTTGCAATGATGCTAAATCTGAATAGACCTGAATAAACCTATTTGTTTGATGACCCCTTTCCCCTTTCATGAAGTTACATAAAAGCCACAAACATTAATATTTGCAGTAACATAAGACCAGATGTACAATAAAAGTATGTTTTAATAACTATTCATTGGTAGTTTATCAGTAACATCAGAAATTGATTACATTGGTTGAATTATGACCACCTGCTTAACTTTGAGTAGCTGAGAAAGAAAACCATATTGTCGTAGAGTTACTGGCCAAAGATGTTAGTAATGGATCCTCACTGTATGGTGTAAGATAGCTGTCAAAAACAATTTGTGTGCACAAGTACACATCCGTGTAAATTAATCTAAGGTTGTGCATAACTACAAATTTGTGCTTTTTTGTTTGTATAAAATCACTCATAAAAAAAGGTCATTGAGTATTTTTTCTGTGAGAATAAGATTTTTTAAAGTTACAAAATGACATTTACAATTAGTTCATAATGATTACAGTTGCTTTGTTATGAATTTACTAACCAAAACCTGTGAAACACGTTACCCAGGTAACAGACATAAAAAATAGAGTAGACAATAACTCAAGTTTACAAACAAGATGGCTGATGGAGAACACCAAATTCGGGCTGTGTCCGAAAAATTTAGTTTAGGATTTTTTCTT
The DNA here is from genome assembly GCA_037177515.1 of Pseudomugil tenellus. Lineage (NCBI taxonomy): Eukaryota > Metazoa > Chordata > Actinopteri > Atheriniformes > Pseudomugilidae > Pseudomugil > Pseudomugil tenellus. Next base: position 9,079,901 of record JBAMHX010000006.1, on the reverse strand, counting down.
TAGTTTTGCTAAGTTTGACCAGTTTTCTTTCTGTATCTGTACTGTTTCTGTCTAGATGTTAAGGCAAAACAAAAGTAAAAGTTGGTTCATGTATGTGCAGTACTTTGAGACAAGGATGAGATATTGTACCAAATACTAGTTTCTCCAGGAGCCTGCAAAAGCTACTCCTAAGCAAGTACAGCAAATTTTGAGGACAGAGGATGATTATTGTTTGAAAGAATAGCAAAAGCTTTTTGTGCAGCTACTCTGACCGGCAGGCCAATTAATCTCCTCTAATCTTCTACATTTATTTTAATGTTTTGTGAATAGTAACATCACCCAAAATACTTTGTCCTTTTTCTGGTTAAAGTGGTTGATAATAGAATAGTATTTACATAATCACAAGCATTAGTTAGCAAACCTCATGTATCTGATGATAAAATCCTAACTCATTGTTAGGAAAGAAAGAAAACCAGTAATGGTTGAAATTCAAATGACTTGTGTATTATTGCTTGTTTCTGGGTTTGTATTTACACTCATTACCAGTAACAAGTAATCATGTTTGCAGTACAAATTACTTAGAGAGAGAATAATATATTGTTTTAGCATTCACCGTATAAAAATATATATTTTTTTTCCATTTTAAACTGTGCTGCTAAAGATTTCAAGGCTTTTTTGTTGCATTTTAAATCCTGCAACCCTGTTTGAGAAGCCGTTTTCTTGTTTGGCTTATGCTCAAGTTGACTTTTGTAGTAAACAAACATGTTTCCAACAGTTTAGAATTTTTTTCTTTAGTTTTGGTAAGTTCGACCAATTTTCTTTCTGTATCTGTCTGTACTGTGTGTCTAGTTGTCAGCGCAACACATGTTTATTTGCATTGCACAATTTGTGTACAAGTCAATTTAAACAATTTTATGTAAAACCTTAAAAGCATTACAGCCAGTTTGCAGAAGAAGCATTAAAAAGTAATTTAATAAAATCCTGAATAGAAAAAATAAGAATTTTAATACATGACAGAAAGGCATAAAAAAGAAAAAAAGATAAAATGCAGGAAATGAATGAGAGATGAACAGTTCTCTGTTCCTATATCATATCGGATTTCTCATTCTTTACATGGCAATCTATTCAACTTAACCCAGATGACCATCACAATTAAATGTTCTACTATCATTCCATTGCAGGGTCATTCATTCGGGCTAACAGTAATATAAAACACACAAGATTTGATCTGGTTATCATGTTGTGTCCATCTCTAGCTCTCGTAAAACCATGTCAAACACCAATACGTCTTCTCAGAGCATTGTGCTGAAGGCTTGTATTTTGCAATCATCGTAATTATTATTATTTTGAATTACGAATCATTTCAAACTATCTGCCGAGTTAAGTGTACAAGCGGCCAGCTATACAGTGTCCTGCCAAGCCCACTTCCTTGGTCTGGAACGCAAACTCATAATGCTAAGGGACAAAGGGTGGAAAGGAATAATGATGGAGAAAGGAGTAATCTTACCTTTAGAACAAAATTTTATCACCTCTGTGCTGTTCAGCTCCCCCTGTTCTTGGTTGGTCATGTCTGACACTGTGCCAGAATACAGTGCTCTAATAAGGAAGGAAAGCAAAGAGGTGCTCCTCATAACAGAAGCCCAAAGATCAATACCAGATATTCAATTTAAAGACAGATTTACTTTAATACACATTTCTGGCAGCTGCATTTAACCCTTTAAAGTCCAACCTAAGAGTAATAGGATTGAAGAGTCCAATTCTTTAAAAAGTCTTTATTCAGCTTTTTAACAAAATCAAAATTTTATTAAAAGTTAAACAGAGAATCAAAAGATATTACTCATCGTATAAATCCATTAAAGCTCCCAGACAAAACATTTGACAGGGAAATTAATTCATTCCAAGGCATCTGGCAGACAAAATGTCTCTTCAGATTTAAAATGGAGCCATTTCACTAAATGTGAAATACAATGCTTTTCCCAGCAAGGTGCAGCCTGTATTTCATACCTCGGCTCACTGGAGGAACTTAGAAGAGGCTACAACTGGCAGCTAAACTCAGTGAAAGAGGGAATGTAGTAAAATAAACTAGTCAAGAGAACAACATGTATGAAGTTTAACTCAACCACTCATCACACGAATAAAGCGGAGAACAAACATTAATTCAGTCGCATTAAAATTTATGCAAAAGTTTAATCACATCTTGGCAGAGCAGTGTTCAGTACAAACAGGAGTCATTACTTTTTACAGAAAGCATGATGATGCAATGCAAGGACAGTGAATATAAATTATTTCAAGCTGTGAAAGCAAAACAGGCAGTACATGGACGTGAACATTTGGAGAGAAAAATGTAAACAGCACAAGGATATTTTGCTCAGTGAGGATTTCTCTCTGCAGTACAAAACAAAAGTAAACAAGAAAAGGAAAAAATAGCCTACTATATAGGAAAAGCTATCCGATTCATAGTAAGAATAAAATCACGAAGGCGGTTTTGACAGACCAATTTTAAATTTAGCTGGAAATGTTTCTGATGTGATAAATATAAACTGCAAAGCAATTTAGTAAAAACTGTCAAACTCAGACATCAGCAACAGCTTGAGACAGGTGCTTTTCAGCAAAAATGTAATAAATAAATGTTTCTTTGCTTAAAAATATGCATTAAACAAGTGAATGATTACAATTTTCAGTGGCATGTTTACATAAAAAGTGAAAACAACGAAAAAAAAAAAACAATAGTCAGCTGATTTTTAAGTAACAAACAGCATTACAGTGAAAATAATTTGCAATATTTTATGGAAGTGATGGAAACGCCTTTTTGTGTGAAAGTAGCCAGTTGGTATAGTAGAACACATTATCCAAAACCAGTTTTACTATTGTAATATTGGGTTTTATTATTGCATTGTACACTGGAGTAGTGATTAGCAATGTGGCTTCAAAGCAAGAAGGTTGCTGGTTCAAGCCTCGACTGGGAGAAGGTATGAACAGTGGCCTTTCTGTGAGTTTGCATGTTCTCTCCGTGTATGTGTGGGTTTTATCCGGGTACTCTGGCTTCCTCCCACCCTTGCATGTTAGATTACTTGCTGTGCCTGATTGATCACGTATTACATGAAAGCTGCTTTGGATAAAAAACATCTGTCAAATTGCTGTAGAATATATGGTTTGTTGTACAAGGAGACCCAGAAGAGATGACTAAATCTGATTCTTACGTGAGGTGAACAAAGCATTTATTCTTTTCAACTGAAATACATTTGAGTCTTTTAATTTAAAGTGGAATAATTGCAATGCAATAGTAAAAGCTTTTGAGTTTTGAACAGCATCCTGTTTAACATAAGTTACTAAACAAGCTAGCAGTAGCAAAGACTAGCTGGAAAATGAAAGATTCACTCTCTCTCAACAGCTTGCAAAATTCATAATGCACAAAACATGTTTCTCTTGGTGGGATCATCATGCTGAATTGTATTTATTTTCATTGCACAGTTCTGTGCAGACGTGGAGTTAAAGAATTTGTAGTAGCGCTCTGATACCAACATGTCCTAAGATAAAGATTCTGTATTAGAAAGGCCTGAGCTGTGTGATACAAAAATATTCCATGGCAGTGCATTTACAAAAAGCACACAAACATAAATATGCATGTTTATATCATTCATATTGTCAATTTATATAAGTCATTGCGGCATGTATGCAGCAACAGAAGGGCTTTAAAAAGCGGCGCTTACACATGAGATGTGTTGCCTTTCAGACCAGACTCAACAGTTATCAGTGTATTGTGCAGCTGCAGAAACCTTAGACGCTGTCATTGAACATCAGTTACAGTTAATTAGAGGCTGATTCATACATCAGGAAGGCAACACATTTGACAATGTTGTTTTTCTATTATTTCTGATCCAAAGGCAATGCCTGGAATGCCCATCAGCAAAGGTAATAACCATTTGTTTATTGTAATAAAAGTGAAATTAGAAGTTTTTATGTGCTGTGCAAAAATAAAGCAATTGTTTTGGCCCTTGTGTTCACACTGAGGTATATAGTGATCAGAAAGTCATAACAAAACTGAATATTTAAAACATTTTATCTCTAATAAAGCAGTCCATCTATCTGCCAAGACATTGCAAAAATAAATTTTCTTTCTATTCATGTAAGTTATTTTTCAAAAATTTTTTAATGACATATCGAAGTGCTGGAAGGATAATTCACTCTCTTTTTGATTTGTGCTTATTTTTAAACAGTTTAATTTGAATTTTGCAGTAACCTATTGTATAGCTGAAAAAGACCACTTGAAAAGTACAGCAGCCATTTACAATTCATGGTGCCTATACAAGCCTATACGAGCATTTCTTTCCCATACAGACCTGGAGAACCCTAGTAAACCCAGCTGTCGACACTGAAGAATCAAATGAGTACTTCTGACCGGGGCTTTGTTTTCAGGTGCTGATTTTTCTAAAATCAGACACTTTTTGATGTAATAAAGCTTAAATCAAAAATGTGACTTTGTTAGGGTGAGAAATTAAATGTGTCCATCTGTGAATATCACATTCACTATAACTGGTCAAGACTTATTGTGGTATAGTGCAACGCGCTTCCTCCATGATCTCCTCTCTGCTGCTTAGGAGGTTCACACTGGCTCCAAACGCAGCTCATCTGAAACGTCCACCGGGTTGTCATAGGTCTGGTTGTCATCCTCCCCATGTTGGTGCCTTGCAAAGTTCACAAAGACCTGATATATCAACAAGAAGAAAAATTCAGTTAACAGCAAAGTCAAAGTAAAGAAGCAACAACACATCCAGCATTTATAAATCGCCTGTGGTGATTTTTTTTCATTTTTTTTTAAATCTAATTTCTGCTTTCTTTTTATTCCTTCCCTTAAAAATAAACAGAAATAGTGATACAGACAACAGGGTGCATGTGAATGACTTGCCAGACAAGGGCTGTGAAGCATCAAGCAAGTGCCTGGACTCGCACAGTGAATGTCAGTTTGACATCTTTGACCAGCTTAGAAAGAGAATAAAACAATCATTCTTCTCTCTGTGATGCCCATTTAATGTCAGACGAAATCAATCCTATTGCTTTCATAAAAAGCAGTGTGCATTTCATTGTGCTGTAAACACCATTGCAGTGCAGGCTTTGCATTCGACTAGCATTAGCAGTAAAGCTGCACAAAAACCTTTACTCCACAGAGAAAAAAGCAACAAAGACGATCGTATAAAATGATAAGAGCATTGCTTTTTCATTAAATGGTTTTCATTGGCTGTGTGAATGCAAAAGTACATGTGATTTACTGGATCATATTTAAAACTTCAATGGATTAAAAAAATGAAAAAACCTAAAGTGAAAAAAAGGAAAAAAAAGAGTGGAGTCATCCAGCACAATTCCATGAGAAAGCACTCAGGGTTTTTTGCAATTAAATGCTTTTTTATAGCTACAAATTGCACGCAAGTAAATAGAACATATTAAATGCTACAAGGCATAAATAAATACATTCAGGTATTAGTATTTTACTAGGCTTAGAGACATTGTTTGCTTCCTACGAAGCTCAGCCGAAGCTCGAGGGATGAAATTCTATTTAAAAGTGTTCGTCTTTAATTAACAAGTGACTATGTGTGAACAAAATCAGTAATACTATTTAATAATAATTTTCTTACCAGCATCAACAAAGAAATATCTACCTGGTTCTGTGAAACAGAACAGCAGCAAAGTTATTATAAAATTGAAGGTGAGTGTGTGAATGTCTGGCTTTGTCTCTGAAGTAATAGAGCAAAATGCATTTTGCTCAAACATTTTGTTAAAAGCAAAGATAAAATAAGCTATTTTTGTGCTATGTCAGGGGTACTTGTTGCAGCCCTATAAGAGCTACAATCCAGCAGGTTTCCCATGTGTCCCTGCTCCAACACACTGAAATCGACGAGTCATTGTGCAAAACTTGAAAAGGCTGTTTAGATCCATTTAATTGATTCAAGTGTGATAAAGATGGAATTCATTAAAAACATGCTGAATTGCTGTTCTCATAGCATTGGAATGAGTAAAAAAAAAAGAAAAAAGAAAAAAAAATACCTCCAACTGAGAGAACAGCGAGAACAGCGTGTACATCCCCAGTATCTACCTTGGGAAATACATCGCAGTTTTACTGGAAAATAATCTCTTAAAACATCTTTTATTGCTGTATGACTGCTCAAATCAGGTAATCATTTATATCAAAGACTCCTTTTGTTTAAAGTTAGAAAGATAAAGTAAGTAAATAAAAGGCAAATGCAGTTTTGATAAATCTGTTCGGACCATTCAACATCTTCCTCCCCCAAATAAAATGTCATTTGAAAATTCGATACCAAATATACAAATTAGTAAATCCTAATATTGCAGAAGAACAGGCAAGTTACAAGAGATTCAGTGACCTGTTGGTTTGATAAATAGCAATAAAGGACTCATGAATTGCTATTCATGAATCCAATATGTTACACAGCGTACCATGATTTCTATAATGGTTATGAATAGTTTGGCTATTACGCTAATGATTTTAATTTGGTACTTTATTATCTGGCCTCTTGTCTGTAACTTGTTCATTTTTCTTAATAAACTATGATAAATTCCTGAGGGAAAAAAAAGAAAAAAAAAAGAAAGAGGAATGCTTTATAGGCAGAACTGTTCCACCCTGAAGGGTCATTATATCCCTGAAGTGAAGTGTCCAGGATTTCATTGAGCACGATAACTTGGACAATTTTGACATTTGGATTTTTGATATTCCTGTTTGGGTCCCCAAAAGAAAAACATGGGTCGAATTTAACGATTTTGGGATTTGTGGATTCCCCACCAGAATGCAAAAAATTTATTTTTGCCTAAATCTCTGGAACTACTTGTCTCATTGACCTCCAATCAAGTGCAAATAAAAGGTCATAACCAAAGGCTGCATCCTGTCCTGATGTCATACCGGGCTGGTTCAAACAGCAGGTGGAGCTTTGTGACTGAACATGTGCATCTTAAATTATTGTATTGTAGCTTTGATCTGTCACACGGATCTCCATCTCCAGACTGCTTTAGGCAGTCTCCCACAATTGTTTTTATATTTCCCTGCTGCAACACCTGGGTTAAGTGAAAGGGCTCTATAGTATCTAGTACCGCAAAGTCACTGCCATTGTGGACACATGTTACCCCAATGACCATAAAAATGAAGAAGCTTGTGGTTCCTTTTGCGGTTCTTACACGTCATACTTGACATGTCATTACACGTCATAATGTTCTGAATTTAGGACTTTGTTTCCACCTTTTCTTGCAGCATCAAACAAAAGCAAACACACCAATCAGAAACAGCTGCCCGTGAGACTCCTAATTCAAAGAAACCACTTAGATACGCATTGCTTCCTGACAAAGTAGGATTAGCTGATGAAAGTTTGTGCTGCTTGGGTATTCGAAAGCAACAGCAACCTAACTTGTAACCGAGGAGCAAGCTACTTCTGCACAAAGCCCAAGGCTAAAGTATGCTTCTGTGTGTGTGATGTCATACCATCAGCAGTGTGTATCAAGGTCAGTGCTGTCAAGGCATCTTGTCAGAGGAGGATGAGTAAGGGGATAAGAATGACAGTAGCAACAAATACACTCCCCACCCATCTCTCTTGGCCTCTGCCACTGCCTGATGCTGCCTTGATATGCTGAGGAGCAACACAGCATTTGCTATTCACGACCAAGGCTGTATGGTATTTCAACAGAATTTCTAAGTGCTGTTTGTGGTGAAGTTTCAGTGAGGTCCCAAGTTTGAAAGTGATTCAGCGGTGCAGCATTTTTGACTTCGAAAACAGAGGCAAATTCAGCTTGTGCTCTGAGATGTGATTCATTTCCTAATGTTCACTTTCTGGATTTAACTAACCATCCATTCATGAAGTGAATGTCATGCATCAGTGCGACTGAGTGGCATTTTCTTAATAACAGATGGATACAGGCATTAATTACATTACAGAGGGTGCATTTGGGTGTTTATTTGCTGCCCGCTGAGGCGTAACACAGAAGGGGGGGTGGATGTGAATCACCCAATTAACCTCTGTACTATATCAAGAGTTCTTGCAACGTTAAACATGCTCACTTTGTTTCTTTTTAACATAAAGTAGATGTTATCCCAATGTTGATGATCTGACATATTATTCTTTTATCAAATAAAATTTTGGTTGGAAGATTTTCATTTAGTAGTTTATTAGTGCAAAAGAGGGAAAAATGGGATCATTATGTTGACAACGAGTTCATGTCCATAAACATCACAGATGTTTGTGAATGCAGCAAAGTAGCCAGAATGAAACCACGTGCATTGTTGCATGCTGGGATTTGTAGAGCAAATATTTATGAAGTCAAAATCAGCTTAGTCCCCCAAGCAACTCATTACAAAGAGAAAGGTCAGTAACTTATTACACCACCAGCCCTCCTACCTCCTAATGCCCACGCAAAGCTGCAGTTTGTGTTCATCTAGGCTAGTGGCTGGTGCTTGTTTCCGTTTAACAAAGTTGATATTCATATGCGACTTGTTTAGTTTATCTTTTTTCTTTTATTGATAGGGTTTAATGTCATGATATGCCTGATAGTTCAATACACAAATCCACCTGGGAAGTTCGCATTGGAAACTTGAATGAAATATGTCAATTGTTAGAAAATATTTGCAGTTTGTGAGGTCTTACTTCACACATTTCTTTCCTAATACCACCTTTATTTTAAGATATTTAGTTTAACTACTTACATTCACATCAGATGGCAAGAGACGCAGAGCAGAAGCAGCTTAAACTAGAGTCTCTGCAGGATTTCAGTTCAATGTTTCTGTGATCGTTATGATTTGACAAAAATGTGAAAAGTTGTGGCAAATGTTGACGTGGCTTTTGGTGTTTGCTTGCCTTTGCAAAAGAAACGGAATATTATATTAATATATTATAATTTAAATCATTATAAACTTTCTTCTTTAAAATAAGCACAATGGAAGTATGTGTTCAACATGGTGACCTGTCATGTCTGTTTACTTATTTCAGACATTCTCTGATCGTGTCCCCCCACGCACATGCTAAATATGAGGAGAGCACAATGCACAATTCTTGCTCATGATTGGGATGACATATGCAATTCATTTGTGTCACTCGTGTCTGCATGTTCATTGTGGGAGTGATGGAATTTGTCAAAGTTGCATTAAAGTTACAGCTTCTGGAGATAGATCTATAATTTTTTTATAATTTTTAATAACATTTAATCCCAGATTTCTGAAAATGGGAAGTTCAATATTTCACTTCATGATCACAGCAACTTATCAAAACCTAGAGAGTAATTTATATGTACAAGCATGTGTAGTAATCTTTACCACAATAATTGTAATAATACAAACAGAAGTCACATTTACTAAGTCACAACGGTAGAACAAGTTATCTCTCTTTGTTTCAATACCCCATGGATACATATATCCCATTTGGGAAACGCTTTACTAATGTACAGCTAATCTTGTGCAAACAAAATCTACTTTCCCTTCGGGTCAGTTGATGAGGTCATGGTCAACATGAGCAATAAGTGAGGACGAAAACCTTCTCTATGTGAACATCAATGCACAAATACAATCACCAGCTATAAATCAGCATAACTAAAAAACAATAAAAAAAAAAAAACACACAAAGTACTGTAAAAGACGGCAAAAAAAATGTTGTTGTTTTTTTTTTTTTTTTAAATCTGCTCTGCACCACTTTGGTGATCAGCAACCAACCCCTGAACCCCAAGCTGTGTGGATCAATATTAATTGCAGTGCAAGTCTGGTGTTATACTATAGGTCAAGACTCCTCTCTATAAATCACCAAATGAAAGGTGACTGTCTGGATCTCCACATGTTCTCTCGCCCTCCTGCTCCATGTTTTAATACTGTGGCCTCTCAGTCTAAGTGTGATTTATTTGCTGCATCTGATCTGGTAAATACTGACCTGAGCAGAATGTGGGGCAAGCTGACACTGAAGTTAAAAGAGAACTATACAAGGTTAGGAGTTAAACAGTATATATGGCTGAACAACAGTATTCTCCAATATAAAAATGGCATTCAGTTTAAAAGCCTTGATGGGTTGTAAAATCTGATTCTAACTATTAGTTATTTAGGTTTTCTCCATTTTTACTCTTCAAATTAAGGTGTGAATAGCTCCTGAAAGGCATATTTTTCATAAAAAATGCTACCAAAAAGTGGTTAATACTGAATTATAGGTTACTCACACTGGGATCATGTTAATAAAACCTTGATAATGAGATCCTTAATATTGCTGTAGTAATTGGTATAGGGCACTATTTGAATAAAGCTGTGTCAGAGTACAAATTACTCCCATCTGTGTGTGTTTTTCTTTTTATTTTTTTCTCTTCTAACAGCAAAGATGACCGATGACCTTTCTAGACCTACGAGAGGTCATTTTCACCTCCTGCCTGGTCATCTGCTGCTGAGCTAATAGAGGGTTTGCAAGACCAGACATACCCACATTCACCACTGAGTGCCTGATTGTACTAGGTCTCAGGGGCCACGAGGAAAATACAAGGTGAAGACAGTCCACAACACAGAATTATTTCAACTATCAGATGGAGCACATGGGCAGGAATGAAAAAAGAAAAGTGAATAAAAAGCAATATAGGCTGTGGGAGCTTTTTATATATAAGTCCAGATTTTAAATCAATACCAGAAGCCAGTAGTTCACCTATCTAAACCATAAAGACGAAGAATTCTTCATCTTGTACAGTCTGACAGTGTTAATTACAACAATGTGTAGAGAACAATAGACCTTTAAATGATACCCTTAATCTGAAATAATTGTTAAATTAGAGCACTTAAATTGCATGATGTATCTATTGATGGCTAAATGATCCATTAAACGGAGCTGCCATTAAACAGAATTACAGTATTATAAAATTGCCATCAATGCAAAATTGCCCTTGTCAGAAGAGAACATTAGAGTCAAGTTGTTTCGCCTTTTTAAAGCTAAAACAGGCTAACTTTAATGTTTATCTTTGGCAAAAAAAAATGAAAATATTCACTAGTTCCGCCCCTGATAATATTTAACACAACCACAAACCTCTGCAGATGTCTGTTATTGATATATGAAATTGGATTGAAGAAAAATATCATCCCTTATGAAGAAACATCCTGCTGATGGTAAGTAGCTCTATGTCAGAAAATGCCAGAGAAATAGGTACTCAAAAACCTCAAGTAAAGTTCAGATAAACTTTAGAATCAGTTATTGATCTACAAGTCCTAACTCGATTGTATACATGCCTCATTGCCATTTACTTAGTGCTCTTACTCTGATTCTTTACTTAAATATCTATCAAGTGAAAATTATTCAGCAAGACTCAATTGTCAAACTTTAATAAGTTAAATATAGTATGATGACACAATTTGTTAGGATTTTAAGGAAATTGTGATAAAATCAGACATACCGCTTGGAATAGGAAATTCTTAAAAAAATTGAGTATACATATAAAAAAAAGCATAATATTATAATTCGATAAGGAGTTTTATCATGCATGACATTACTGTGAAAAATAGAGTAAATCACATTATATGAGTCAGCGGAAATACAAATGCATTTCAATTTTCAGAAGTAAAACAAGCCTTAAAATGTATCTCACCTGATCTAGGGTAGTCTGAGACACAGAGTAATCATCCACACTCAGCCGCTGCTGATGGCTGGCGAACTGGCTGAAAATGGATACTAAAGCTCCTTCTGTGTATGGGAGCTGGTACTGCAGCGTGTTGTGGTGCTTCTCTTTGAGAACGCTGCCTGGGAAAGTCTGCTGGACGAAGTCTTCGACTGGCTTCAAATCAGGAGGAGAACCACCGACCTTCACAATCACTGTGTAGCCATCACCAAATCTAGAGGAGAAGCCACCATCATTAAGCATTCAGTACTGAACAAAAACTTGCAAACAGCACACAGCATGCAGTTTACAAAATTGACTCTTCTTTTCTATGATCATGGCATGTTGTCACAGACAACAGGGGGGTAAAATGGAGGAAACAGAGCTCTGAGTTTGAGAGATACAAGTGAAATATTCAAAATATAATTGTGAAGAGCTGTAGGGAAAGGAGAGTCACAGCCGAAAGGCAAAAAGCTGGACACGTTTAAATGGAATGAGCTGCACCAAACATGACAAGAACCATAAACTTGAATCATTTAAAAGAGACTAAACAGAATCATTATGAATTAAAACAGTGGTTGTCGCAATAGAAAGAAAAGGTTCAGCCATGTTTAGCACTTCCTGCTGCTACAGAGTAACCAAATTAACATTTTGTGTGTTAAAGCCCAAAGTATACACAGGTCACTAAACTGCTTTAGCAATTAAATGCATTTTTTTTAGAAAATAGTTTTCAGAAAATATACTGCCACAAACCCACTGTGCTCAATTCACTCAACATTATGTGGCAAAAATACACTGTAAAATGCATAATTCTAAAATGGAAAATTCCTCCACTGTGTGTATTTCAAAAAGGAGGTACTTAACACATATTATTCTATTTTAAAGCTCACAACTATAGAAACATCTAGTCTAGAGTATAGTCCTCTGCTTTCTGGTGTACACTAGGGGGCAAGAGACCAGTATCATGTTTAGTGCAACAGGATTTTGAATAAAGTTTCTACCACAAAATCATGCAAAATTTCTTGAAAACTGTATGTATCAAATACAACACATTAGGCATTAAGGGATTAAGGATGATTATAATCATGTAAACAAATGAGAATTCATTTTAGACTTAAATAACTTCAACCCAAAATTGTGCATATTGTGTTTTACATGGTCCATTCACACATCAAATCGGAATAAAAATGTGAAAACATATCGGCTTCACCAAACCGTTTCAATTACAGTGCATTTTCTAACTTTATGCACATATATATATGTGTGTGTGTGTATGTGTGTGTCAGATTTTTGCCTATATCTCTGGAACTATTTACAATTGGAATTTCATACTCTGTATATCTGTTTAGGTCTCGAAGAGGATGATGTGTATCGACTCTACATAGTTTCTATATAAACATGTCAGCTAGAATATTTGATATGAATAAATTTGAATTGATATAAGTAATATTTGCCCATGTCAACATAGTAATAATAGATAGAGGAAGGTTACAACCAATAAATAAGCTTCATTTAGTGTTGTTAATCTTTTCAACACATTTTTTTACATAAAATATTGTCAAATTTTAAACTAAGCCTTAGCTATGCTCAAAAGCTAATTAGCATTCTGCATCTTTGAATGTGTGCTATATCTGTCGAGCACAACATAAAACCCTGTGCCTTGTTATTCTGTCGTTAGCACTCTTATGACCCATTGTTTTCTGCCTAATTAATTCCCTAATGTTGGATTTACTCTCAGAAATGTCCATTGTGGCTGGTATTGTGCAACATGCAATGAGAGTTAGAGGCTCCTTTAGTGGCAATTAGAGATATGGTGAACAAACTGCAGGCTTACATGATCCCAACGGGAGTAAGAAGGAAGTAGAGCTCGTCTACTAAAGAGAAATGAAATGAACAGACCTTGTGGGCGGAAATAAAACGGCTTGAAGCTGAAGAACCACAGTGGATGAACAATGAATCTTTGCATCAAATATGGAAATGATCATTTAGTACTCACTTGTATTTAGGAAGAATAAGTGGTCTTTATGCTCCTTTTCTATTTTTTTGACAAGCAAGAAACTATTACATTTTGTCACACATTTTTTTTAACACAGAAAGCTGACTCTCCCAGTTGCAACAGGTATGTCTTTAAGACCAGTCCCTGAAAAAAGATCATTGATTGGTAAACTTTAGAATACCATATCGATGATTTAGTTTTATTCTGAGAGAAATGATCAGATACTAGAGTTCATCAATGACAGAGGTAATCCATTGTACAACACAGTGACCTACACATGGACAGTGATCCTTTCTGGTGCGACACACCACAGATGGTCAAAGGCTTTCCAACACTTTGTGTTTGTATGGCTGGTACGTATCGGTAAGAAGCCTGCTTTCTTGAATATAGTCCAAAAGAAATTGCACATGCATGCATAAGCATAAGAACCTGTACCGTTTTCCACTGTTGCCAACAATCTCTGAAATTGGATTTTTGTGCAGATTTGGTGCATTAAACAAATAAAGAAAATATGCCTTACAATCTAATGCTTCTAAAAGAAACATACTGGTATATTAAAGTTACTTAAAACTACTATTGTCCTTTTCAATGAGGCTTTATTAAAATATTAGGCTGTTCTGTATCATGTGAACATGACACATAAAGAACCTGATTTGCTAAGATCCCCAATAGAGAATGCAAAATGGTTTGATTAACTAGGAATCATTGTGAACTGATAACAGGTGCCAACAGCCTTATTTAAGTAAGGATTTAGAGTGTGCAATAGATTCAACATAGAATTTGTAAAAAAAAAAAAAGAGAGCAATAAAGTTGCATATGTAAAACATAAATAAATTGAAAATAGATAGAAATATTAGTGGAAGAGGGAAATATGAACTTAGCCAGGCTCCAGTAAGGATATATTGTACTGCAAAGTAGGAGGGTATTTGCCAAAAAAGTAAATGCAGTTGGAAAAATCAAGAGGAACTCCAGGTGAGGTTAAGAACAGACAGACAGCTTCCTCTGATTGATATTGAGCAATAGGAGCACAGATATGATATGAGCTGGTGGAGCAGAGCGCACCGTTAACCTGTGCAAGACAAAAGAAAATAATCCTTCCCTTTGGTATACCAAAACTTTATAAACAAGCTGCCGCTGTTGGTGTGTAAAGCTGAGTCAGATAACTCCTGTCTTTCAGAAGTGCAATATATAGGTGCCACTGCAATCAGCTCCAAGTCTGGTAAATCACATTGCAAAGTTGATTTATTTGCATCTACTCCTCACAGTATTTTGAGCATCCTGGCAGAAACGCCCACATTTAACGCCCTTATTTATTCAAGACAAAGACGCAAAATGGAATACAGTGATCTTCAATGCTGAGTATTTACTAAATCAGCTGAAACTTGTTTTTGCACATGCTATTAAGTTTGTGTATGTTTGAATAAGTGGGTGGTTCTAAACCTGTAAAGTGCTTTGTGCTATGATTTTAAATATTGGAAAAGTGCTTTTTATGTAAGATTTTGTAGATTTTCTCTTCTGTTGTTTTTGCAATCAGACTCTGCTTTTGGGGTCCAACACAGATTGCTATGGTTACACGTTTCCTGTTTATGTCTATACTAAATGGCTTAAATCGTATTGAAGGGCAAGGTAGAAACTTGCATCCGCTTCAGCAAATGCATCCATATTGTAGGCAACATGTCACCTTTCCTGTCTTGTACAATTTCATACTACCTTTGTATTTTTTGTAGAAGACGCGAGAGTAATCAAAGACCACTGCCACAATGTCATAGCGGTTCATACAAATCAAGTTTAATTCCTTCTGCAATCAGGGCTATGACCATAATCGCCTTAAGTTTGTTATGGCTCCTAGCTTCAGTGATTTCTTCTGTTCAAACAAGGCCATAGCTCAACCAAAATGCAAAAATATTTTGGCAAGAAATCCAATAAGGCAAGGAAGCATTGAGGTGAAATGGTTTTTGGGTTTGTGGGAGTTTGTTGGTACTGAAAGGCTTCTTGTCAGACATCATCAATTAGCTTCCCCTGCCTGCTGTATATTTTCTTTCGTGCTGTGGCAACACAAGAACTTCATTGAGCACATTCAGAGTAATATCTTTCTTTCATATATTCATATTTTACTCAGCCTCAGCATCCACATTGTCCCGAACAGTCATGACTCCTGACATAAACTCCACATAGGGAAAGGTAAGCTTTAATTTCAATGCAAGTATTGAACCTGAACTGCTTCTAGGGTCACTTTAATTGCATCTTGTGCTTAAAGTAAAAAATTAGGTTTTAAATAGTTATTTTAAAACAGTAAAAACCGAGACCTGTCTGGAAAAGTTGGGTTTGAAGTCAGCCTGAGAGAAAACAGTGAATGGATGATATTTATAGTCCTGACTACACACACTATCTTGGCTAATCCTTTAAAAATATTTTACATTACAGATACGATACAGCCGCTCAACACAGCATGGCGGAGCCAGTGTATTTCTGGCTGCAGTTCTCCCTTCTTCATTTTCATTATTCTAGCTCAATCTTCTCCTTCACTCTGGTCCACTGGAAAGTCGTTCTTCCATGTAATTTAAAACAAACAGCCAGGCACAGATAAGGGCATGACAGGCAGAACATAATTCGACTGCCTTCCTTCATCAGAGGAAGCTTAGAAAGGTCACCCTCACCACTGCCAAACCTTGTGTTTGTGTACACATGGAGGAGGGAGAATGCGGGGCAAAGGGTCACACAGTATGGCTTGGGTAGTCTGATTCTTTGATGAGTCAGGAAGTCATCCAAGAAACTTCCTTAATTCCTGTGGGGTGTGCTAACAGAGCTCCTCTGGGGGGCTCCAGCATCAGTGCAAGGTAGAATAGATAGGTAAGCGGGTATGAATTAAGATTATCGAATCACTTGAGGACAGTTTTGAAATGTAAGAAGGCATTAATACATTTTCTGTTATACGCAATTATACGCGAAACCATTTTGGACACAGAATTCCAAATGCTATAAATTTGTGAATATGTGTCTGTTTGATAACAGAGTACATGCAAGACCAGGGCTGAGAAACCCTGGTCCTCAGAGGCCACCGTTAAGCAAGTATTAGGGCTTTCCCTGCTACAACACATTTGACTCTAATCAGTTGGTAATTAATAGACTTTTACCATATTTCAAGCTCTGGACAATTCTGCTGATTAAGTCAGAGTTTGAGTCAGGTCATAGAGGACGTTAGTCCCCGACGACTAGAGATGTCCACCCCTGTGCTACAAGCGTTAAACACACATTCGAGTTGTGCTTTGGATATAGCTTGAACTAATACATTACCTGATGCAAACTTTTGACCCTTGCATGTTTTATGCTATATTAAACTATGGATTACATAAGTTATGACCTTCAAACAGATCCACTAAAGGATACTTCTTCCATTCAAAACATTTCCTTTTCCTTCTTTCATAACTCAGTACTAACTTCAGAGCAACAGACCAAAATCCATTGATCATCTAAATTTAAAACTGAGGGCACTATCTTACAATATGTGGTAGAAGTTAGCTCTGCGTGATAGAATGTTAGCTTCACTTATCAGAATGATGCTAGCATGAAATGCTTGTAAAGGTAAAGGATTTTTGTTTACAAAAGCAAAATCTGTGTCAAACTTTCTTCATTTAAACTGATTGTAACATTACATAGTCTTATAATATTACATTGCAACATTTCTCAGTGTAACGATGGAGAGAGCTAGAGCCAGAAGTGAGTTAACAGGATTTAGGAAGAATGAGGAGAATGAAAACCTGTAGGGAAGGTGGAGGAGTTCAGGAGGGATGCAGGGATGAGGAGCAGGAAGGCAGGTTGTGGGGTATCCAGACAACCAGGGAAGACAGGAACAGCAGGAACAAGCATGGGTGAATGTACATTCATTCATTCAATGTCCGACAAAGGCAAGACTGGTGAGCTGAGGGATATAAGGCTGTGAGGGAATCAGGAACAGATGCAGGTGATCAGGGGCAATGAGTCTGGTGGCAGGTGACAGTGATTTGGCTGGTAGGCTGGAACAGGGCATGACAATCAGCCAAAGATTGACATTTGCTTGTGACCGGATTAAAACTTAATTTATACTTACAGGGTATTTACGTGCACTACAGCTGAGTTAATGATATTTGCAGGCATCACATGAACTTCTTCAAATCTAAAGATTTAGGCAATACTTCCTTTTAAATATCTAATGTTGACTTAGTCTGCAAACCCAATTAAGTGACGATAAAACCAAAATGTATAGATGGATCAACCCTTAAATGGAATTAAGCTCTCCACGAGCTATCAAAGTTGAACATGTATATTTATGCCATTCTGAAAACTATAGCACACACAGTACACCGTTTTGTATCTGTCAGCCTTCTGTCTTAATTACACCTACGATGCTGAAGCATTGCAAACCACAAAGAGAATTATCTTGCCATCCATCTCATTGGGGGTTGACAAGCACTTAAATGCAGTAAAAGTATTTAGTTAATGGCTCACCTGCAGAGCGGTAGCACAGTGAGTGGGAAGTAGTTTATTGGACTTCTCAACTTCAAAGGAATTGATCCAAACATTTAGACACCACTCTTGTAAAAAGTCTGCTGCGTCCACAGCACATTACCTTAATGCATTAAAGTCACTTTACACCCCGCTTTTATATCATGACGTACTTTACGAAAGAAGATAAGACTCCAGCCTGTGGGGCTGTATTTATTCCATATTCCGAAGACGGGATATGAATGATATCAATCAGTGAAAAATCCTGCAACGGCTGGGTGTCCTTCCAAACTGACAAGATTATAGGGAAGCTTTGAAGCTGCTTTTATTGGCTCCTCCACTTCATTTGGGTTTACTTAACACCTGGGAGCTTTCATATGAGCACACCACTATACTAAAAACCCATTTATAGCCTCCTGTACATTTATTTTTATTTATTTATTTTCTCTTTCAGCTATTCATAAATTCTGAGAGGTGAAATTAATTTGAATGTGTTCAATACCAGCAACAATGAAAAGGAAGTTTTTAATAGCTGTAGAAGACAAGAGAGGCTTCTTAAAATGGCTGTCCTTATGTCTGAGACTGCAGTTCCAAAAACCAAATCTTCAGCCACTCTCAAATGATAACCACCTCCCCAGTAGTCTAAATGGGCTATTTGGGCCCATTTAAGGCTTGACTGATGCGCAGAGGCACGAGTTGTTAAATCAGAAGGACATCTCGGTGATAAAGACACAGTCGGCAGAGAACTAAAGGGGGCAGCACTAACAAGGTTTTGGATGGTTGGTTTGGAGAGTTTCCACTTGAAAATACAGCCAAGAAAGGAGGACAAATAAGGTTTGTATGGTGAGAGGTTTTTGAAGGAGAGCAGTAATAGGAGGCGGTATTACAGGTCTTATATATGAGCAATAGGGGGTCAAAATGTAAGAGTTGCCCCCGTGGTGAGATTCTGCACTCGTTTCAGGGGCTTGTGATGAAAACGCTACACAAAGGTAGGGGGTGAGGAAGGGGGGAAAAAAGTACCCCCCTGCTTTTCAGGTCATCCACTCATGCCGTGTGACAATGGCATGCACCACCTGCCTCTATCGCAATGTCCTCCCCCCTGCTGTCTGATGGAACCCTTCCCATCTGCGAGCAGGCAACAGCTTTTGCATTCGAGAGAGCAAAAATCAGCTCTTTCGTTGTCACATTAAGGATGAGATGAAAACATGCATATAAGGTGCTTCTTTCTAGGTGGTGGGAGTCTGTGTGTGTGTGTGTCGGGGCTGCACGATAGCACAAACATGTGGCGGGATAGTGACGAGAAAAGAAAACAGAGAAGACATTCCTTAATTGCCTTTTCAGTCATTAACAGGGTCCCGCACCTCATGAAACATTAATTACACCAAACGCCGGTAAGATAGGGACGCTTAATTAGAAATTATTCACTGCGTGGTGAGAACTGAAAGATAGTATTTCAGCGGTGTGCAAATTGTCCGTGTGAAATCGAAAATAAAGTACGACAACAATCTGTGTCGACGCCATGCTTATCTGGTTTCCTCTCACTGGCTTGTCTTGCGTAGTGAGATTCCCTTTTGCCTGATAGCAAGCGGAGTGAAGTAGTACATGTGTTAACCTGCCATTCTCCTCCCATGTTTGCTGCCCCACCCCTCCATCCTGTCTTAACCCCCCACCACTGCTCTGGCTCTTACCTATCCTATACCTACTGGATGCTTCATAAATTATTTACAGCACCTTGCTCTTGCCCCTACCTTTGGGATGTAATTGACACAGAGAATCTGCCAATTACCCTAACATCTGGGAAGGACTGATTAGTACATCCCTCTCCCCCTTTAGTCCTTCACTTTTTAACCCTCCAGCTTTTTATAGCACAGTCTACAGTAAAGCCTGTGTCTTATCTGTCCACAGCGATCTAAAAGTCAAGTTATTGACATGACATTAATGCTTTAGATTGGAAATACCCTTGACTCTGTCGCCCCCTCCTTGCTGTTCCAGGCGTTTCCCTTAATACCCTGCACAACTTGAAAAATGGTCTGCCCCAACCCCATCATCCCAGGAGTATTGATCCTACACTCCACAAAACCATTGCCACAACATTTTTTCTGTTAGGAATGTCACTCTTGCGGGGGTGTGTTTCATGTCCTTACTACTACACGCTCACACAAAGGGATGCTGATAATGTCAGCAGACTGTACCTAAGGTAATGGAATGGCCCCAGTGTTACAGGGAGGGAATAGTTGTGGCCTAGGGGAAATGTCACATGCATATCCGAGTGTGGACCAAACTGCTAAGAGTTATCAATGGGGGATGTAGATGTACCAAAACGCATTGCAGACTTGTACCAAGTCTATTAAGACTCAGAATTAGAGCATGGATGGTGGAAACAGAATTTATTGGTCTGGAGTGACAAAAATGTGAGAGATGAAAGATTTGGGGCATTAACCCCAGTCTGCACACCCAACTATAATTTTTCATGTGAAATCAATAGCATGAGATGATTTCTGGTACACAAAACAAGGAGCTACACACCATTTTAAGTTTTATAGGTGAGTTAGGACAGCCAGGAAAAGTACATTTGTTTGGTCGAATATACTGTCCTAGAAATAACTGCAATAAATATTGTAAATTACTTTTCATAACACTGATATATAATGCTATACTAGTTTAATAATGTAAGTATATCTTCACAAAAAGCATTGACCTTCTATTTTCTACCACATTGACGTCAAATGTAAAAATAAATATATTTAACTTCAAAGCTAATCTTATCTAAGATTCAAGCAACTAATCGTTTTAGAATGTTAATTTTTTTTTTACAAGCCATATCTTGAATAAAACTAACTATCAGTGCTATGACAGGATTTCTGCTTTTGATTTGAGCTCTATGTGGCGCATATGTTTATTTAGGAGAAACATATCAAATACGAAGCTAAAAAAAACAAACAAGTCAGTAGAAACTAGGTATTTCATTCAGCAGAAACAAGGTCATGTGAGGGGGGTGTTGAACTGACAGAGCTTAGGAGTGAAAAGCTTGTAGCCCTGCTTTGTGTGGGGATCAGCTAAAGCTTACATTCAGTCCATTTGTAAGCATTCAAACACCTTGAAATAGTTTCCTTATTTCATGAAATTGACAAAAGGAAAACATTATGCATCCCAAAGCTAAATGGTGGAATCACTCCAATGTCATTTGAGTCTGGTAAGAAAGACAAATAAATAAATAAATAAATAGTGCATCAACTTGATTTGTGTAGATTAAATACAAATGGCAGGGCTGTACAGTGGCGAGGTGGTTAGCACTGCAGCCTCACAGCAAACAGGTTGCCGGTTCGCTCCCCGGGTCAGCCGTTGGCCTATCTGTGTGGAGTTTGCATGTTCTCCCCGTGTTAGCGTGGGTTCTCACCGGGTTCTCCGGCTTCCTCCCAC
>JBAMHX010000006.1:9008879-9036902 GCA_037177515.1 Pseudomugil tenellus | reverse complement strand
TATATATATGTGTGTGTGTGCTTGGGTCCACTGGACTCAAACACCCTGTATGTAATAAAATGTGTATAGGTTGTACACAGCATGTCAACATTGAAAATGTGCTATAACAGAATTTCTTCACATAAAACGAGCCAAAGCCACTAAGTTTGAGTTTGGAAAAAAAATAACTGATTATATAAGTTTTTTATTGATAAAAAAAATAAAATAAAATGAGTCCCACAGAACCCAACAGCATACAAGGGTTAAAGTAAAATCTATCATTTTATGAAAGGATGGGGAGCTATGCTTGAAAAGGCATCAAGGCCTCTTTTTAATAAGAAGGTCATCACTCAGTCTGTATCTACAGGATGGGTGTGATCTATAAACATGTACAGACAAGGTGAGTAGTCCTAAAGGGCTTTCTGCAGTTGCTTTATCATTTACAGAGACATAGAAAGAAATAACTGAAAAACCAAAGACTAAGAGTATTTCCGTATTAAAGCAACATACCTTAGTGAGGTCACAAATCCTCAATAGGTCATTCTGAGCTCTGCCTTCATGCACTCTTTCACGTTCACGGGCAACGTCAATGTCCTCTTTCTCCCCAGATGACAGCTTTGGTGAAACCAGTCTGGCGGAGAGAATGATGCCGTTAGAAACTTCTCTCATTAAAATTAACAAACTCACTCGACCAATTATCTCAGTCAAAGTTTAAGCTCGACAAAAGATTCCCTGTAATTTATATAAATAGCAGAAGCCACAGGCATTAGTTTCTATGGCAACCTTGATTTTAGAATAACCCCACAAACATGCACACACACACACAAAAAATACAGCAGATGTTTTCTAAGAAACAGATAAACATTATTATTAATTGACAGTGCAGAGATTGGAGAAAATGGGCTTATCAGAGTGAGAGACATCCTGGATGTCCCTTCATAAAACAACAAAAATGACAGAAGCTGCGGCAGGAGGAAACAGCCACTTCTACCTCGGTTTGCAGAAGAACTTATACTGGATGAGAATTGTAAAGGCAAACATGACAATCCCCTGGATAGACATGGCACAGAGGTTCCGTCCCACCATTTCCCAGCTTAGCGGGTCCTTGAAACGGTCTTCCCCTGATAAAGAGAATAGGAAAGAGAAAAACGAAAAAGAATGTAATACACCCAACACACCCACGTATGCATGCGGGAAGGCAATTAATTAAATGCAACATTTTTATTATGGTCCTCATCATTTCGTGACAGTGATTATAAAGAAGCTCAGGGAATGATTTAGCAGACACTTTGTCAAAACAGGATTTAAAAGCGTACAAGTTTTCTTTCATGAAGAGCCAAATGTGCATGTTTGCTTAATTTTTACCAGCTCTTTGAAGTTTCTGTAAGACATACGTATTGTTGCAGTTAAAAAAAATGTCACTTGGCTTTAACAGGGGTGGGGGAAGCAGTCCCCCAATGTCATATGAAAACATTGTTGACATTGTTTTTTTCATGTTGAAGCCTTCAATGTGTAATGAACAGAAGAGTAAAGCAGTTACAACCCTCTGTACTAATGTGTACTCTCTCCATCTTTCACCCTCCTCTCAGCCTCTACAACCCATCAGCCTGAGGCGGGAGAGTAAGGAGACAAGAAAAACGAAAGCGCTTTCAGTCTCATTCTCTGGTAAATAGCCCCTCTCCACACTAGCCCTTTTAAGTTGTGATTGCTTTTCTCTACCCGCTCTCCACCACTGCTGCAATGATTCCTCAAACCACTATTTCCTGATCCATCTCTCGACAGATAAGACTCCTCTTCCTCTTTCATGTGCCTCTTTGCCTCTTGATGGCCCCCTCAACCTCGGCTCCGCCTCCACAACTGCCGTTCAACTCTTCTCTCTTTTTTTCCTGTCTAAATTTAACTCCTCAGAGAAGAGCTTTAGTGGAGGTGTGAGACCCATCCTACTGGTCAAATATTTTGCCCCTGTACAACTCACACTTCGAATGAAATGCTATGGTGTCACTAAAAAGAAAAAAACAGCTGAATTTTGTGTCTCTATGGGAATGTTGTTGGATGCACGTGCTGCTTGGGTGTTATTACAGTATTTTAATAACTGAGCTTCTAGCTACACCTGCGGGTCACCTGATATATTCGCTAATGCTTTAATATTTTTCTTGAAATGAAACAAAATGCTTGCACAAAAAAATACATCTGTCCTGCAAGTTTTCAGTGTTTTCTTGGTTCAACACTTTGGAGTCAGATTAATGAAGCATGGCGCAGAATTTGAGAGGCAATTAAATCTGTTTTAGTTTCACTCTTATGTGTTGAACCAGGTATACAATGAAAACCTGAATTCAGTAGTCTGGATGTATCCATAAATATGGAAAGTTTTGATACAAAGGGGAGTATCATCATTGTTTGATATGGAAGTGTAGACATATATAAAAAATGGACTAGATTAGAGAAGTGTCTAAATGGGATTAAGTTATACTGCATAGGAGAGACTGGGCGATGCTTGGAGTGAATTACTTTGGTTAGAGTTATTTAGAGTTATTTACAGATTTTCCGGATCAATAACCTGTTAATGAAGCATTGCTTCTAAAGAAAAAGACACCTCACTGCAATCATATCAAGGTAGCAACAATCATATTTTCTTCAAAACCATCCTCTTTACTGGGAGAATTGGATGCAGGTCTCTGTAGAGCTTGTTGATGCACAAGGACCGTCTGCAAATTGCAACATCAAAAAACATATGACAGAGAAATATTTAATAGCCTCACCAAGGACAGGTGTAGAGTGTATATAAATTAAAAACATCAACTTACTTTGATAAAGGGCTATTTTCATCACTCAAACAAGTGATAAACAGAAAAAGTTTCTTACTTTCTGAGGTTTTCATTTTATATACTTTATTAACAATTTAATATTGTTTTATTATTATTATAAGTGTGATCAATAATTAAAGACAAATAATTAGATTATTGTGATAGTTAAAGCATAAAGTATCAGTAACCTTATCAGAGACAACTGAGCTGGTTTTACTTCGTACTGGAATTACAAAAAATCGTCCAGCTGTAATCTGGCCCTGGAGTGCTTAATCAAACGTGTAACTAACATACAAAAAAGAATTGAAAAAATTGTCAAATAAAATAATTTAATGCTCACTGCTTTGTCCCAAAGTTCAAACATTTCTTAACTATACAAAGTAAATGCATACTTGTAGAGCAAACATGCGAGTGAGCAGGTGTGTGCATCCACTTTCCGGCTAGCAACATTAACTACATGTAGGTGGGTTCCGTTTATAAAGCTGGCAACCCAAATAGGTGACTTGTCACATTGTGTACACATCTAATATGTTAAGAGTCATTAACAGAGCAGCTCAGTATTAGTTAAATGAAGAAATAAAATCTTAGGCCAATACATTTCCTCAAGCATTAAAACCTTTTTAAATGGGCAACAAATTTCACTGCACACTGAGATAATGTTGAAGTTATTTATCCCATTATTTTCTTTTTTTAACTTTATGTTTTGACTCTCTTGGTTTTTCAGCTTTGTTGATCCTCTCTGAATTCATCTCAACAAGGTTATCATGTATACTATTTACAGTAACGGTCCCATCAGGCGGCAATCTCTGGCTGCCGATGGTGACGCCAATACGGAAATGGAAATGCTTGCAGTTCACCCCTCACCGCTAGATGACTGGCTGCAATAGAGAGCAATGCCTATAGACTCCCATGTTAAAATGTCTGATTTCACAGCTGAAATAAACATGTTTATTTCAGGTTGATTGTTGATGTATGTTAGAGCGCTATCACTGGTTACAGCTGCATACTTCCTGCTGGCTCTACAATGACGGAGCCCTCTCAGCTCTACCTTTTTATCCATTTTAGGATTTTCTGATAATGACGAAACACCAAGATGGCAAAAGTAGGACGCACCTATGGGCTTCAAATCTGCTCTTCAGAAACCTATGGGTAATGTGACCAGTATTTATACAGTCACTGGATTCCACCGACCTTAGTGTTTGTTGTTTCTTAGCACTTTTCATTTCCTTTTGCTGTTTTCTCCTCAGGTTGCTGAAGGAAACCAGTCTTGAGTCTGGATCTCGACTTTCTTCATTGTTAAAAATGAGTTTTCCCTTTAATTCCCCCTAAAAGGCTGCACCAGGGGGAATGCAATGTGTCATGGCATGATATAATTACAGGTTGGAGCCTAATATGTGATAATATCTTGAGATTAAATGTCAGAGCTAATTGATTCAAATTTCAGTGTTTGTAAGTCGTGTTTCATAACCCTCAAATACAGAGGTTCTCTTATAGCTTAATTGATTCTTACATCACTAAAAATGTCCTCTTATGGCCTCTGATGATGCAGCATTATTTATCATTTGCCAATCCATTATGATAACATTTAGTCTTTGTTTAAATTAATGAGCATATAACAGTTAGTGGTTGCGAGAGCAATTGCATGATTAAAACGTTAGTTGAAATCTTTAACCTTAAGCTATAGTATGGAGTAAATCCAACCAAACTGTAATGAAAGCCACTGCTATGCATTAAACTGACAAATACGACCAGCAAAATGGCATCCATAAAGGCGACAAAGCTGTTGTCAAATAAAGGTTATGAATCTTTTTTTGATCAAGGAAATTTAAAAAATCAGACTCAAACTAATTAACAATGATGGCAAAACCCAATCAGAAATTTAGGACAGTGATTTAGTATCTGTGCATTATTGTCTCAGCATAATCCAGTTTTAAAAAAATAATAAGTTCAAGAAACACACCCGATATTTTCATTAAAGGACTAGTTCAGGTCATAGCTGTTATTTTGCATATAGCAATATTTGGATTAAATAACATCAACCTATTTTCACAAAATAAGTGATATTTTTACCCCATTTCATTTTTTTAACTTCATGCTTATCTGTATTGGACTACAAGTGAAATTAAAAATTATTGTAAAACATTAGTTTAATTAGATTCTGCCCCAAGATACGCTCTCCAACATGACACCAAGACACCATGCCCTTGGCATTTTATGCATGTTGTAGTTATGCAATAGCAGCTTTAGGACACAATGCAACATGTTTGAATAATAAATGCACAAATACAAAAGGCATGTATGAATTATCAAACATATGAAAACATTTTTTCCAGTTTATAAGCCCTTATTGTAAAACAGCTTTGTTGTGTGCTGTAGACCAGCACAATTACTACATGTTGTGGAGTGTGTCTGCATATTGGCTTTGCATTCTGTTGAGTAACAGTGTAAATAGTGCCTGTTTAATTAAACACTCCAGCATACAAACTGTGTGTACATATGAGAATGATGGTAATATGTTAAAAACAAATTATTTTACTTTGAAGGCATGCATGTAATCATGTCACACAGTGCAACAGTGTGAAATTCTGATGCTTCATTTGCTGGTACAAAGGTACAAAAACATCCATCTAAAGCAATAATAAAACTTTATGTGTCATGTTTTCACGTCTTATGTGACATTATGAATAAATATTACGTAGAGGCAAAATATAGTTATGAACATATTCATGTGCGGAGTGTTTTTTTTTTGACAACTCTTTCTTTCTACCTGCTGTGAAAACTGTGGAACATCTTACCGAAACTGCTGAAGAGCGTTGCCATCGCCTGATTTTTGGCCATGTCAATCAACCCTCTGCCCAGACAGAAATGCGGGAATATCAGCAGCACCTGCTTCACTATGTTGTTGATGTGGGAGATATTCTGTTGAAGAAGAAGGGAAAAAAAGACCAGTCAAACAAATACATACACATAAGCTGGTAAACACAGGTAAACGTTTTAAACATTGAAATCCTAATTGGGGGATTGTGCAGCTGAGGCCCAATAAGTTGTATATTCATCTTGAATCAGCAGGGCCAGAGAAGTGAAAGATTTAGAAGACAGCGACGATAATTAACAAAACATCCTGCACTCCATTGGCATGGTGAGCACCGTTGTGTTATGGAGCTCCAAATGGTATACTTAGGGAACACAATGCATCAAGGTTCATCTGCCTACATGATGATGGTATCCAGCAAACACTGGGGACCTTACTATGTGATCTGTGAGGAGGTACACATACTGTAAAGTATGCGTAAACACAAATGGATGAGCTGCTGCTCAGCCAAACAGATGTTCATCCTTAAATTCAGAACTGAGATAGAGGGGAGCTTCCAGAGAACCTCGCCAGAAGCACTCTGTATCTCCTTTTTTCTTTTCGTCATGCAATGCAAAAACAAAAATACAGACACAGTAAGTGAAAGCATTCTTTTCAGTATGTCACAAAGAATTTACTTTCAATTCTACTCACATTTGACTCTATTTTATTCAATTTTCTTCCTTGAAAGTACAATTAGGTGGCAACCAAGTAAAGGAAAAAGCTAAAATAAATTGTACCACGGCTTTTATCAATTTCAAATAGATCAGGCAACGAAACACCAACCACATACAACTTCTGTTTGTGTCTTTCACCATCCCTGTCTGATAAATGGTCAAGCTCTTTTGCTTTTAAGCAACTTAATTTTAGCTTCTTAGCAATTTCCATTGTGTAAACACTACGGGTTGTGTCATATCTTTTGCTGCCAGCTAATGCACATGCGTGGGATTATTCAAATGTAAACTACAGCAATCAATGTGTCTATAGAACAAACAGTTGCTCAAATTTTTTTCAAGCAAGTAACGTTCAGTGAGTCAGACAACAAAACAAGGTTAAGAAGAAATAAAAGTGAAACAATATTACAACATTTGGGGTGGCACAGTGCTGAAAACCAAATTCATGGATCATGCATACGGCCTCATTGGAGTATAGTCCTAAATGCTCTGGCATTAATAGACAGGGACTATATATTCATACATTATGCTTTTGGACCATCCTGTGTAAACCTTAAGTGGACTTGGGGGTGAGGAAGATTTCCATAAAATGGCCATTGTTGCTCCAAAATCTATCCATGGATGTGTCTAACAGTGAGGCTGAATACGTTTTGGGACTAAGATTGCCATGCAGTAATGATATATACATGAAGCCTTATGAATCGGCCTTAAAATAAACAAATAAGCCAAATACTAGATTTAGAAATAATATCCTATGTGTCTATCTAGTTTTCAAAAGAGCAGTTTGGCATTTGCTCATTCTTGCGGATTTGCTCCACTACATACAATGAGGGCTTTTGCTTTCACTAAAAAACATGTTAAATCTGGGCTTTCCTTCTCTCTTGTTGTAGGAATGTGCTGGCTTTCTGTTCAGTCCATGAAATACTCTTCTAAGATAACAAAGGCTTTTCCAAACTGGTGTTTTTGCCTCCGCTGTATACTTCACATGACAAATCTGATCACATATGTGACAAAGCTATTTATTCACATTGGTCAAATTAAAAGAAATTATGGGACTTTGTATAGGAAGTCTAAAAGGGATGCTAAATGAGAAAAAATGCAGTAAAACAATTAAATTGCAAAACGATTAAAAAATGTTTTCATAATGTATAACATACAAAAACACAGAGGTCGGTAAGAGGGCAAACTAACTTAATATTCTCTCTTGGTGAAAACACACACACACATAATGCTCAAGATCAAAAGTGGGCACATGCAAGATTACTCTCTTTTTTTGAGTGGGTGGTCAGTGGCTTAGTTACTCTTTGGCAGACATGAGACCACTGTGAAAAGGCCTCATTGATCATGATGTCAAAGGAAGCCCTCAGTTGTTCAGTAATAATTCAGCGCTCCTTTTTTCTACATTTATACATTTCGTTAAAGACTGAAAAGTGTACAAAGAGCTGCAATCATGCTCTGTAGATAAAGGCAATGTTTTACATCACATCAGTAAAGTAGAACAAAATAAAGTCATTTTTTAAAAAAATCTGTTTTTTATATTTAACTGGCTTTCTTAAAAGAGAATAAATAAGCCCCTACATCCTTTTTACACCAAGATTCAAATGCAGCTATGTAATATCTCCAGTTACAAGAAATAAGGGAAGATTTTTTGACATCTGACATTTTTGTGCTCCTGCAAACATAGAAAAATTTGAAAAACATTCACACATACTACTGAATTTACAGAGGGACATCACAAGGCACCGAGCTTTCAGAGGTAAAGTAAAAAAGAAAAAAAAAGAACTGCATCTATGACCTTGGCTGAAAGCAACTCATCTTTCCAGCAAAACATAGGAAATGAAGAAATAATTAAAAAATCTTGACTTAATTTAGCGTCAAACTGTGAAAAAAATAGTTTCACTGGATGCTCACAGAGACGCTCCAACAATGCTTTGTTGATGTTTGTGTAGCGTGCTTTTTCTAATGATTTCAAGGCAGTAAAGGGTGCACTGTACTTATCTGACCTATATGCTACTTGTGCTTATTCCCACAGTGCATGATTCGTAATACTAGGGATCACAAGGAAAGCACACGGAATATGACTGCAAACAATTTTCTGAGGTTGAATAGAAACACATGAGACATTTCAGAAGTTATTTTTATTTACAGATTTATTTTTTTTACCAGTATTGTCAAAAAGAACACACTTGGTCAATAAATCCTGCTGTATTTGATAGAATGCACTGCAATCACGTTATATGAGGTAAGAGGTGTTTAGCCATACCACACCTTTACCTCTATCCCTGGAAAATCTGTGTGCACGCCTGTGGTTATCTCTGAGTGGCACGTGGTGGAAGTATTGACTCAGACACTGCTTCAAGCTTATAAGGCAGGCTGAGATTGATGCAGTCTGTGGGGAGTTGGACAGCCCAAAGAGGAAGAAAATCTCCCATTGGCTTCCAGACAAAAACTAGGGCACAGATTCTGTGAAAGTACTGCTCTGCTTCCTCACTCTGCTTCTCTTTGGCATTTCCTCCCATAGAAAAATGGTGCTATACCCAAAAGGGATCTAGATTCACCCTGTTCTTGAAGACAGATGAACTGAAGTCTGTATGTTTAACTTTTGAGGGGCTGATTTCACTGTTGAGAAGGTCTAAAAATGACGGGACAAAGCTGTGAGGCTGCAGGAGAGCTCTGGACTGAGCTGATGTGTAGGTTTTACCCTGTTCAACACTTCTCTGTCACTTCCACTTCAGCTGTTTTACAAAGAGCCTGTTGATGAAGAGATATCAGTTCAGAGTTGTAACAGTTGTTGATTGATGTTGACCCCTGAGGCTCTATTATCCTCAGTGAAATCGAGTTAGATTAGCAGAATTATTATGGAGTCTTGTCACTGTGGAGTCTCCCCAGAAACAGTATTGCTTTCCCTGAAGCTTTGAACAAGAAAAGCAGGCAGTAAATCCATCTCTTTATGCTGCCCAAGGTTGACACGCTGCCCATTAAATTATCAACCATGGCACCCTTTATGAGTAATGTGCTCCACTCACATTGTATTAATAAATAAAGAGAATGCAGATGACAAAATTGCGGCAGAAGAGACAAGCCAGCTGAAAAACACAAATTGATAGCGAATTCTGCTTATAATGAAATCACAATGCAGACGAAGCAGCTTTGTTAGGAGACAGGAAACATCCCGTGACATAGCTGTGCAGCGCCAGAGGAAACATCAAGTCAAAGGCATCCATGTCAGCGGGGACAAACTGTGCAGAGGCAAAGTCTTTCAGACAACATTACACTGTGTTTGAAGTATGGGAACGTGGCTGAGGGAGACATTCTGATGAAGCATCAGATGTATAAGCAGCTTGTCAGAGTGATGTGTTGTTGTTTCTGTTTACATGGAGCAACTGATCAGCGCAAAGCTACAAAATTCAAAGTATAAGGGATCAAAACAAAACAGAAAACCAAAGCTAAAAACACATTGCGGGTAACTATCAAGTCTACAAATCAGTATGGACATATTTGGTTCAAATAAAGGAAATATCACAAAAGACAGATAATTTCCCCCATCGTCATGCTTTTAAGAGTCCTGACACACAAACTGCCAACTTGGAAGTGACCTAAATTCTTCATGAAGTTTGATTTAAATTATAATCAAAAGTAAAATGACTGACAGTCCGCATGCTCTTCACCAGCCTTTCCCTCTCCAAACCACATTCTCCATTTCTTATTTAGTCCATTTTTGGTGTCTTTGTCTTTTGAGTCCTCTGAGACTAAAGCAGCTCGCAGTTAAAATGAATGCTCGCTAAAAGATGGATGAGGATACTTCTCAGAGGACCCAATTCTCAGAAAATGATTAAACATTAAAGCGAATAGGGAAAATAACTTATTTGAAAAATCTTTGACATGATAAAGGAATAGTATAAAAAGCCATGCCAGGTGGGTACACACTTCTTCCACATGCGTGAAGAAAGACTTTGCTTCATCATGGAGTATTTATCTATCACTCATCTCAATTAGCCAAGGACTGTTTCAGCTTACAATAATAGTAAGTTTGTATGCAGCTATTTGAACCTAAGGCCATGTTTAGACGGAAACGGTCTGAAGAAAAAACGCAAAGTAGCGTTTCGTTCTTACTTTAAGCTGCTTTTACACAACAGTTTTGGTTGGGGAGCGTGCACAAATCTTCCAATTTCCCATTGTAGTATGCACGCCCAGTGTGTAGGTGGCAGCAAGTTGTTTTTTTTTTTTTTTTGTTAAGGTAAATGCTTTATTAAAAAGATCCTGAATTAGGACACAGCTAATGTCATTATAGAGTGAGATGACTGAAAAGATGTCTGCCGAGTGAGCCCGTTCGACTCCATAGGCAAACAGCGTGGGCAAGGCATCTAGTTATTATATTGACCCATTGCAGACACGTGACCATAACCACGTGACTGTACCATGATGGAAGGCGGAAATGAGCAGTCTTCACTATCATTTACTATTGCTGTGGACCGGGAAGAATTGTGTACGAGCGCGAAATTTGAACTTATAGTCACTGACATTTTTTTTAACGTTAGTCATGACGACCTCACGTAATTTAAATGTTGTCCAGCTGTCGGTAGAGGTAGGTCATCTATGAGTGCGGCAAATCAAAACATGGTGAAGCACACCAGCCAGAATAATGACTCTGTGATGAAAGTAGTCAATTGCTGACATTACTCTTGCATCACATTTCCTGCTGCTAGTGTAACTTGAAGTTTCGCCATGTTGTGTTATTGTTTTCTTGAACTGTCTTTTCTCAACCTGACTTGAACTGAAATATGACGTCATCTTTATGTGACCGCAATGCACTTTTGCGTTGTCAACCTTTTAGATGGCAACAACATGGTTGTAAGGATTTCCACTCCGGAAGGCGTTTTGCCATTTTTGTGTTTTCTACCATCTAAAACTCTTTTTGTCTAAATGATATATACATCTGGTAAAAGCTTTTGCCTTGTTGCCATTGTCCTGTAAACAGGGCCTAAAACTCTGGGGATGGTAAAACTAAGACATTTATTCACTTAACGTCATATCTACCTTGCTCCCCATCCAACCCCGCTGGCCAGTCTGGCTACTTGTCAGATGTGCATCATTTCTTGGAGGTCCAGTGGGTTGCCAGCTGCAGCCATTGTGGATTAGACTGTTTTCAGCATTTCTTGCTAATAATCTATCAGAAAAATGATCTTGTAGAGTTTAAAGGCCAGATCAATGCATTTGCATCCTTATGCTTCTTAAAGCATTTCTAAGTTGAATTTTTACAGTGTAATTAGTGAATAACACTGCCATCAAAGTGTGTTTAATTCAATTTTCCAGTGGGAGGTTTGCTACATTGGACATTGGCGAGCTCCAGGGTTTTCAGCACCAAACGCTGCATTTCAATAGATAAGCAATGGTTTTTACTACTGTCAGTAACTTTAAAAATGTTTCTGTAAGAATGTGGCCATGTTTTCATTTTTTGACTTTTAAACTCACTGTTTTCTCCGTGAGACCTGCTATAACACGGGCTGTGCCTGCACACTATGTGGAGTGACTGCCACAGCGATCCCCCTCATCAGGGCGCTTGGTGGTGTTCTGCACTGTCGTCTAATGGTTGTAGTGTGGGACCTGGCTGGCATTGATGTGGGAGGTTCCTAAGCTGGCTGTCACGTAGTCATGGGTGGGGTGCCTCAAAGTATAGACAAATACCACAGAACTTGAAAACCCACCACAGCTTCAAGCTGGATATTATGGATTGCAGATTGTTAGTAGAAAATAGGCTTTGGTGGGCTAATCTTGAGCAAATGTCGACATTAACTGGTCTTGGCCCACTGGAACCTGTGCCCACTGACTGTGGTGAACTCTGGGGCGTCCCTCTGCCTGCTTGTTAGCACTGGGCAGACTTTGGGGTGGAATGGATGGAGTCTATGCTGAGGGGTAGCCTGGCAATTGCTGGGGTCTTGGGTTCCCCTGTGCCTGCTTTTGATCACTCCTCTGCAGGCACTTTCCACTCTGTATATTCTGCATGCTAACACAGTCACTAAGATCTGCTGTAGGTTTGCTCAGTGACAGCTATTTTTGTTTCTTTTTGTGTGTTTTTCTGATTTTAGTTAAAATACATTTGTTTGCTTGTTCATCATTGGCACTCTAACAGTTGTTGACTTTGTCTACCTGCAAAGGGAGCATGAGAATGCCTTTATGTTTTTGTACATCTGTAGGAGATGGTCTACAATCTGTTATTGGGGTTGTATTGTTTCCTTTGCTGTGTACCTCTCTTCTGTTTAATTTTCCCTTCCTTTCTGTTCTCCTTCCATCATTTCTCTGTCCTCTCTGGTCAGTTCCCGTAAAACTATGTAAATTCTATTCAACAAACATTTCTTTAAAAACAAACAAAATAAGAATTTAGATTATCAAGTGAATATTTTTATATAAAGTTCCTCTTGACAAAGCAAATTAGCTCGGCACAACAATCATTCTGTTTGCTTTAACACTGGACAAAACAAGTAAAAAAAGAAAGAATATAGACTCTACTTTATGTATATGGTTGTGTGAGGGATTGTGAATGATTACAGTACGTGTGTGTTTGTAATTCATTCTAGTTGCATACTTGGATATGTCAAACATTTTATGGGCATTTGTTTGATCTTTCAAAAGCCAAGAAACTGCTCAAATATGAAATGGAAAACCAGAAAATATGCAAATATTTCTTTATGCATGCTGTGCTTCCCATAAACCTTTATCTTGTGCTGTTTTAGGTAGAATTATTAATTTTTCTCAGGAACACTAGTTACTTGCCCCAAGTGTCTTTAGACACATGGTTCTTTTTTGATATGTCTTGCAAGAAAAAATTTGGCATGAACAAAGACTCCCAGCAATTTAAATGTTCTTGGAAATGTCCCACTAAAAAAGACTGAGCATAGATCATTGCTTGTCATGTAAATGTGAAACATACCTGTTGATCTTCTATGCTCTAAGATGTACTTATATGGTTTATTGCAATATAGATGCTGTGATACAGCCAACACAAAGAAAACGTTTAACACTGTGGAGACCTGAAATGTTTTTATTAACTCAATCTTAAATAAAACCCAAACTAGCAGCTCCTGTTGGGATCAACAGACATCCTAGAATAGGTCCTGAAGGTCATGGGTCAGCTCCAGGACTAAACAGTTAAATTCCCTAAGTTCCCCTCTCTTCTAAGGGATGTACCAGGGCACTCTTTTTTTTCTTTGCTCTTTCAGCAACAGCATAACGTTGTCACTTGATGAGGGAATTACATTTACTTTTCTTACAGTGCAAGTTTATAATTTATTTGCAGTTTATCTGCAAAGATGTTGGACCCAGTGTGTAGAAGCCTTTAGTCTGTTGTTATCAGTGACACATGAAAACTAATTACTTTAAAACTTTACTTTACTTGCCTATTGAATTCTGGTCTGATCTACCGGCACAATAATTTCTGCACTGAAATGCTTTTGTTTCAAATATCTCTTGTTATCCAATTATTATATCCCTCAAATGCAAAAGTATAATTTAAATCTAATTTTTTTGTAAAATTTTAAAGCACTGTATCATACCATCACTTTTTATTGTTGCCTCAAGTATCTAGATATGAGTCAAACAGTCCTATAAAGAAGAGGTGCAAATACTCAGTGTTTCTCAGACAAAAGTGCATGTTTGTGTTTGGCTCAGGTTGTCACTCACATCATCGTCAAAGAGCTCCATTACAAAAGTGGCCACGCTGCCGTTAATGCCAATGAAGAGGTTGATGCAGGTCAGCACCACATAAGCTGTGCTGGGTACACTGAAGATGAAGGAGGCAGGGTACATCATGGGGGTGATGGCCCATCTAATGGAAAAACACACACACTGAGAAGGTAATACTAAGCTATGGATCCTCTAATTTAACCAAAACTGCACAAGATAAAATGACAGGTGATCTCTACTCTGGCCCATACTCATTAAGATAATCATCAGAGGTAATAGTAGTGGCAAATATTGAATTATCAGTTACTGAATGTAAGCCATCCTCCTTTTATGAATGTAGATTATCAGGTCAGCTTTGCTATTTCATGACACCACCAGCCTCTTCTGATCATTTGCATTTTAAGTAAGTGACCTATAAAAGCACTTAACAAAACACCCATATTTGGCAGACATTAGATCAAGTTTGGTGTCCAGAGTGGAAGGGGTGAGATGGTAAACTTGTGTCATCTGAGCATCTAGCACCAGACCACTTACTGAAACATGACCTTTGAAATGAAATAAAAAAAAATACCCCTTTATCCCTTTTCAGGGAAATTCAAATTCAGGGAAATTCAAAATTTTCTAAACACATGTCCTGTAACAGCTGACCTTGTGTAAGCCAAATACAAATTTTACCATTTTAACACAAAACTGCTTTACAGGTTAATTATTCATTTACAAAAGAAGAAATAATGTGAATAATTTAAATACTGTAGTAGAACAATATCAATTATTAAATAATAGCCAAAACAATTTCTTTTAATGAATCAGTCAAGTTAGACTTTTCTAATAGATCTGATCACCACAAGGCACAATACCCGCTTACATCAATGTGGATCAAGTGAAATTAATGTGCTGTTTTAGATAGTGTAAAGCAGCACTGACTTGGGTACAATTATGTTAAACATGTACTTACATATTTCATGCCTAGACTATCATTAGTAATTAGTTTCTCTCAACTGTTTGATTAATGTTGATATTCTTCTGGCTTAAATGTCCAAAATGATTCAACCAACCTCCTTAATGGACAACGAGACATCCATCAAGGTCAGTTAAAAGATTGAGCAGCTGACAGTCTTTGCCATAATTAAAAGATGCAATTACTATTGTTTAAACTTTAAAGGACAGTCTGAACACAAAAAACCCTCAAATGTTGCTTATATCGCTAATTATTTTCCATATTTAAACAGTTTGGTGCTGGTCAAATTAAAGGATTTGTTGTCGGGCAACTCTGAAACCTAATCCGTAGTATCCACAAAAAATTGTGGAATGTCATTATGATACTACGAATGACACATGTATTTAACAGAATCTTGTTTTATTTATCTTTTTTCTCAATCAGATGTAATTGTGTGGGATATATATGAGCATAAACATTTTTAAAAAAGCTCAGAAATAAGGTAATTTTTTATAAGAATTTAACTTGTATGAAGAATGTACTGACCTTTAACAAAGTTTATAATTTGAATTTGGATTGTTTATAAGATGTATCAAGTAATAAACTCACTACGTTGTCAATTAAACAGTTTGTGTTTAGCCGTTAAACTGTGTACTGCAAAAAAACAACAACATTTAGACCTGCAGCAACCTTGAAAGGAATAGATAAATATTTCATGAAGAAATGCCTTGTTTTTCAAATGACTTACCCATACAAAATGAGCAGCAGAATCAAGGCGGGCAGGTTCGGAGCAGAAACATAGGATTTTTGTTGGAAGCAGAGGAAGATCACAATCACAATCAAGCAGGGGGTGATGTAGTTACACTGTCAAAACAATCATAAACAAGCAAACAGAAAATAAGCAGCGATCTTGATCATAAGTAGAGACCTGTGGATGATTAAAAAGTTGGTTCGTGGCACATTTATGACAAAATTATTATGCTTTGACAGTTTTCCCATCACTATTTTGTTTTCTCAAACTAAAAGGTTGGGTAATAATGAAATCTGCAGCTGACTTTTTAATTAGCACTTGGATGCATCTGCCTTTAACTTTCTAATTAATTCAGAGAGCAAAATCCCCCTCAGATTGTTCTCTGTTTGAGGCAAATAATCAGTCAGTGACACACTGAACTGAATACGTGCATTATGATTTGGTAAAATTCTCATCCAAGAGTCTAATATTTATTTAATATTTACTGAAATCCATTCTCTTTCTAAACAAAGTGGAAGAGAAGCTTTTACTGGTAGATTAGTCAATTTTGCTAAGAGCTAAGCCAATAAAATGATAAAACTGATTAATACTTACTCGTCTTTGGATTATTATTCTTTTAGAGAACAACATGAAATGTCATGAATTGATCAGAACACAATACGTATTCACTCATGGTTCAAAAGAAAGGTTTTCCTGAGATGTAAGGCAGTATGGAATT
The DNA here is from genome assembly GCA_037177515.1 of Pseudomugil tenellus. NCBI lineage: Eukaryota > Metazoa > Chordata > Actinopteri > Atheriniformes > Pseudomugilidae > Pseudomugil > Pseudomugil tenellus. The sequence continues at coordinate 9,020,508 of JBAMHX010000006.1, read as the reverse complement.
GTAATTCTCCATCTTTTGAATGAGTTTGCATGGCAATGGAGATTGCTTCAGGTCACAATCGTGATATCGGCTCCTTAGGTACATTTGTCTCCCACTTAGACAGCATTTATCCACCATAATGATGAGTGTCCTGTTGCCATTCCTTTACCAAAGGGGAATGATGAAATGTTTACTTCTATTATGCCTGAGGGAAAGTTCCGGTAAGCCTGTTGAGAATAACCAGCGGGGGCAGCTGCTGTCGATAATTACACCTCAGCCAATAACTGTTGCTCAGGTGAAGCTTTTCCCAGCAACCAGCACTATTAAAGCTGCAATATCAATTACACTGGATGGATACTTTTCATAAATAGCTTCAGATGGAAATAAAATCTTGAGAGTCGCTGCATCATACCTTTAAAATGAGGCCCTAAAATGGAAATGGAAGGATTGCAATCTGCCATATGTTTTATTGTACTTAGATCATTTTAATAAGACGATCAAGAGAGAATCTAAAATCAGGCTACAGGAATAAAAGATTATTTAGAAGCGTCAGGACAGAGCTTGTACTTACCATGTCCCAGGCAAAATTAGCCAACCAGTAGACGGTTGGATTTACTCCGCTGACAAATTGCAGATGCTTGGCTTTGCTCACCCTCTCTTGGATGAGGAAGAGGACAAAGCTGGCCGGGATGAAGGACATGGCAAATATAACGCAGATGGACACGACCACATCAGTTGAGGTTGTGGCCCTGTGATGGACGAGAGAGCACAGAAAACATGATGCTGACATGAGAGTCAACAGCGTGTATGAAGAAGAGGCAGAAAAACTCCATCTACTTCCTTACATACTCTGTGACTACTTGTATATTTTGTAATGAATGCCTTTGTAAGTCTGCTTGTTTTTTTAAATAGGGTAATTATAATAAAGGAAAACTTATCAATTTTACACCCATTTTAAAATAAATATACATTTTTACAGAATTGTCAATTTTAGGTCAACTGAAGTCTGACTACAATTAAACGTTGCTCCCATTTTCTGTGATTCTTACTGTATTTAAAAGCATTTCTTTGAGACTTGATTAGCAATTTCACGCAGCAATAAGCATAGCTATCTGCAGCTGTATTTGCTTCTCCCTCCTCTGCGAGAGACGACTCCACACAGCGCTGTGAGCTGTGTATACATAATTCTGTGACTGTAAAAGAACTATTAACTGATTAAAAGTTAAGAGATTCTGGGAGAAATAAACACCCCTGTGTGTTGTCATGCTCAAAGGAATCGGATGACACTTAAATAATACTGAAGCACCATTTGGCCCATTTCCCAGATGCAATAAAGACATTGCATTTGACACTGCAGTCTTGGGATGTATTCAGACTAGTTGGGTTACAGCTGCAGAAATATTCAAGGTGACTAATGAGGCAGGCATTACATTAATGATGGTGCTTCTCTTTCCATCAGAAATTAAAGATATGTTTAGAAGACCCTTTAGTCTCTTGTCATTTAAGTTATAGTGATGCTTAAAAGTTTGTGAGCTGTGAATTTTTTTTCCTTAACACGTATTCATTATTATGACCCAAATGTCCTAAAAAAATTGAGAGAAAGAATTGCAGAAGTGGGCTTTCAGGTATCTGGTGCAACTTCCCATGCAGAGTAGATTCAGCTCCAAGTCTGGCTTCACACTGGGAATGTGGCATAAGACAAATATATCTCTGATTTCGACTCCCAATTCAGAAAAAAAGGAATAATTAATGCAAAAGTAGTCATGGTTTTTGTTCTTCATAAATTCTAGAAGATGCATTTTAACCATTTCTTTCCCCAGATGAAATAAAACTGTTCCAAACTGTGGCAGCAACACCATCTTTTCACAGATCTAGACAATGTTCTCATGAATGTGGGGTCATCCTATGTCAAATCCTATATTTCCATATTTCCATCTGTCTACAAAATATTTTTATTACAATTTTCTGCCTTGTCTGTCATTTTTCGCAGTAGGGATACTTTTTTGGATTGCAGCAACTTTCTCTTTGCAATAAGTCTTTAACTGGTAACCGTTTTTCTTAAAATGGTGTAAATTGCTTGTAGTTGTGAAATGCTTTAGCTGTCCTCATTATTGATGTTTCATTATGCATGTGAAGACATTTATGTTTGTTACATGAGTCTTAGTCTTACAGTGAATTGTCACAGTAAATAATGAGTTGCATTTGTATTGTTCTAACCCGTTGTCATGGGCGAGCATTTGCAGGCCGTGCACGCCCATGTAGTCAGCTGTGCTCGCCCTGAATTAAAACCAGAGTGTTGACTATACTATTTTGGTTTTATTTTATTTTTTTTGTTCGAGTATCCATCTTCTCTTAAACCTATCTATGCTGAATTGTTAATAAAACATTCTTTGTCACATCAAAGAATGAAGACAACGTGTTAATCAATTATAAACGATTATGCCTGTGGCCAGCACGTCCAGTTACCAACCATGACAGATTTGTAGTGTTTTTCTTTTTTACAGTATTGCATTATTAAAAACAAAAACAAAGATTTATCACAGACTTGTGGGAGCGATTAGAAACCAGGACCCCACAGCCCCACTTCTTCCAATGAAAACCTACTGAAGTCACCGACATTAACAGTGGAGAAAAAGATTGTGCTCGAGCTCTACAACTCATCTGCATAAAATTAATGTGAGTGACAACGTCGATAACACAAGCAGCACCAGGTTCACGAAAACATTACAGCTGTGAGGAATAGAAACAGCCCATTGCAGCCTAGTGACAAAAAAACCTCAAAGACCAGTCATGTAGAGCTTTCCTCTTTGCCTTTCAATGTGTGTGTGATGCATGTATATATATAATATATATAAATCGGGGGGGGGTCTATTAAAAAATCTAAATTATTCTATTCTTCAGTCATTTAGCAGATGCTTTAATCCAAAGCAACTTGCATATTGGACAAGGGGTTTAGTGTCTTGCCCAAGGACCTTAAACATTGAATCTGGGGAAGCCTGGAGTCAAACCACCAACTTTTAGGCCTTCTAATGGACGACTCTTCCTCCTACAGCTGTAAAATTAATCAGAAATATGCCCCAAAAGCAACTTAAAATAAAAATAGGATATTAGTAGATAACATAATGCTTTTAAAAGCTTCAGCTTCTCCAGCTTAGTCTGCAACATATTACATGACTTATAATTATTTTTGTCTACATTTGTTGATGGTCCCTTTTATTATAATAAAAATCACTGACTGTATGCGGCAGTGTAATCTGCATACCAGGAAATTGTTTACTGGCAAATATTCTGCAACTAAAATTATTATTTTTGTTAAATAATTAAACATAATTAACATGTAAAAATCCATCCCCTAACAGTGATATGATTTTTAATACTGTAGGAGTGGCCACAGAGACACTTTTAATCCGGAAGCATTTAAATGTAGGTTGAAAAGTGTGCCCCCCTGAACAAATGTAATGCCCCCCCTCTAAACTGGTCATTGGTCTGGTTTTGCTGCAGGTTAATACAAGCTACTTAGAGCAGAGCGGATAAAGCAGTTTGAAATCATATATTTTTACTGGTATAAATCATTAAACATTCTCACAAAACACTTTGATATGACAGATTTTCAACCTTGCAATAGATATCAAATGCTTGTTTTACTGATTTAAGGTACGAACTCAAAACTGTTAATAATTTGTAGATATGTCATAAATGGGCTATCCCCCCATAAAGAATCACTATCCCTCATTTATTTTATGATGTTATTTTGTTTAATTCCAATTTATAAAGAAACACAGCATCTTACTGCTAATGTAATATGTTCACAAACTTTGAATGGATTCGGTAAAGTAAAATAGCACAGTATTAAAATTCTGACCAATTCTGAATGCAAACAATGTTTCATTTGAGGAATATAAAGAAACAAAGAAAAATAGAAGGATAATCCCAATTTTTCCTCTAGGATGCCAACCTTCATTTTGTGATGGCCTTCAGTCTTGTGTCCTTCAGTCAGTCTTCTCAATTAGCACTGGATAAAATTGGTTTCCATTCTTTTAACCCCCGCATTCTTCAACCTCTGTCCTGCTGCGTAATTAGCATATTAAATAACCTACCCTCTGCAGCTACACAGTTGCATTTATCAACGCCAACTAGGCGCAATTAGAAGACATAAATATGAAATCATTCAAAGCAAGTGGGTGCCAACCCACATTTTTGCTGTTTTCAAGGGCTGCTTGCTCCATTCGGGTAGGAAGGTAATGTAGGGGGCAAAGCTATGAATGAGCTCACTCAGAATGCTTGAAGGTGGTTAATTGCTGTGAAAAGAGGACAAGCAATCTGCTAATTAACTAATAATGAAAGAACAAGAGCGATGAGCAGAGGGAGTAAATCTGCACAGAAAGTATTGCTTTTCTTTAGACATTTTTTTTTTGGCTAGAGCTGCAGGGCATAGCTTTAAATGCAACAGAGCAGATAGGCTAAGTGTCTGAGATAACTATTGAATTCGAAGCTTCATATTCAACGTTTGGATAGCTAATTGTAAGAAACTGTGCAATTAATGTAAAGATCCATTCTGTTCCTGGTGGAAAATGCTGATAATTGGGCTGCTTAGCAACATATAAAGTGAAAATGGCATTTTTTTTATTATGCATGGAAACAGTGTTAACTAGTTGAATGTAGATAAACGAATTCAGCTAGATGGTTGGAAGATTTTCATCAGCTGCCAAGACAACATTCTTCAGCAATTAAAAAGCAACAATATCTACAGGCAGGGGAATTAAAGAAAAAACAAGAAAGAAAACGCCAATGGACTGCTTGGATTTAACTGAGTTTTTACTGGTAATAGAATAAGTACTGCAGTTGCACATGTCAACAAGTTGTTTAACCCGAACTAATGCAGTGAGCAGCTTTATTGTTCTTTAAACAACCATGTTAGAATGTGTTAGAGTAAATAGGTTCCACTAGTCAGAATGAATCCCTCAAGCAAATAAAACGGATCAATCTGAAAATATAAATTCATGAATGATCAAACCTCAACATCTGGTGAAAATCAAACCAAAGCAAAAGTAAGAGCTTCCCTTCAAGAACAATTTGGACAAACATAAGTAAATTACTTATTGTTCAGGATAATCCATTTTTTGGTGATAATTTTAACTTAACATTTTGCCAATGAAGTGCGTCCATTGAGTGATTATATTATTTTCCAAAACCTTTAGATTAGCTACATATGTGTTTTTGTATGGAATCATGACAAATAATTCCAGTAGTTATTTTTAATTCAGTTATCCAAGATGAGTAGGTTCAATTTAATATGAGTTTATTTTTTTTATTATTATCCTGACAAATTGACCTTCTTACAAGATGAGTATCTGCTGTAACTGATTATCAAATGATAACGAACATTGTATTTATTAGATTAAAAAATGGTAATGGTGAAATTGAACATGTGTGGTTAGTGTCTAAGTTAATTGGTATTTGTCACAGTTAGTAAGTCAAGGTATGCATGTGTTTCTTTTAGTTAGTGTTGACAAAGATTTCTTTTTTGTCATTGCTTTAGATGAAAATAAAAGAAATTGTGATCTTTAGGTAATGACAAATGATTCTCCTGAATGGAGAAAATAATCCATGTTAGATTGTTAACTTGTCATATCAAGTTTTTAAAAAACACCCATTGTTTTGCCATTTTTTTTAACTTTTTGTTTATCTGTGCTTTAATAGACATCTAATTTCACAATTTCTCAGACAAAGGAGTCGATCATTAAAGAGACTGCTCTGGTGAGCAACATGCTCACAACAACAAAAATGGAATTGTCTTAAAGATTAAAGAAAAAATAGAAAAGAACAGAAAAAAAATCTGATGCTTTAACACAAATCACAGAATTTATGAGAATGGACAAACAGAAGAATAAAAAACAGTTTAAATTTCAGTTCTAAAAGTAAGTAAAGGACAATTTCATGTCACGTTCATGACATGTCTGTCTTCCTCAGGCTACTTCTTATCCACTCTGCTGAGACTTATCTAACTGCTGTTACATGCATATACATTATCCACAAAAGAATGAGCAGAAAACACACAAAGCAGTTTAAACGTTAACTTGATTTGACACAAGGTTTAGATGCATATGCACAACTTTTCAGTGTTCAGGTATTTCTTTGGGAAAAAAAAACACATGAATGGATCACTAAACATTCTGCTAAATTTCTCTGACAGTTGAGTGTCCCCCACCTTTTTGTGAGGAGCATACTAAACCAATAATGGAACATCACGGTCACACAACTGTTATAATGCAACTGCCTGTCTTTTACAATAAAACTAACTGAAATGAAGTGTTTTCCATAACCTAACCAAGTGGCCTTGGCACATAAAGCTAAACAAAGGCTTATTTCAAATGTAACAGTAGGACAAAAGTCAATGATAAATCAAAGCAGTGTTTTTTAAAGTAATATAAGAGAAGCAGAATGTTTGAAAAGAACCGATCCTTAGCCTTTAATAAGTATTTTTTCCCTAAATGTGATGTTAATTTCCAGAAACTATCAAATAAACAAACATTTTAAATAATGATTTCTTGAAACCAGGATAAAATTCCATGCAATAAGCTCTGTTTTTACCATGCACATCAAAATCCCAGTACAGGAGAATAAATTAAAATGATTTACTCTTACATTTAATTGGATACATATTTACATCTTTTTCCATTGAATACTGAGTGGATTTTGCCTTGGTGTTGACTATACAGTAGTTTTGAAAAGCAGTTTTCACTAGACACAGCGTGTATGTGGCAAAAAATGGTGAAGGTAAAAGGGCAATGTGGAAGAAATTCACCCTAAACAATATACTAGAAGAAAACGAATATTTTTTTTTAGAACTGAGGGAAAAATAAGAGTTTGATGATAAGATTTTGAGTCAGACAGTACAAGTCTAATCATACAATCATTGTGCTTAGTCAGTTGCTTACTACGCTCTCTTTCCTTCGTTCTCCCTGCAAGTTGCTCACTTATTCAACATGAAGGAATGTCCAATCTAATCTGGAAATCAGAGCTCTTAAATTGTGTGACACTCTGCACCGAGAGGTGGAGAGGAAAAGAGAATCACCCTGAATCTACTGTAGGAAATACGCTGTAATTATCCCCAGCCCTGGTACGGTATTCCTCTGTAACTCATGGCTGTCATCAGCACTCCTTCACTACATAAATACCAGGCTGTGGGCTGTAAGGTAGAATGGAGTACCAGGAGAGGCCACTGAGTTGTGAGTTGTGATCACTGCTCTGTTTATCATTTGCCGTGCAAAAGTATGTCCAGCCACTTTCGATTAAATGCATTGATTTTCTTAAGGATTCAAACATTCAAAGTGCAACAAATTCATGTAAAAAATACACCATTGCTCAAAAACAGTGGTTGCAACCAAACAATATACTACATACGGAGTTCTGTTCAGTATCTGGTCTATACTATATGAGCCAATAAATTATGATTTAGCGCATCATTAATCTTGCTCACCGACAGCTACTTGGGGAAAAGGCTCGAGGGAAAAAATGGGTCTTTCGTGTAAGGAAATCACATGGGGCTCTGACTCCGTGCATACTGAAACAAATTGTTTATCAGTGTGTCTGATTTGTTGTTGTATTGTTTATTACTTACATGTCTTCCTCTTTGTGCTCCATCTGTTTATAATAAGTTCATATCTCCTTTCTATAACTTATCTCTTTGACTAAAACAAACAAACAAACAAAAAAAAAACAGAAAAACAACTAACATTTTCAAAAAACAGTAAAAAAAAAATACAGAGAAAATAAGAAAAAAAACAATGCAACTTGTCATAGAACATAATTTTAATGAAATGCATTTAAATGCAAGTGACATTTTTGATGCTCTTTGTAAATTTTGACACGTTATATACATTTTCTGTTTGTAATGTTAACTGCTATATGTTATTGACTTTGTTATTGAGTTGCTAAAAGCCTCCAGATTTAGCAAATTGTATCCTTATGTGATTGTACTTTTAGATCTTTTTTAGTTCAATGATCAGAGGGTTGGAGTAGAATCACTCGCTACCTATATGCATAGAGGTTTCCCCAGGCAAAGAGATCCAAACCCATATTGCTCCATGTGGCAGGCAGCCAGTTAAGCTGTCACTAATGTGTGAGTGCATTTTAATGAATGAACCATTGAGGAAGCATAGTCACTGCTTTGTAAAATGGAGTCAAGCTCAAAGGGTTCTACATAAGTGCTAATCATTAACCACAGTTCTATTTTTCCATCTCATGGCCACTATAATCTTCTACATTTCATTAACCAGTTTCTGATTTTGACATGCCACTGCGGCATGGCATAACCCTTTTCATCACAGAATAAGCTCTTTTCCATATGTACTTTATGGTTCAATTTCATCACTCCTCCCAGCAGAAAGAAGTTTAGGGGTGGGTTGCAGTCAAAATGTTTGCCAATTAATACACAACACAAAGGCTGTTCACACCTTCATATGTCTTGGGTGAAAGTGCACAACTCTTATAACCTGTTTTAACACCCATCGTTGAGGGTGCTTTTAAACCTAATAGTTTAGATTCTGCACAATGGTGGTTCTGTTGTGGGTAAAATGTTTTATTTGTCTGAGTTTGCTTTCACATGGCTCTTAAAAAAACTGTCTTTTTTAAATAGTATATATCCCTCACAAATGTCGCTACAGCAAGAGTTACTGAAGGAGAAGACGAGACAAACAATGAACAAGGAAAGTTCCCCATCTATCGCTTGGCATCTTCTTTTCCCGCCACTTAGGAGGAAAACATGGAGTTAGATAAAAGTCTACAACACTAGGTTGACCATATTGCTGTCAGAATTGCTGCCACATTATCATTCAACATCAGATTTTAAGTCATTTCTTCCAGTCATGGCTCAACACATATATTCACCATCTTGCCGATAGGTCAGGTCACCACAGGACAAATTCCTCTTTTACATTTAGACATCTGCAAGGTATATAATTTACTAGAAAATATAGAAGCCCCGCAAGGGTTAATTAAACAAATAAAGGCAACATAACCTTTTCTTTTGACTCACATGGCTGCAAAAGAGAGCTGTTCCTTGGTGAGGTTGAGGGGATGATTAGAGACAGAGATGCCATATTGGCGTGGATCCTGTCCTGCTGGCAGATTTCCTCTCAGGATGCCGTTGTTGGCCACACCAAGAAAGGACACAACAGCATGCCATGCCTTGTTGTAAAACCATACCTGTTATGGAAGAGATTAACACGGGCACTGAGAATAACATGTAAAGAAGGATGTTTCTTTAGATGTGATGCCTCTTTAGCAAAAAGAAGCTCCATCTACCAATAACATGTACAATTAATTTAGTTAAGACAACAGAAAAAGTTGCACACCTAAAAAAATGGTATGTAATCTTATTCAAATAGCAATATATTTACTGAGTTTAGATTGTTTAGTTGTCAATAGTTAGCAGCAATGCATCTTATTAGCGTAAACAAAATGCAGAAAGGTATTTAACCATCAAATGATCAGAGTTTCAAAATTTGTTTTAGCCACTAAATCAATACAGTTGGCTACAAGGCCATCACCAATTAGATATATTTATGCTGAGTGCAAAATTTATTTCTTAAAAAAAAGGATAAAACTCCCCCATTGAAAGGCTGCAAATGGTTGTCTTTTTCCATTATTTCAAGAGAATGCAGTAACGGTAGTATTATTTTCTATCTTTTGTAAGAATTCATAAAGGAAATACATTTTTATAAAGTTTGAACATTTTGGTTTACATTTAAAGTTTGTTAACAGAATCTGGTCTAATTTGGTCTGGGTACCCAAATAACCCCAATACACTCAATTATATTTGGAATATAGGTTTCACGAATGAGAACCTGTGTTTTATTTACACAGTCTACATGTGTAGTAAATTTCAGGGCAGATTTGAGTAGTAGCTTGTTAGCAGGAACTATGTGGACAAGTTCTCGAAGAAAGCTGCAAATCAGAAACCAACTTCAGCATCTTCACATGTATTATGCTGCAGTATGCCTGTAATATTTTGTGAAACAAAAAAAGTAACTTTTTTCTGATTACATTAAATAAACAAGCAAAAGTTATGACTTGATGAATAACACTGCTTATAGCAATGTAGAATCAAGTAGGGGTTTGGGAGGTATTCCCTAAAGGTTAGTTGCTTTCTTTAGCGAATGTTTGTAGAATATATAGAAGAAAAAATCTAGAAATCTAGAAATTTGTGTCATTTTTACATTTCTGTATTTATTTTTAATTTAGGCATACTTGGTCTTCCACAACAGAATCTGCTAACTTTACTTTCATGAATTGGACACGTTGTGTTTTCCAATTCTGATGTAGCATAGCATATGAGCTGTGGAGTAAAAACATTTTTAACACATTCTTTTTTATGTCAGTGTTTTTTCTGATTCAGCTGTTGCTGGGGTGCAGAAGAAAAAGAATGGTTGAAAGAAAACTGGGGTAAAAGAGGACACCCCGCTGATGGCGCTACGATAATTAAGAGCGGATGGTGTCTGAGTGCCAGCCTAACATTACTCTGTATCACAAAAAAGCATGCAAAGGAATTGAAGTACACACATAAACAACAAATGTGGATGTGTGCAGTTGCAACTCTTCTTCCTGCTTTATCTGAAGAAGAACAGATCATGTTTTGTTTAAGGTGCAAACACTTGAGAAAGTAAAAGTGTTTCTGAGATAATAGCATTAACTTATCTGGTAAATGTTTTAATTTTCTGTACTACTTTTCTGTACTTCTGTCCTATTCTTAAAACAACTGAGCATTAAAGTGTTTTGGTGAGAAAAAAAAACAACTCTTGGAATAACAAGTGTTATTGATGAAGTGATATTTGCATGGGGCATTAACTTCATGTCTTTGTGTTATTATATAAAAACCATGAAGAAAATGTGAAAACAGATTAATGTTAAGTGTTAAATATATATTGTAATTTAATATTGCACAATATTAGCATAAAACAACAGACTTTGTTAAGCATTTGCTAAACCATAGACTGAAAATGGAGCCTCCCAGAAGGTTTCTGAAGAGCAAGAGTAAAGCTCATTGGGCGTTTCCTACCACTGCCATCTTAGTAGTGTCACACAGGCCGTCGTATCCAGAAAATACAAAAATGGTCAAAGATGTGGAATGACAACGGGGCTGTGAGTGTGGGGGTGGATGACTGACATCTAGAAAAGAGCTGCCGGTAGCTAATAGCTAACTATGACGTAAAGAGAGCTAACCAGTTAACAGGTGGGCTAAAGCTAAGGTGTACTGTTAGCTGGCTAAAAAAAAAAAACAAACAAACAAAAAAAAAAATACTTGCACTGAACTCCTTGCTACTGTGGATATAGGATACCTGTCAATCAAAGGGAGACACTTCTAAATTTGCCAAATTTCAAGAATAAATAACATCTAAACAGATGAGTTATAAAAAATTAATAAATAAAAAAATCCCTTCGAAGTGGTAATGAGCTGACTTATTAAACCTAAAATTATTGTACAAGGCTGTAAACATGTTTAATTTTGCTGTGAAGTTGGTCTTTCTATCATTGGAGTTTATGGGGATTTGCTCTGTTTAGGAGACACTAGTGCAGTGCTTCTCAATTCCAGTCCTCAGGCCCCCCTGCCCTGCATGTCTTAGGCATGTCCCTACTCCAACACAGCTGA